>NKZK01000466.1:0-90794 GCA_002370145.1 [Candida] ipomoeae | reverse complement strand
ATACCCATCATTGTTTCATCTGTATGCAGTCACATGAACATGCAGTACCCGTAGGTGTGCTGATGCCTCAAGTTCAACATATAGTACCAGTTGTTAGATTTTTGTTAGCACGTCTGTTACCTAAGTAGTGCTTATATGGACCTGTCCAGCATATAGATATACCACTAGTAGTCTTTGTATGATGTTGTCTGATTTTGTTTGCTGGATGAAATTATTTGAAGTACTATCACATCCAAATCCACTAGTCATTAGTCATTACTACTAGTCATTAGTCACTACTACTAGTCACCGCTACTAGTCACTGCATCTAGTCACTATTGCGTTTGGTAACCTTAACTTGTATTCGTTGATGGTTTCTCAGAGAGAGGAACCAACGCGGCTTATATAACTAAGAGAAACCCAGACAGACTAGGCTAAACTGGAAAGGAATTGACAAAGATTGAAGCCAAGCCAGATTATACTTGACTGGCTAAACAGACTCAAGTTATACTAAAGTCTACTCGATTGACCAAACAGACTCAAGTTATACTAAAGTATACTAGATTGATTACACTAGACAGACTGGACAAACTAAACTATACTGGGCTTGTCTTGATCACACTAGACTTGACCGTACTTGACTTTTCTACCGCAGACAGACAGGCTAGGTACACTACTCTATACCGGAGTGTGCTTGGCTAGGCAAAGACAAGAATAGACAAAGAGTGAGGTGTACTACGCCTAATTAAGGTCGGGCAGAGTTTGACAAGAGGCTTTAAGGAGTGCTAGATCCAAATCCACTAGTCATTAGTCACCAGTACTAGTCATTAGTCACCAGTACTAGTCATTAGTCACTGCAACTAGTCACTGCATCTAGTCACTGTTGCGCTTAATGCTTTACGCTTCGAAGGCCTTGGTATCCTGGGGCAAGTTATCAAGAACAAAGTGCAACAATGGGAAATGGGAATAATGCTGAGCTCTTGGCTTCCTCCACCACATACTTCTCGAGAGATGTTTTTGATGTTTTCCACACTGGGTAATTCTCGCGTTGCACCTCGTAGCCATAGGTCTTTAAGCTTCCCACAAACTCGGTGTAGTTGATTCTTGGATGGATGGCCGGTCACGTGGGCCACCGAAAAGTACTCCTTCTAAGGAGGATGGAGGGCCGTGGCCACCACCACCCGGGCCACGTGATCCACCGGTATTAAAATCTTTAGTTGAATAAATAAAAATCCTCTAGCAAGATTGTAAATTAGCTGTTCAACAAACTATTATCAATAAAATAAAAAAAAATTTCTATGTTGATGGTATTGGTGATGTCGGAGTACTGGCCCAACTCGGCACATCCCTTCAAGAACCTTAACAAGAAATCATCGGTATTAGAAGCTCCAGTCTTGGAGTATCCTGTGACGTGGGCCACAAGTTGTGGACCCGGTCCTGGAACACCTACTACATCAAGGTGTAGGACATCGACATCCACACCGGCAGAACCGTCTACGACGCCGAGATCTTGGCCTTGGACCACGAGGAAAAGTCCGCCAAAATGGACCTGGCCAAGTGGTACTCCAAGCCGTTTGTGTGGTTCTTCAACTAGACTCCTGCATATTCCATACCTATAATATGTACAATTATCGCACCGCTCTTGTTGCTGAGTTAAATTCATTTGACAAAAAGGCACTTGATGCAATGTTCTTTCAAGTCCCTGCCTTACAATCAATTAACGAGAAGAAAAAATACGTGAGTGAAATGGTCATCACTGATGAAATTAATCTCCTTCGTGAATATGCATCCTTTCAACCCTTTTTCTCCGGCTTTTCTGATGATGTACTCCGCCGGCTGCCCACTTGGATTGGGTAATTGTGGGAACGGTGGTAGCGTTTGCTAGATGATTCCTATAATCTCAAACTAAAAAGGGGTGCCGTGACAAGTTTACTTTCTGTGCCGTCTTAAAAAGGCTGGTTACGTTATGCCTTCTTATAGACCAAGCCATATTGGCTTAACTAATCCTCCTAGCGACATTTCCTCCTAATGTTAGAAATGTGGTTCCTTGAATTCCTTGGGCAAGGAGTCGTGCTTTTATTGTTCCGCCTCCCTTCTTGTCTGAATTGTCTGCGATATGAACCCGATGGACACCTGTGGGTATGATCCCGGTTGGTGCGTAACAAGATTCGCGCGTTGTGCCTTCACCAGTAAGTTTGTACTGATTGTTCCTTTCTTCGACGTGTTGAGTTGTTGTTTATAAATAGCGTGAACATAATAATCCTGGAGGTTTTGCTTGCACATGATTGTGTTGAGCAACTGGCCCAGGCGGAGAGTCCGCCCTTGGTCGGGATTCCTCTTGGAACTGGGATAAGATCCCTCCCTTGATGTAGCCAAATTTACCTTTCGTGGGGACGTAGCCCACCCTGTGGTAGCCATCATGGCCATGTCAGCAGGGAATCAGTGGGTTCGGTGGTCTCAGGGGAAATGTGCTGGCGTTGAAATATCCGCAGGGAGACTGCCGTGTGATGGGAGATCAGTAAATGAGTCTGGAGCGAAGGCGTCGAGGGCATTGTTAGATGGCGTGTCTGTGGGCTAGTGTGTGAGAGTGGCCACAGGCGTATTGGCGGGTAGTAAGAGGGATGTTGAGGGTAGGATCTGCTCATGCATCAAGTGCTAATTCTAACACTTTCATGATTTTCCATTCATTTGCCGATAGAAAACTTGAACCTACCACCTTTGCTCACGTGCCAGCAGGTACGTGGTCGTGAGGTACAGATGTCCCGCAAGTTCAACACATACACCTTTTTTGGTGATGGTGCGACTAATCGTTGGGTGCAAAAAAAAAACTACCCATAGATCTTCACCGGAGCGAGTAGACTTCCCAGCTTAAAAGGTATATAGAAAATTATACATTCTGCTTTTTTATTCTGCTTTTTTATTCTGCTTTTTATCTATGTACAAGAAACCCCCATTTTTTTGGGCACACTTTGAGTTCTTCCGTACCTCAGATTTATACACTTATGCGCACCCACATTTGCACCCATATTTGCACCCATTTGCACCCATCACCAACCGACATAGACGGATTTGCATCCACCGACTCAAAACTCCTTCACATTGCATATAAAAAAATCAAGTGTGTTTCTGGTATGGGAGGGTAATTAAAGAAATTTCAATATGGAGCTCTATAGATCCAATTCAGTATCCCCGACTTCTGAGCACTCCACACAAGAGAACCCACAAGAACAAAGCCCATTTCCAGGCTTCAAATCTCCAGACTTCAGACCGAAAATTGAGAGCTCTCAGAACTCAAACTCTCTAGAATCAAATAATCAAGCCATCAGAACATCTGGATATCTCAAAATATGTTGGACAGGGTAGACTACTATTTGGTATTGAGATCGTTAATCATTTTCTATAGCCGATTCTAAAAAAAATATGGGCCATGTGGCCATTCCCACATCATACAAAACATACAGGTAACAATGCAAATCTGGTTGCTATACCAACTCATACCAACTTCATATAGATGTTTGTATCAAACGGACGCTTATATGCCAGATCTGGTTGATATAAATAGCCCATGTGTTTTTTCCCGTGTTGCAGCCACCCTGTGTTGTTTCTTGTAGCATAATTAAAAACCGTGTGTAACCAGTAATTCTAGAACTGCAAGGCAGCTTCTACTATGAAAATCAATGGGCATAATAGATGGTCTCAGAAGTGAGAGTAGACCAAGTGTGACCATGCACTAGTCTCAGAATCAAAGTCTCATATGATAAGTACTACACTACTAAGCAATATTAAATTGTAGTGACTAAACACAGCTCTAGAACTTAGGTATCACGATCTTCCGCATAAGACTATACATCCCAGCCAGCAGCAGAGTCTGAAGTACAGGATATAAGCACAGAACCACAGGTATAAGCACAGAACCACAGGTATAAGCACAGAACCACCACATTAAGCAAAAGCACAGACAGAGGCAAAGGCAAAAGCACAGAAAGAAGCAAAGGCACAAACACAGAGCCCTTATATGTGAAGTTTCAAAAACTCCAATTTCTCACACTCTCCATACCACTAGTCTTCCGAACTTCCGAACACTGAACAACCAAATTCTGAACAATCTGAACTTCTGAACACTCCAAATCTCCCCTTCTAAATACCTGAATATCTGACTACTACACCAGAAACTTCAGACACTCAACCGAAGGAAAAGCCCCAACAGTCTCTACTTTCCACAAGCACAGACTCTCACAAACCCTCAGTGACAACTTACACTGAGCCCTTGACTTGACTTCCAACTTAAGAAAGTCAAGAACCAAATCTACTCATCCCAAGCCTCACCTTTCTCCACCTTTCTCCACCCCATGACTGCTGGAGTAAGCGAGTCTTCTTGGTCTGACAAGACACTGAAGCCTGGAACCACCAGCACACGGAGAAAAAGCTGCTCCATGGGGTCCAACTCCACTCCCGAGCCTCCTACGGAGACTTCTAACGGGAACCCCAAAAGAAAGGGAAACCGCCCCAACTTTGTCAACAGGGCAGTGGAGGAGCCATACAGAGAGCCTGCGAATATCCCATTTCTCGGGCCTCTCAAGCCAATCAACCCTCATACGTACCCCAGCATCTACGAGTCAGTGAAACGGACACTCAAGGGAAAAAAAGGGCTCGAGCTCAACCGGTCTTTCCACGTGTACACGAGATTTCTTGACATGTTGTTTGACTACCCCCTCAAAAACCGCCATGCCAAATGCATCAATGCACTTCGGCCTTGCTACACCTGCTGCATAGACGAAGGATGCCCATCATGTATCTTTCTTACTACGCCTATAAAAATGAAGCCTTTACGTTTCCACAAGCAAAAGTCTCGGAGACAGAGCTTCTTGGAGAGTCTTGAGCGCAAGCTTAGGACTTTGCGCGACGGACTTCTCCACAAACTCAATTTGGGTCTGCCCCAATAACCAAGCAGAAACCCACTGGGACTACAGTCTCTATTGTAATGGTCACTGGCCAAACACTGGTGCAGGGGGAGGAGAAAGATGGGATCAAATGGAGCAAGTCCATTTAACGATCCTCAGACTTTCTTACATCTCTCACACCAGTGGCTCTTGGTCCAAACCATTCGAGTAGGATCACTCATGACATTTATAATATTAATATAATTAAAAAAAAGCTCAAGTAGATCTTCAAGAGAGAAGGAAATAGAACTATATAGTAAGTAGAGTCATGGAAGGGTATTGTTAGGGTCATTATAGTGTCACTATAGGCAGGGATCTTACATAAAGGTATTAAGCCTACTCTGTCAGACCTCTACTCTGTCAGACCTAACAATGGCCATAAACACTATGAGTAACACTTATGTAATAGCGTACTACTATAACACCAAATCATACTGGATCACTATATAGCACACTACTACATACTACACTACTACACTATACTACACTACTACACTATACTACACTACTACACTATACTACACTATACTACACTATAATATACTATACTATACTATACTATACTATACTATACTACTACATACTATACTATACTACACTACTACATACTACACTATAATATACTATACTATACTATACTATACTATACTATACTATACTATACTACTACATACTATACTATACTACACTACTACATACTACACTACACTATACTATGCTTTTGTCAGGTCCACTAGACACGGGCCATTAAACTCTTACTAACACTTATGTAATAAATTACCAAGGTAATATTACTACAGCTCTACACACTATGTACAGTCATTGGACACGTAGCAGCATTTCTCTTTAGTATCACGCACGATGTCCAACTTCGAGCTGGACTGCAACGCCACACCACTCATGCGCCGAATATTGTAAGCTAAGTGCTTGGTGATTTTTCTGCCCGCAAGATCCATTCTCTTGATGGACGACGGGAGCGAAAAGCCATCGTATAGCGGTACAATATGGCTGACACCGTCCCCACTATCTAGCACAACACCCGTAGTTCTTCCGGATGCATGGATGGAGATATGTGCACAAGGCACATTGAATGTCTCAAAGAAGATCTGGCACATGCGGTCCCGGTTAACCCCAGGACTAAGCGGTGCTTCCGTCACAAGCAAGGGGTGGTCCTCAGGGGCTGCCTTCAAGTCATTTGTATATGTGTGGTGCCATACTACTATATAACCATAGCACTATACACTATACTATAATATCTTTTATTTTCAGTCTAAGTCTATTAATAGTTCACTACCAGTCTACTGGTCTACTCAATACCACGAGTCAAAGATACACACTCTTATAGTAGAATGTTTTTTTTCAATCTACTATACCACTATTATACCAAAATCTACTATACCAGTTATTATAACACTATACACCGCTCGAACGCTATAACACTATATACTGTATACTACATTAGGTTATATTATATGTTACTATTCAATACTACTATACACTATACACTATACACTATAACTTTGAGAGTCACCTTCGGGAGTTCCCTATCTATGGAGGTATTTCGAAGCCTCGCCGTCCAATCCTAACAATGTCCTTCAAAAGCTGTCCCAAACCATTATAATTTTATCTCGAAAAATTTGTGATCAAAGATTGTTAGAATTGTCTTTGGAGGGTGTAGAAAAAAAGTAGTATAAAGAAAATCGAGACGGGTCAAAATATTCCTTCCTCTTTAAAGCCTGTACAAATTAATGTAGATGTAAAAAATTGTATATTCTCCGGGCATCGGCTCCAGGGCACAACCATTCACTGCGGCTCGAGCCTGGGTGTTTGATTAGCCCGGCACCTAAGCTGCGCTGGGCTCTATAAGAGTACTTTTCCACTGCACTCATTTTTTCTCCACCTCCCCATTTCCCTTTATTCCCACCTTCTCCCTCTATTCGCTTCTAATCTTTACAGACTTCGAAGAATAATATGATATTTACAATTTTCTTATTCTTACATATTAGCTGCGAAATATAAAACATCCTCTGCAAACATTTTTAAGAAATATTTGACAGTATTGGCTGAACTGACATGAGCAAGAACATCAGTGCTATTCTTCCGGTGAAGAGTTTTTCAAAGCCACCTTTTTTCTTTTTTCTTCAAAACACAAGAAAAGTCTCACATTCCTCTCTTTGCGGAATCATTATATGATAAATATCATAATAGATTAATTTATTACTATCAATGTTTATTAACTTATATGCCATGATTAGCTGTTTATTTAATAATATTAAGTTTCTGTAATACTGGTACACCATTATCTTTAAACTTTATTAGAGAAATGGTATCATTAACTGGATCTATAAATAGAACTCCTATTTTAGGTGCTTTCGCTGCATTATCTGTTCTATTATCTGCTTCATATCAAAAGAAAATAACTAATAGATTAACTGGATATATTAAAACACCATATATTTCATTAACAGCTGATTGTACTTATAGAGAAAGTTTCTTAACGTGAGCTTTAATGTTACCTACAATTTTCTTTGGTACGACTACAAGTTTAGGTAATTTACGTGCTAACAAGAATCTACAAACTCTACTCTAGTCTACTCTACTCTAAAATCAAGTACTCTACTCTAGATCAAGTACTCTACTCTACTCTTTCTTCGGCCACCGCGTTTGGTGCCGGCTTATACCTCAAATAAATACACTTTTTTCCTCGCTGTCCCGAGACTGCCCGCTGAACTTAAGGATATCACTAAGCGGAGGAAAAGAAACCAACAGGGATTACCTCAGTAACGGCGAGTGAAGCGGTAAAAGCTCAAATNATATCAATAAGCGGAGGAAAAGAAACCAACAGGGATTACCTCAGTAACGGCGAGTGAAGCGGTAAAAGCTCAAATTTGAAATCTTCGCAATTGTAATTTGATGGATAAAATTGCCACAGACAAAAGTTCATTGGATAATGACGCCGTAGAGGGTGATAGCCCAATTTACGTCCACCGGCACTATAATTTTATTCCAAAGAGTCGGGTTGTTTGGGAATGCAGCTCAAAGTGGGTGGTAAATTCCATCTAAAGCTAAATATTGACGAGTACTTGGTATAGTCAGTGTAGTGACTAGGAGTAAGAGTGGGTAGTTTTTATAGTTAGTGTAGTGACTAGTAGTGACTAGTAGTGTAGATGTAGTGGACTGGTACCTGGATGGAGGTGTTGAGGCCAGATCTCACAAGACACTGGAAATATACCTTGTGTAAGTATTTCATTCTCAACAACAACTTGAACGGGGCAATTCTTCGATACATTTCTTGAGTCTTGTGCCTAAAGGTAAGTACCGTGATGGAAAGATGAACAGATTTTGAAAAGAGAGTGAAACAGTACGTGGAATTGTTGAAAGGGAAGGGAAGGGAAGATGTTAAAGGGACTCCTTCTTCGTAGGGATCCCCTCAAGAGTCTTTCCTCTCGCCCGTCTTGAAACACGGACCAAGGAGTCTAACGATTATGAAAGTAATTGGTCAACCCTACCCTCCTGCCGTAAAGGGCGGGAGAGGACGCATAATTACTAGGACCCGAAAGATGGTGAACTATACCTGGATAGGGTGAAGCCAGAGGAAACTCTGGTGGAGGCTCGTAGCGGTTCTGACATGCAAATCGATCGTCAAATCTGGGTATAGGGGCGAAAGACTAATCGAACCATCTAGTAGCTGGTTCCTGCCGACGTTTCCCTCAGGATAGCAGAAGCTCAAAACAGTTTTATGAGGTAAAGCGAATGATTAACGTGATAGTGTATATGAGCTGAAAAAAAGCAAGATGTATGAGAAGTTCTGTATTACTTCCAAACGTAATCACTTCATGGTATTACCTCTCAATTACCTCTCAATTATACCTCTCAGAGGTAAATGCAGACTAAAAATAGATACCACTGTATACTCACCTAAGACTGATTTGAAACTAAAAACCTAGCACTGAAAGTATTATATCTTTTATACGGATCTCTCCATGTACTCTCCATGTTCTTTCCCCATTGAATGCTCCAGTGAGTATAATTCTAATGAATTTGGGAATTTATTGTTTATTGTGTTGGTATGTGCTCTGGTAAGTAGTAGGTCATGTGATACACTACTTGAACATGATACGTAATTTTCCTAATAAAATCTGAACTCACATGTAATTTGAGACTGACAAAGTATTATGGAAGTCTAGTGAGGTCAGAGTTTAATCGACAAAAGTAGCCATAGAAGAAGTCCATAGAATAATTCTCATAGAATATTCTCATAGAAGTAGCATAGAAGTCCATGGAAGTAGCCATAGAAGAGTGAATACTAAATTCTTGTGGACTACATTCTGGTTTCTACAGTCTATGGTCTATGGTGAACTACAGTCTGGTGAATACAAAATTCTAGTGACTACTACTAATCCAGTGATTGTTGAGTTACTACAGTCTAGTTACTACAGTCTAGTTCCTACATTCTAATGAGTACTATCTGGTGATTACAGTCAAGTGATAACTGTTCAGTCGAATGGGAGACCCATTGAATGTGTAGCCCACCAAGAAGAGCGCCTTGTGATACATCTGAGACTGTTTTCTGATACTGAAGGCTATAAGGCTATAGCCGTAGCAAATTCCCTGGGCAAACTCATTTCGTCGCAGAGAACAGAGGCAAAGTCCTCAGGGTCTGATTCCTGGTAATTCAAGATATCCCGCTCGAACTGGTCGGTGAATTGGGTATTGTTGATGAGGAGATCGATTTTGATGGGAATCAGCAGCATAGCTTCGATATCGACGACATATTGGAAAGTCTCTTTGATACCCTCAACGATGCATTCAAACTCGAAGATATCACATCACCCAGGCGGCACAAGCGCATTTCTCTCCTACTAAACTGACGGCTGCCACGAGCCATTCTTACTCCTACAGGGCTCACCAATGTACTACTTCCTTTCCACCACCCACTCCAGCGACCTCACTTGAATTCTCCACACAACCTGCAGATCACCCACGTTCTACGGAACCACACAGTCCCGCAACTGAATATCCAGTTTCCGACCCAGCTACGTCCCTACCCCCGCTTCTCACCCCTTACACCTTAGGTCACGACCCGAAGGGTGCTTCAACTGGCCCCGGGGAGGAGTCCTGGCGTCAACATCAACCATTATGCCCACCAAGTGGACACTTTGAAAACAATGGGATTAATGACCCCAAGCCCACGCCTACGGCTTACTTACACATTCTAACCCGTCCAAATTACCTTGCACTTCGACCTATACAGAAATCTTCGGATTATAACTCTACTCAAGTCAAGAACCTACGGACCGATAACCGATCAAAAGACCGAATTCCTTCCGCTTGCAAAGAAATCATGACAGATACAACTATCTACGCATTGCAACCCCACTCAACTATTTACGCATTGCAACTCCACTCAACTGAGCCTTCCAGTGAACCTGACTACTCCGTCAAACAACTTTCTCTCGCTTTAGCGAACCTTCTTACTTTTAAGTTTAACCACCGCTCGCTGCTATTCACTATCCCACAGGTATCCTGCAAGGGGACCTCCCTCTATCAAACAGTTCAACAGGTCCTTACACATACACTTGGCCTGAGCTCTCCCCTTCTACACTACCAACCGCTCCCTGATTAACTGAACGACAGTCCAGGCTTGGGGGGATGTTAGATCCTCCATGGGTAGTGTACTACCCATGTGGATGTCGAAACCCTGCACTGGTCGATCAGATGTTGAGCGGCATACGGCTCTCAATACGTCCTCTAATCCGCAATGCCGGACCATTCTATATAAGGTGCGATGGTTCCTCTCTGAGGAATCATCGGCGAATAAACATACTAAACACACTAAAACAGAGTACTGGACGTATCCAGAACATAACATGGATATCTGCTCTGCCAAAACCTCCCTCTGCCTCCACGCCTGAAGACCAGCTAAAGGTGGAGCGGTACGAAGACCAAGAGGAGTTTTTTGTCAACCTCAACTTAAAGGAACTACTAGGCCAGTTCAATAACGACTTACTTGTAGACTTGCTTGTGAACTTGAAGGCTGTGTTGCTCGAGAAAAAAGTCTTGATATACTCCAATAACAATCTGTAAAAGGTGGACATGGGCCCGAAATATATATCAACTGAGGGAGGACATACCAAGATGTCTCCCGACACCAAACCCACCAATATTAACTAGTGCAGAGGTACTGATGTTCACTGAGGACTTGGACTGATTCTCTTCAGAGTGTATGGTATCGATATTCCTTTACTTCTACTTCTACTTCTACTTCTCTTTCAACTCTTTCAACTTCAATTACTATGGTCCTGCTTAAAGCTCTGTTCATGGCGATCTGCTTAGAATGCTCTGTTCAATGGCGATCCCACAACCTTGCCCTTGTAGAATTGCACCGTCTTGGCGGCTCTGTCGGCAACGCCCTCGGCCGTGAACTCAAAGAACTTGTAGAGGTCGTCGGCCTTGCCGGAGGCTCCAAATCTGTTCAATCCGAATTGCTCGTGAGAGTACTTGGACCAGCCGAATGTCGACATCACCTCCACCGACATGATAGGCACTCCGTCGGGCAAGATCGACAATCTGTAGCTCTGGGGCTGCTTGTCGAACGTGTGGAAGTCGGGCAACGACACCACGTTGGCCTTGATTCCCTCTTCGGCCAATTTTTTGGCAGCATCGATGGAGATCGAAACCTCAGATCCGGACGACACAATGATGATGTCGGCCTTGTCTCCGGCCTTGTGGACGTAGTATCCACCCTTGGAAGCGGCCTCAATGGACGAGCCTTCCAAGTGAGGCAAGTTTTGTCTGGTCAAGGCAAGAATGTGTGGGGTTTCCGTAGATTCAAGGGCAGACTTGTAAGCGGCCGAGGTCTCGTTACCGTCGGCTGGTCTCCACACGGAAATGTTTGGAGTAGCTCTGAAGTGGGCCAAGGTCTCAATAGGTTGATGGGTAGGTCCATCTTCTCCCAAACCAATGGAGTCGTGTGTGGCGATCCAGATCACTGGCAAGTGAGACAAGGCAGACAATCTCACGGCTCCGGCGGCGTACGAGACAAAGTTCAAGAAAGTACCTCCAAAGTTCTTGAAGTTACCACCAAAGGCGGCAATACCGTTCATGATGGCACCCATGGCGTGCTCTCTGACACCGTATCTGATGTAACGACCGCTGTACTCACCCAACTTGGTGCTTGGGTGTTGGAAGTCCACCATGTCGGTGGTTCTGGTCAAGTTGGAACCGGTCAAGTCGGCAGATCCTCCAATGAGCTCTGGGATTTGAGGCACAAGCTTGGTCAACACCATCTCCGACAACTTTCTGGTGGCCAATGGCTTGTCGTCCTTGGTGTAGGTAGGCAAGTGTTGGGTCCAGTTCTCTGGCAATTCACCTCTGAGTCTTCTGGCCAAAGCCTCTCCATCAGCACCGTTATTCTTGATGTAGGCCTCGACCTTCTTGTTCCACTCAGCCTCGGCAGCGGCACCTTGCTTGGCGATTTCTCCGTAGTAGTCGTAGACTTCTTGAGGAACCACAAAGGTCTCGTCTGGGTTGAAACCCCACTTCTCCTTCAATTGCTTGACATCGTCAGCCTTCAATGGCGCACCGTGCACACCGTGGGTACCTTGTTGCAAGGAACCGAAACCAATGACGGTCTTCAAACGCACCAAGGTTGGGTTGTCGTTGGACTTGGCCTTCTTGATGGCGGCAGCAATGCCCTCCAAGTCGTCGTCACCCTTCTCAATGGTGATGAGGTCCCATCCGTAGGCCTCATAACGCTTCATGACGTCTTCCGTGAAGGCCACGTTGGTGTCACCATCAATGGAGATTCTGTTGTCGTCCCAGAAGGCAATGATGTTGTTCAACTTCAAGTGGCCAGCCAAGGAAGAAGCTTCGGAGGAAACTCCCTCCATAAGACATCCGTCTCCCAAGAACACATAGATCCACGAGTCCGAGATCTCCTTGCTGTAGGTGGCAGCAAACTGCTTCTGGGCAATGGCCAAACCAACGGCATTGGAGATACCCTGGCCCAAAGGTCCGGTGGTGAGCTCAACTCCTGGCACCTCGTGTCTCTCCGGGTGGCCGGGGGTCTTGGAGTTGAGTTGTCTGAATTGCTTCAAGTCGTCAATGGACAACTCAAAGCCGTAGAGGTGCAACATCGAGTACAAGAGTGCACATGCGTGACCATTGGACAAGACAATCCGGTCTCTGTTGAGCCAATCTGGGTTTTTAGGGTTAAACTTCATTTCCCTCCAGACGGCATGGGCGGCAGGAGCCAAACCAAGAGGAGCTCCGGGGTGGCCGGAGTTGGCCTTGGAGACAGCGTCTACTGCCAATAAACGGATGGTGGCGATTGCTTTTTGGTCAATGTCAGACATGGGAAAAAATATGGGGGGGTGGGAAACGGGGGAGGGAACGCGGAGCTTATATAGTGGGGCGGGAAAAAAACCGGTGGCAAGGAGCGTGGGGGTATTGCTGCTGTATGGGTATGAGAATCGAGGGACTGGGGCCGGAGCACGAAATTCGAGGGTCCAACAGAATGCGCGAGTTCCGGCCTGGCAACACCAGCGGCCGGTGAGTCAATAAAGGGAGAAGTGCAGGAAAAAGGAAAAAAGAAAAAGGTAAAAAAAGAGCAGAATATATCTTTATATATAAAAGGAATTTATAGATATATGCATGGAGTGCATGGGGGTTTGTGGTTGTATATAAGGGGAAATGGGGGTATTACAAGAGATCAGAGAGCCGGGGGTGGGCCTGAGTGCCAGGGGTGGGCCTGAGTTCCGAGGGCACGTTGCTCCCCTGAGTTCCGAGGGCCCGGAGCGTTTCGCGGCAGCACATTGGCAACCTCAATGCACCATTACGCACGCTCGCCCCGGATAAGGCTGCTCCGAAACTCGAGGTAACCACCCCGGATCCCCGGCCCGGTCGGAGTTCCGGGGACAAAACTAAACTAAATGGAAATTGAATTGAAATTCAACAAGATCCACCGATCACGTGACCACAAAGCTTGCTGTTGCGCAAAAAGCAAAGTTGCTGTCTCGTTTCTTTTCCAATCAAGTCCGAAAGATAGCATGGTCGTGCGAAGCTCAGATTGTGGATCGTGCACTGCCCAAAAAGAATAAAGTTGGTCTAATCTTACTTTATGTATCTTGCAAAACTCCGCAGGACAAAGTATAAAGCAGGTTTTGAGCAATTATCGGCGCACCGGAACCGTATTAGGAAGGTGAAAGCCCCAACCCCGGCAACATCAGTACACCGCACCTTGCAACACGTCACGTGCAATCATCACTTCTCCCAGAACCATTGCTATACTTACCAAAATAGAAGACCAACGGAGTGGAGTTCCGGGGAATTGATGTTTAGAGGTACAGGTAGAGGAGAAGTAGAAATCGGGTTTTTTATGGCATAAAATTTATGGATTTAGAGGTAAGGAATCAGGTACTTTCAAGAGTACACCACTTAAGACTAGCCACTAATAGTAATAGTAACCAGTAAATATTAATACTAATTACTAACAGTAACTACTAATCACTAACTACTAATACCTATGCTAATAGTATATACTGAGAGTAGAGAGTAAAAGAATTGGAAATTGAGGGTGTTAGCGAAGTGAAAATTTACTGAGTTAGAGAAGTAGAGAGGGGGAGTAGAGTTGGATTAGAGAAGTAGAGTGAAGCATTTATATTAAGAATAGATACCGCTCTAGACTAAGTAGTACTACTAAATAGTAATAGTAATAGTAATAGTAACTATTATATACTGAGTACTAATTACGGAGTACCAAAAACCAAAGACTCAAGACTACAAACTAATAGTAACTACTAATTAAGCAATTATATTAATTAAGAATTAGATTAATATATTGAATTGGTGATTTAGAGCTGGAGATAGAGATTCAGAGCTAGACATGATAAACTAATATCCAAAGCGTAATATCAAGGACTACTATACAAGATGTTACTACTAAGGACTACTATACTGTTAGGTCCACCATAGGAAGGGCACTACCCATAGAGGTATTATGAAGCCTACGCCGTTTGATCCTAACAATGATTGGACGACGAGGATCCCAATACCTCAATAGGTAGAGCACTACCGAAGGTGGATCCATCAGCTATAATATTATAGTATAGTAGTAGTGGTAGTATAGTAGTAGTGGTAGTATAGTAGTATAGTAGTAGTGGTAGTATAGTAGTAGTGGTAGTATAGTAGTATAGTAGTATAGTAGTATAGTAGTGTAGTAGTGTGTAGTATAGTAGTGTGGGCATGGTATACTATACTGGACTAGTACAATGTATTACACAGATGAAGGGTCTTCAATGTCCATTCTTAGGTCAGACGGAGTGGGCTTGATACCTCTAAGGGTAGATTTCTGCCTATAGTGGATCCAAAAACTACTATTCCTTACTATTACTCTATACGTGGTAGTTCAATAGATTTTGAATACACTGGTGAAAACCTATACTCTGCTGTGTACTATACAGGATGATATTGTATACGCTACTGACCTGGATTCACCTCTATCTATCTATCTATTTTTTAAGCGTTTTTCCTACGACTGGGTGATTTATCCATACTATTGTTTCTCCTATGTGCTAGTTGTTCGGATGAACTAATAAATCTATCTATGCGTGATGCAGAATGTCGTGCTATGTCAGCAAGTACGGTAGTAAATGCCAATGTCCATGGGACTTCTGAATCCAATCAGAATTAGAATCCAATCAGAATCCAATCCAGAGTTAAAATCAGAATCAATCAGAATCAAAAATCTTGATCCTGGTATCCCTTCCACTCAATACTGGTACCAGTGTCAATACTAGTACCAGTGAATACTAGTAACAGCCAGTTAATGATTAGGAACCAGTGGATCCTATCAGTAATACTAGGTACTAGTACCATTGAGTACCAGTACCAGTCAGTACCCATAATCAGGGATCAACAGATCCTGTGGTGGCCGGCCAAGTGAATCCAACGAGTACCAGTAATAGTACCAGTAACAGTACCAGTAACAGCACAGTAAAGCAGGGGTATTATCACCAATGAGACCAGGAACCCAGTGAATCCTTATGACCTAAAATCAGTAGATCTCGTACCCGGCTTCGGCCCAATGACCAGTTCCAGAAGTTATTAGTACCAGTATCACGAACCAAGAATCAATGGATCCTATTGGGTGAGAGTACCAGTACCAAAGAGACAATCACTATTAGTGGTATCACTAAATCCCATTGTCTGTCCACTAACAGTACCAGTAAGGTCTAGTCAAATGATGAGGAATCACTAGACCCCATTGTCTGTTCAGTCCAGTGCCAGTCCAGTAAAACCAATTAGACCAGGTATACCAGTTAGACCAGTGAGTATATACCAATGATCAAGAGCAAGTAGATGGTTTGTCAGTACCAGTCCACTTCTAGTACAAGTCCACTTCTGTTCCAGTCAAAACACCAGTAGTTACTTTGTCAGTAAGTACCCAGACACCAATGATTTGGAGACCTAGGACTTCCACCTACCTCCCAATGTCAAGGGTAAACGAACCAATGGACTCGTCGTCCGGCGCATCCACATTCTCAGTCTCGGTCCGCATCTCGCGTTCCCGTCTCGTGGACGTGGCACGGTGGATCTCGCCTATATCGGAATCCACATCGGAATCGGAATCCGCCAAAGCCTCGGCAGACTCAAACACATCCGTGGACTCGAAGTTGGACTCCTGCCCATTGGACTCGTACGCATTGGACTCGAGCGTATTGGTTTCAAACGTGGTCTCGGCCTCCCGTGTTTCCGTCTTGGCATTGTCCTGGTTCCATGCCGTACTAGAAGACTGGTTCCACGCCGTACTGGACGATTGGTTCCATGCAGACCCAGTGGACGTATTATGGGACTGGGAAACATCCTCGTCCTCCTCGTCCTCCTCTTCATCCTCGTCGATCTTGCCCACATTGACCAACCGAGGCTGCGCCTTGATTGCGGTCATGGTACTTCTCAACTGCGAGCCTGCGCTTTGCTGGTGCACTATCAGAGCATTATCTATGCCTGTCAAATCGGAAAAAACAGAATCTTCCGTCAGGTAAATGGACCCGGTATTGTTCCGCGTGGCTCGGATCGTCACCCCGGGAATATACGCTATGGGGAGGATATTCAGCGCATTGGTCGTGGACGCTGTGGTCTCCATCGAAAAACGTCGTTTATCCGAGTACCCAGCACCAACTCCCCCAGGTGCACCAAGACCTCCAAGGCCTGCCCCATTTCCACCTCCTCCTCCATTTCCACCTACTCCATTTCCGGCAACTCCTGCACCTGCTCCAAGAGCCCCGCCCTTGGCCTTCACCCGATTGCCCCGTTTATGGTACCCAGGAGGCCGCATGAACGAATCATAGGACGAGATCTGGGCCTGCTTCCCCAACGACTGGGACAGCTGCTGCCTCAGGGCGCGGGGCCGTTCTTTTTCAGCAGAAGCCAGATCATCTTCAAAGCCGTGGTTGCCCACGCTGGCACTGCCAAAGTAACTCTCGTCGTCTAAGTTGATTTCGTTGGTGAGTGCCTTTTTTTTGCGGTACACGAGGGCGTAGTAGAGCCCGAGCACCACCAAAATCACCGCCACGCCGCCCACCACGCCACCTACAATTCCCCCAACGGGAGTACTCGACGACAGCCCCGTGCTGCTATCCACACACACATATTCAGGGCACGTCAAACACGTCCGGGCGCGGAGAATGCACTCTTGCCCAGACGGACATTTGGGACACGACGCCATGGTGCTAGGGCAAATCACACACCCGTCGGATCGGGTGGGGAGCAGGCTGGATGCCGTGGCATCGGCCCGGGGTCGTAGCACGGAGTGTTCGAAGTTCATGACCTGAAACAAGGGTGAAACAAGAGTGAAACTGTCCTGAAACGACTTGAAACGACCTGAAACAAACTTCAAAAACCTGAAACAAACTTGAAACGAAAAAAACGAACGCAAACTGTTTCGACTTTAGGAGGCGATCTATTATGGCGATCTGTGATCTGTTTAACGAAAGATGGCTGAGTCCAGCGATGGCAAAATGTGGGGCTCAAGCGAAACAAACACAAACAAATCTGAAACAAACCTGAAACAAATCTGAAACCCGGGTGAAACAAAAAATGTCAGGTATATATTGGGGATAATAACGAAAGAATGCAGGCTTGGCAAGCTGACAAGTCGGCTAAGATCGACGGGGAAAAGGCGCGGAGTGTGGTGCCTGCAGGATGCAGCGTGGTCCACGTGACCTTCTGAGGGCGGTGGGCCATGCAAGTTGGCGCTGCGTGCAGGTCTGAAACTCGGGTGAAACGTTTCCACGGGCGTTGTCTGCAGTACAAGCCATTCCTGACGCTTTTCACCGTCTTTTCCAATGCTTTTGGTCGTTACTTCGGACCATCGGGCTGTTCCACACCTGTACATAGAAGACATCTAGCCCGCGCGTGCTGCCGCCTTATCGTCAGAGACTGCAAGTAGGATATGTGGTATGCACTCCTGCGTCATTTGAAACGCGTATATGCACTCCCGGTATCATTAGACAATGCCCCGAGTCACACCCATCAAAAGCCACCGTGACCCTCCCACGATCTACCCTTTGGTCACTTGGAGGTCACTTAGGTCACGTGTGTATCATCACTACAGTCACGTGTAGGTCACGTGTGTATCAGTACCATGGTCACATGCCACGTTTCACGTGCCATTTCACGTGCCATGTTCCTAAGATCGTATCTCATTAGTTAGTGTCCTATTTCCTAGAACGTCCGCTTCAACTCCGGCTTGAACTCAAAGTTATCCTTTCTCCGAACCAACCAACTGCTCTCGTAGTCAAAGTACTTGTAGCTTCCCTTTTCGGCGTCGCCGGCATTGTTTTCAAGGTTGAACACCGAGTGTCTCTTCACCTTCTCCTCCTTGGAGAACCACTGCTTGGTGTCCACGTTGAACACCCAGCCCCTGCGGCTTAGCTCCTTGGCCGCGTTGTATTTGGCCAAGTTGTCCACGCTCTCGTTGTAGTAAAAGCAAAAGAATAACGTGTCGGTGTCGAACTTCCTCATGATGGCCATGGAGTTCAACTCGTACATTGGTTCCTGTGGGTAGTCCACGGACGATGGGTGGACGTTGGTGGGGTTGTATTGGCGAAGTTTTTCCAGGTCGAACGAGTCGGGGCAATTGAGAAGGGAGGCCTCGAGCTGCTGGGCAATTTCCGAAAACGGAAGGGGGTTGTTCAACCTGCTGTGTGCAAGAGCAGCGGCTCCGGTAGGGGGGTCCTTGCGTTCGGGGCCCAAATCGGGCGAAACCAGGCTGGGGTTCCGGAGACTCGAGCTGGATTGGTTCTTGCCAAGAAGCTTGATCGAGGGAGATGTGGGGTGTGCTTCGGATGTATGGGAAACACTTTGCGTTTGGGCAGTGTTATTAGGGGCTTGGTTCTGGTTCTGGCCCTGGTTCTGGCCCTTTTCCATGTTGTTGGACGCTTGCACAATGGCCTTCTTCTTGAGTTCCTCGGCCACGGTGGGTTTGCCGGTTCGGAGCCCTGTATTTGGTCCCTGAGATACCGGAGTTGTTGGAGTCCCCTGAGTTGCTGGAGTTCCTGGCTTGGAATGAGGATTCAAGCCCGGAGGTGGTGCTCTTGAAGGAGCAGTAGCCGGAACCACTCCTGGTCCCGAAGCAGAATTAGTTCCAGAAGGTGCAGAGTGGCCTCTTGATGCATGGAGCTGGGAACTAGTCCAGGAATTGGGAGGAGGAGGCTTAGCATTAAGCGAAGCCATTTTCCGTCCCTCCTTATCACCTTTTTCACTCTTTTCACTCTTTTCACTCTTGTCACTCTTTTCGCCCTTTTCACTCTTCTCATTTCTATCATTTCTTTCACTCTTTTCTGGCTTCTCAACTTTATCATTCTTTTCATTCCTCTCATTCTTTTCAGTCTTTTCAATCTTTTCAGTCTTTTCCTTCTTTGGCCCATCAATTGGATGCTCCTCAGGAAAAGTCACCACCTCCAACGACTCGTCCAACTCCAACGTATCGTAGAAATCGTCGTACTCCACGAAATCCGGCAGCTGGTTGTTCTCAAGGTAATAGTCCAAATCATCCTTGATATCGTCAATGCGTTCCGGAGCCAATTGGTCATTGTCAAGGTTACGGAGAATCAACTCCAACTTGGCCACGTGACCATTGTTCCTCTCGATCTTCATGGCCAAGTCATCCATCACCGCCTGCGTGGCCGGCGACTTCTTCTTGTGCAGGAGCTGGGCACTCTCCGCCACCAAAAGCTCCGATTGGTGGTTCAAGTCCTCCAACGCCTCGGTGATGTAGCGCAGGGCCTCGTTCTTCTTGGCCTCGTCCAACCCACGCGCACCCAACTTGGTCTGCATTTCCAAGCCCTCGTTGGAGAATTGTTTCAACTTGGAAATCTTCTCCACCTCCTTAAACCGCTCCATGGCGTTTTCAATCCGGCTCCTGCTTTCTTGCAACGCCGCCCGGTCGAGCTTATTGCTCAGGTCCCCGGACCATTGCTTAACCTGGTCACGCGACCGCTGCAATTTCTTGATTTCTTTGCGGAGATCGCCCTCCAATTTGTCCTTTAGACTGGGGTTGTCGGTAGCGGCGATTTTGTCGTGGATTTCGTCGAACTGCTGTAAACCTTCGGTGACTTTTTTCTGGAGCTTGTCGAACTCCTGTTGTAGTTTTCGGGAACTCATTGGTGGGGTTGAATTGGGATGGGGTGCTTTGGGGGGTGCAGCTTTTGCGGTGGCTGTAGTGGCTGTAAAACTGCTGTTGGGGTGAGTATGTGGGTGTTGGAGTAGTTGTAGTGAGAATTTATTGGTGCGCGCACGTCGGGTGTAGTATGGAAGCCAGGAGAGAAGTATGGGGTTTTGTTTGATGTTTTAGGTTGTTTCAGGTTGTTTCAAGAGTGTTTCAGGTTCGTTTCAAAGGTGTTTCTGATCTGTTTCAAGAGTGTTTCAGGTTGTTTCAGGTCTGTTTCAAGAGTGTTTCAGGTCTGCCCTAGTAGTATTCCAGGAGTGTTCCAGTCTTCAAGGGTGATGGACAGTTTGGTAGATTCTAGCTTTAGTAGTGGATTGATAGCAAGGTTTGGAGTAGAGGTTGGTTTCAGATTTCGAGATTTCAGTGAAGACCCCGTCTGCTATTTATACTTTCTGTTTGTAGATGCGGGGAACGCTTTTGTGTACATATGTGCATTGTGCTTTTGTGCTTTTGTACTCTATCCCTTAGTATAAATAGGTGCATGTATCCGCAAGCGATAATGTGGTGAGACTTGGTTTTTGACAGACACCTCTGGGGGTAATGTTGTGGTGGAGCCATTGAGTACGTTACGTGTTCATTGGAATAGCACCCGGTGTCAATGGTTCGTGGAGTCAGGTCTTGTACCCAATAACTGCTATTACCATCAAGAGATGAAACGATGAAACGATGAAACTATGACCATGGATGGAACTACTTTGAAACAACTGTGAAACTATGGAACCATGGAACGATGAATCTATGAATCCATGAATCTAACTTTGAAACAACTATGGAACATCTATGAAACAACTAAGAAACTAACAAACTAAGAAAATAAGAAAATAAGAAAATAAGAAAATAAGAAAATAAGAAAATAAGAAAATAAGAAACGCTGGAACGATGCAAAAATCAATTAAATATGATCACTAGGAGACATGATGTATGAGACATTACCTACTGTGACTATCATGAGACATGCGCCCACCATGAAAACACCATGGAACTACCTGAAACTACCATGAACATGAAACTATGTTCCTGAATTCACCATAAAACTATGACGATTCTATGAAAGTGACACCAGAGACAAACTTTCTATGTGTACGAATCCACTTCGAGACATGAACCACTTTGAGAGAGAAACTACTCTGGAAGTACATGATGAAAATACTCTGGAGTACATGAAGAAACTATAACTACCATGAGCCATGAACTCCTATGCTACTATTGTGATACTATTGTGAAACTACCATGAAACTACATGACCACCATGACGACTATGAGACATGGAACTACTGAGATATGAAAGCATATGTCTATATGAATGAAAGTATTAGGAAAACCCCTTGGACTATATAAAGCAACTAAGTCCTGAAACGATCATCAAACACCCACTTGAGCTTTGAGAACTGCTTATTCGAGACTTGGATCAACAATGACAACCATGAAATACCATGAAATACCATGAAACCACCACGAACCTATCTTGAAAATACCAGGAAAATACCATGAATCAACTATGAAGCTACCACGAAGCTACCACGAAGCTACCATGAAACCACCATAAATCCAAATTCTATTAGTGTGAAATATGGAACTATCAAACTACCATGAAATTGAAGACTTGGGACTTGCTTATCCTGGGACCTGAAAACACATGAAACCACTCAAGATATGTGCCTAAGAATCACTTATTATGAGACATTAACCTGTTACAAAACTGCTAAAAAAGTGTTGTATAACCAGACAAACGCAGGACACTACTATACACTACTATGTGCAAGAAATACCATATATAACCAAACTTCCATGAGACTACCATGAAACTTAAGCCTCGAGCCTTGAGAGATGATTCATTGTGAGAGATGAGTATTGCAACGTTTATGAAGCCATTAAACTTCGAGACTACTATGAAACCTTGATGAACTACAAGAGACTACCATGAAACTTTGATGAACTACAAGAAACTGTACCAAATCAAACCCTATGAAAAACACCATGGAACCACCATAACAAAACCATGAAACTATCATAAGCTTGCGCTTGAGGCTTGCTTTCTGTCTCGGGCTTCTGAATCTATCCCCGATCCTACACTACGTATCTATATACTAGTAGTGTAGCAGTGGTAGAAGATGGTGTTACCGGTGAAAGTCTCAGCAAAAATGTGCATACCCTTCTCAATCTAAGCACCAAGTGGACGCTGGATTCTGTTGAATGTTATAGTCAGACAAGCTTCTGCTCCCAATTGTTTATCCGCAAAGATCAATCTTTGCTCTCCTCCTTGTCTTGAATTTTGAACTTATCGTTATCAATGGTGTCAGAAGACAAAGACTCAAATTTGAAGGTAATCAGTCAACATCTCAACGAATGCGCTAAATTACTACCAGAGTCCTATGAAGTTCTTTCAAGAGAACTGAGTTTGTTATAATAGAATATAACATGAAAGTGCTAGATTCTTGTGAAACGTTCATGTACTAAGTTACTTTTGTTGGTTGATGATTCCTCAAAACGAGGAAATCGAGCTATTTAAGTAGTTGGCGGTGGAGTTAGCGTATCCAACTGGTTGTTGATAGATGCTTGCTGGAAAACTCTTTACATTCCATCCTGGTACTTTGGGTTTATCACATTCCACCCTGGTGCTTTGTACCATGGTGACTGAGGAGATGGCGTTATGGAATGACCATTGTTAGGTCAGACGGCGTAGGCTTCATAATACCTCTATGGGTAGTGACCTGTCCATAGCGGATCTAACAGAAAGAACCAAGTGTTAATACCAGGAAAGCACGATGACTACAAAACTACCATGAACTACAATAAAGCAATGAAGCTTCTGACATGAACTTCCATGAGCAATTACATGAACTATGAGACAGGACTAGCACGGACTACAGAGACTACTACTGGCTACTACTGACTACAACTGACTACAACTGACTACTGACGAGCTGAATACTATGGACTAGTAGTAACCAGTTGACTACTTGACTACTTGACTAGTTTTGACTGGTACTGACTACTACTGACTACTACTGATGACTACTGACTACTACTGACTAGTGACCAGTGCAAATCGGTACTGACCAGTTGACTTACACTGACTACTACTGACTGGTACTGACTGGTACTGACTACTACTGGCTAGTACTGATTAGTACTAACTGTTGGATTTAACGCTTTGTGCTTGCAATTGTGGAGCAGTGATAACGTTTGTTAGATTCCTATAAACTCAACCTAAGGGCGCCGTGACAGTTTTACTTATCCGCCCTGTCTCAACGACGCGGATTACGCCTTCTTATAGGCCAAGCCATATTGGCCTGCATAGCAGCCAATATGCAGGCTGGCTTAAATAATCCTCCTAGCGACAATTTCCTCCTTACGTTAGAAATGTGCTCATCTGCTTATGCATCAAGTGTTAATTCTAACACTTGCATGCTCCTCCATTCACGTACAGGTAGAACACGTGAACCTGAACTTTGTTCACGTGCCTGCTGGCACGTGATCATGAGGTACAGATGTCCCGCAAGTTCAACACTAACTACTGACTACTGCTGGCTACTACTGACTAATTGACTAATTGACTGGTACTGACTACTGACTGGTACTGACTAGTTGACTAATTGACTAGTTGACTACTACTGGGCTTACGCCCTTGATGGAGTCCAGTTGATAATCGTTGCCAAACCAGATTTTTATTCTCATTTATCAAATTGATGTGAACTGAACCAAGCCATGATCAACCAAGAATTAAAATCCGGTTTGGCTTCATCAGCGCACACACTTGATGGGCTAAGCTCATTGCTAGAATGACAAGAACAGACTCAAGCCGTGATAAACTGAGACTAACAATCCGGTTTGGACAATACACACCGCATGACGACAGGTTTGAACACCCAGGACTTCAACTCCGGCTTGGAAACACACAAGTACCACATTTCACATGATATTGATCAGTCAAGGCACCACAGGAGCCCGTCCAACCCTAGGCAAAGTATTGGCTAGGGCCACAGAACCAGCATAGCATCTCAATCAGAGTTAGCACTAGCTGCATCAAATAAAGAATCCCAGATAATCAGGAGTGACTAGTACAGACTACTGACTGGTACTGACTGGTACTGACTGGTACTGACTGGTACTGACTACTACTGACTACTACAGGCTACTACAGGCTACTACTGACTGGTACCGACTAGTAGTAACTAGTGACCTGTACTGACTGGTACTGACTACTTGACTAGTTTTGACTGGTACTGACTACTTGACTACTGACTACTACAGACTGTCACTGACTAGTAGTGACCACTTGACTGGTACTGACTACTGACTACTGACTACTGACTACTTGACTAGTTTTGACTGGTACTGACTACTGACTACTGACTACTGAATAACCTTGGAAATGGATTAACCAGAGAGAAGGTTTGGGAATGGAATAGTCACGACTCGTTTGTGGCCCAGTGCACTTGTTACAATCCTTGAAAATTCACATATCTATCCATGCCAAGTCGTACTCATATCCGCATCAGGTGTCCAAGATTAACAGCCTCTAGTTGATAGAAAAAAATAGTGAAGGATCCGTAACTTCGGGATAAGGATTGGCTCTGATGGTCGGTTGGGCTCTATGAGGTGGTGGTTGACCCTCGGGTTTACTGTCTGCCTTGCTCGACAATCAACCGTATCAGAACTGGTACGGATTTCGGGAATCAAACTGTCTAATTAAAACATAGCATTGCCATGCTCTACGGACTAATTGACTGGTACTGACTACTACTACTACTACTACTACTACTACTGACTAATTGACCAGTTGAGTAGTACTGGCTAGTACTGATCAGTTGACTTATACTGACTACTACTGACTGGTACTGACTAGTAGTGGCCAGTTGACTAGTAGTGACCAGTTGACTGGTACTGAGTAGTAGTGATTAGTACTGACTACTGACTACTGACGACTGTTTACTGGTACTGACTAGTTGACTAGCTGAATACTACTGGCTACTACTGAATACTTGCTAGTACAGAGTAGTACTGAATACTACTGACTACTGACTAATTGACTAATTGACTGGTACTGACTAGTTGACTCATTGACTAATTGACCAGTTGAGTAGTACTGGCTACTACAGACTGGTACCGCCTACTACTGACTACTAACTAGTACTGACTACTACTGACTACTACTAACTAGTACTGACCACTACCGACTAGTACTGTCTAGTTTTGACTAGTGCTGACTACGACTGACTGGTGCTGACCAGTTGACTGGTACTAACTACTGACTACTGACTACTACTGACTGGTACTGGCTAATACCACTAGTACTGACTAGTGACCAGTACAGATAAGTACTGACTAGTTGACTAGTTTTGACTGGTACTGACTGGTACTTACTAGTTGACTAGTTTTGACTACTGACTACTGACTAGTGCATCAATATTCAAACTGCTGGTATAGATTTGAATATAACCTTCAATGGAGTTGACTCTTCTTGAAATCTATCCAAAGTTAATCAGTGGTTACCATAAACCTCAATGACTTCAATCAACTTATACTGACCGTGGAAATAAGAAGAACTAATCTCCAAGCTCTTGTTTCAAGAACTCCTCGCAGAAATGGGAGATTTGCCTGAAGTTCGTCTCAAAGCCATCACGTCCGCCATAGTACGGGTCCTCCACCACCACGGAGTACTGAGGATCGGTTCTCCACTCGCCAAACATCTTCACCACGGCCTTACTGTTGCGAGGCCGCATGTGGAGCAAGTTGCTCTTGTTGGCTTCGTCCATGCCAATGACATAGTCAAACCTCTCAAAGTCCTTGGCGGAGATCTGCTGTGCAGCGTGCTTCACCGGCACCCCGTGCTTCCTACACGTACTGGCGGAGCGAGAATCGGGGCTTTCGCCAATATGCCATCCCGAAGTGCCAAACGAGTCGATCTCCTTGATGCGGTCGCTGTACCCTAAGTCTTTGACCTTCTGTCGGAACACGGCCTCCGTCATGGGCGACCGGCAGCTGCAGTTAGTACTCTGACACTCTCAAGAACTTTCTAAGGTGCACCCCAGTCCGTTTGACTTTCTCAAGGTACCCAATCACTCTGACACTTTCTCAGGGTGCACCAATCACTCATTTACATACATGTTTCCAAGACAAACAAATGCCACCGAAACCGCGTCACTCATACGAAACAACCAGGAATCACTTGACTAACTGATCAGCACTTAACTAACACAGTCAACAGCCAATGACAATTAAGAACAATCAGCCAATGACAGTTAAGAACAATAATAGCCAATGACAATTAAGAACAATTAAGAACAATTAACAACAATTAATACAATCAGATGGTTGGATCAATTGATTGGTTGGTGTTGTGAGGTGTATTTTAGTGGTGTTGTTTTACGTTGAAGGAGTTGGTAAAGAGTGGTGCTCAGTGTTAGTGATTGGTGAGTGGTGCACTCCTCAGTTAGTGCGGTTGCTCAGTGCACATTTAGTACTCATTTTTGGTGCTCATTTTTGGTGCACATTTGGTACTCATTTTTGGTAGCATTGTGACTTTTGTTGGCCCCCCCTATAAAATTTTCCAACGGTCGGGTGGGGGATAAAACGTGATTATAAAACATTATTGTGTGAGGTAAAAAGGTGTTCGAGGTATAAATTGAGGATTTGTAAATGTTTTCTGATGACTTGTAAATGATTTCTGATGATTTCTGATGATTAGTAAATGATTTCTGATGATTTGTAAATGATTTCTGATGACTTGTATAATGGATACTTCGACCTTTTTTGTTGTTATTCATCTTTATATATTCTCTAATGATGGTGGCACTCACATAGTCCCACCCACTCACCATCATCATTATCATTATTGTTATTATTCCATGAGTAGGCGCATCTCACATATTAATTTTTTTTCATCTGGGGATTTGATGAGGGTTTTATATACTATTTTCCGACCCAAAAATTTTTGTTGTACCCTATATTATTTTTTTTTTTTGGTATATAGCACAATCTTTTTTTAATTTTTTATTTTTCAAATTTTCTTTTTTAATTTTATGTTTCTTTTTATTTCTTACTTTTACTTTCCTCTTTCTTACTTTTACCCTCCTCTTTCATTTTTGGTGCTCACTTTTAGTGCTCATTTTTGACTCATTTTTAGCCCTCATTTTTAGTGCACATTTAGTACTCATTTTTAGTACTCATTTTTAGTACTCATTTTTAGTGCACACCTGTAGATTTGATAATTCCAGATCAACTAAAAGTGATGGGGAATCAGGTGGCCCACAGAGTAACCATAAACAAAAGATCCAGAGGTCCTCTCTTATTATAGGATATGGATCTCATTGTCTCATGAAAGATAAGTCAACACTTTACGAGGAGTGTTTATCTCTGGAGGAGCGTGAGTCTCAATATCAGTACGAGATGTTTTGGCGATTGGGTGTTCATTTTTGGTGCTCACTTAGTGCGGTGTGTGCGGTGTGTGCGGTGCTCAGTGTTTAGGACTCAGGACTCAGTGCACTACAGTCGTGAAACACGATACATTATATGAGATGATGATACATTATGTTATGTTCTTTGATGCATTTATGCCTAACTGATACTATATTCGTTGATGGTTCCTCAAGGAGAGGAACCGGAGCGGCTTATATAACTTTGAGAGAAACGTGGCTTTCGAAAAACTCTCTTGTAGAACAATGGTGATGATTGTTCTGATATATTCGAAAAGGGCATCATAGTACTTTGTACATTGATGGCCGGTGGCCGTGAAACGGCGTTTGCAATGGCCATTGTTAGGATCGGACGTCGTAGGCTTCAAAATGCCTCTATACGTAGTGTTCTATTTTTATAGTGGATCTAACACATTATATGATACATTATATGATGATATGATATGATGATATGAAGATATGATGATACATTATATAAGATGATGATACATTATATGATTATATGATGATATGATGATATGCTCTGATAAAATACCTGTTCGTATTTTACGTGTTGATTTCTCTTTTCTGTTTTCTCTGTTCTGTTTTCTTTTCTCTGTTCCGTTTTCTTTTCTCTGTTCTGTTTTCCCTTTTCTCCTTGGGAATGTGTAATTGAGAAATATCGTGAATTGGTACTGGAAGGAGGAAGCGCAGAAGGATCAACGAGTAAATACTCAAACTTCTCATTCATTTCATCATCATGGAAGGAATGAATTGAAGGAATTGAAGGAATTGAATGAATTGAAGGAATAGAAGTAATGCAAAGAAAACAATGGAAAAAACCGGCCACTTCGCCCGGGGCATTGTTTTGTCGGGGCCATTTTGGGCGGAGTGTTGGCCAACTTGATTTGCCGTAAGAAGGTGCTGGGCTTCAATGGCTTCTTTATTGTGGGCACATCATCCAGCTCGTGGCCAAGACCGTGTGGACAATGATCGCAGGCCGGTTTGTCCTTGACTTTGGCGTGGGCCGGCTTATTGTGACCAACTTCATATTCATCACTGGGGGGCAGTTGATTGCCTACTTTATCAATTGGGGTCTTACACGAGGGGCCCAGGGCTGGCGTGTATCGGTGGGACTCTGTATGGTGCCAGCCGTGGTTCAAAAGGGGCACTTTTTCTGGGGCTCTTTTTCAGACCCAGAGCAATGCATCCATGGAAATGGCCGATACTGTGGTGCAGGACATGATAGCATCCAACTCCACGGTGGCCGGGGGCCCAGTGACGCAGATCTTGCGTTCCATCAAGATCATCCAGACCAACCCAGACAATCTCCCCTCTTATCTTGGCATGCTCCAGGGAGACCATCGGACTCCACAATCCCACGACGGTGTACGGAGCCAAATACTTATTCCAGTGAAATGAACTCTTCTGACATTTCTCAAGATGCTTGCCCTTTTTCCACGATCAATGGATTTCTCCACTTGAACAAGGTCTCTTTAAGTGCGTGACGCAGAATGTAACAGCCCTAAAGTCAGGTCTCTGGGCTAAATTTCTAAAGGTCCATGGTCTCTGGGCTAAAGTTTAAGGTCTCTTGGCTAAAGTCTAAATGTCTCTCGTCCCTGGGCTAAAGGTCTCTGGCTAAAGTCTAAGTAAATTGAAGATGTGGCTATTTCTGGATCCAATGAAACTTGAGTTTCTGTGGAACTTATCTCCGTATACTCTGTTCACGGGTACATCAGGTGGTCCTTTCAATAGCCAATGTGTACAGTCCAGTGTAACATATTAGTTGTTAGACATAAAGTCAGTCTCAAAGTCAGTCATTAATTTAGTCTCAAAAGTCAGTCTCATAAATACATAGTCTCAAGATAGGTAAATAATTGAGGAGTTACACGTGAGCTGTTTCCGGCTGTTTCTGGTGGGCCTGGGAGTGGTGGACATGCTGATATGTTCTTCACACACAATATTCTGATTAATAAACTACATGTCTTTCATGTCTTCATGTCTTCATGTCTTTAAGGTCTGTTCAGATGAAGATGTGGAAGTGACATTTCGTGGGGATAAATCCCATTTGGGCCAAACCAGGAGAGGGCCCATTTTAGACCAAAAACATGGGTAAAGTGGGAGACTTCGGTCGCCAACCCTGGTTTCGTAGGGGTGTACGGGCTTATCTTAGTATACTCTTTTTAGTATTCTTTTAGTCACTCTTTTTAGTCACTCTTTTTAGTTTGCCGTTAGTTCCACTATAAGCAGGGGACTAGCCTTAGAGGTATTATGAAGCCTACTCCGTCTGATCGTACCAATGGCCATTTCAAACGTAGCCACATACCATTTGACAGTATTGGTGTTCAATGGAACCTGCAAGCCGTACACCCCTAGTAAGTAGTAAGTAGTAAGTCAGTATTCAGTAGTCTCATTCAGTAGTCGTGGTCAGAAGTCTTATTCAGTAGTTTTCTTCAGTAGTCTTATTCAGTAGTCTTATTCAGTACTAATGAGTGGGTGGTCAGTATTCAGTGAGTCCTCTATAGTCTGTATGCCTTTTGCTCCGTTCAACTCTCCCTCGCTCCACCCACTTCCGTACGTGTCGTCACAGTTGGAAGCAGTGTATGTGCCCGGTGTTTGGTACTCATTGTTGGCCAACTCACTAGCAGTATTAATTGTCTCTCCACATTGACCCTTGCTGGGGGGAAATTTGGTAAATCATACCGAAGGTATTGATGGTTTCCTAAGGGGTACTGATGGCAGAAACCAATGGAGCCTGGTGGAACCTATTCCCTTTAGAAGCTATTCCCTTAAGAACTTATTCTTTAAGGTGGTAATTAAGAATGGAAGAGGATCGAGGGATTGAAAGGAATATTTGGATATACTTGAAAGGCTACTGTTACAGGGAATGGAACAATATAAAGTGGAAGAGAGGGAAGAAGAGGAGGAGGAATCAGATTGACTAGTAGTGTCAATATCAGGAGTATGAGGAGTATGGGGAGACGTGACTGTAGTCATGTGATGGCCCACCCCTATAAAAGGACAACCTGCCACTTTATAACACCACCAAAGTATACATCAACTGTGGGGGATATCAACTGAGGGAGGACCAGGTGTTTTTTCCCAATACCAAACCCACCAATACTTCATACCTACTACTACTCACTACTTTTCTATGGGCAAAATAACATGGACAAAAACAAACCATTCTGACCATTGTATCTAAGTTTTCCATACCACATTCAGAACGACTCACTAAATCAAAGTTTCCTTTATGGTGACACTGGTCTGAGTGTGTTGCTAAAACAGATCTAGTGTTACTTCCACCAAGATGAACGAGAATGCACACAACTGACTATTCGGAATTCATTACATTATGTAATCACTAAAAATGATACAGAAGGGTATGCTGACTAATAAATTGGTCATTCTCAATAGACTATTAACCATATTCTAGGCTTCACCAGTGAGTCATAACTCTTTACCCATTCTAGCTGTCTACTGTAGTCTCCTCTAGTCTCCTCTACTATACTCTCCTCTACTGTACTCTACTCTACTCTACTCTACTGCTATTACTTCACATATCAAAAACTGCTACTCTGTACTACTATAGTCTAGTTACTACTATGCTCTACTCTACCATATGCTGCTACTGCCTTATAATCTACAGTACATATTGTACTCTGCTACTCTATAATACTAGTATATACTGTACTCTACTACTTCAAAATACTAGTACGTGTACTCTACTACTGCTCTTTCTTAACTGCTATCTTTAGATCTAAATACTAAAACACCAAGTACGTCATATCTTCAAGATGTACCAAGACTCCAGTGCATACTCTTAACAATACCAGGTTTGACCCTGATTCATATATCTATGTGGTTACTACTACTCACTCACTCACTCACTCACTACTCACTACTTAATATTTTTACTACTCACTACTACTACTCACTTACTACTACTAAGACTAGGACTTCTCACTACTACTCACTACTACATCTACTACACCTACTACTAAGACTAGGACTACTCACTACCACTTACTACTTACTACCACTCACTACTTACTACTACTACTACTACTGGATACTACTACTACTACTCACTTACTAGTACTAGTACTACTTCTACTGGACTAGTACTACTACTACTAAGACTAGAACTACTTACTTCTACTGGACTACTACTACTAATCCTCAGAGATACTATCGGTTTTAGCCTCATTGCTGGTCTTGATGATCTTGTATTCCTTTTCGTGCTTGGTGGAGAGGTACGAATGTTTGCTAAGGACTTGATTGATTATCAACACGTTATGAGCCGTGGGTTATGAGCCCTGGTACAACTGTGAAATAGCCAGAGTAGAGGTTTTGAAGGGAGGACTGACGTGGTGCCATAGCATATACTTTTTGGGAAAGTATTTATCAGATACTATCCAAATAGTAATTTATTTATAGTAGTATGACTCATGTCCGTACAGTCCGTAACCACTAACTCTGAAGTGTATCTGCCGTATCTGTATACACATTTATCTCTAACCAGGCTATTAGTGTCTTGTTACTCTGTGCTTCTACAACCACCAATGATTGAGGAATCAACTGCTTCTTGAACTTGCAGTGTTCCTTAATTGCTTCTTGAACTCGAGCTTTTGAAACGTGATTTGCCAATCTCAACGGTGGGTTTGAAAATGGACAAATCCCGACTGGAAATGTTCCCACTGAACTTCTACGCAAAGGTGTCTTCCAACTGGGGCGTTGACTTCTGAGACTTCCATTTCTAAACTTCAACTGGAGCTCAGACCTCTGGGGCTATTGAAGCTCCAACTGGACCACATCCTTATTATCTTAATCCTATTCAGAATGCTAGATCCTATGTGCTAGAATCGTATCGACTACTCAATGATTCTCTGGTGACATTCCAGATTACCTAATCTGAAAGAGTACTCTACCTAGTACATTCTACTATCTCCAAGTGCAAGTTACATGCGGTCAGTGCTCATAACCTTGGACATTACCTGGAGAAACCCAGGAAGACGTGTGCCTACCCAAGAACAAAGGGACAAAGAACAAAAGGACAGAACTAAATGGATCTATTAATATATTTAGTAGTTTTTTTTTTTTTTTTTTTTTTTTTTTTTTTTTTTTTTTTTTTTTCGTAGTTTTTTTCTTCAAATTTTACTGTTAATGTCTCAATAATTGAATACTTACACGATTCCATACTTCCTACGGATAATCCACATGAGCAGGATTAAGTGGTAAGTGCACTTGAGGTTATTATTAGTCAGTGATAGTAGTAGTTAGTATAGCAGTATAGTACTATAGTAGTATAGATTAGAGTGGTAGTAATATATAGCAGTAGAGTAGTGAGTAGCATAGTGTATAGAGTATAGAGTAGAGTTATTGTAGAGAGGACTTGGAGTAGAGTTATTGTAGAGAGGATTTGGAGAGCCATTTCATTGAGCTATTTTGGAATAAAAAGTGCAGTAGTTGGTGGGGAGCAATTGAATGGAGAGCTATATCCTTGGAGCAGTTCGTAGCATTGGAAGCTATAGCATGTAGCCATCCTCGGGAGTCTTTTTCATGACCTTCTTAGACCTTAGACCATAGTGTATCCTGTCACATTGTCCTAGCAAGACCTTGTCGTATGGAATACCATTAGCCAGTTGCATTGACCATTGGTAGACCATTAAACTTCATTTGTCCTTGGAACTTTGCAAAACATAGACTTTGGCATATACCTTTAGTATAGCCTCGTCAGACATTCATAGTCCTTTGATCTTTCAAAGACGTTATCAAAGACCTTTCATAGTCCCTATGATCTTGAACCTTCACGACTCTTTAGACCTTGTTGACTGTAGCACGGTATAGCATGAGCATTAGCATAGATCAGCGGCGACCTTGAGCAATAGTATAGCATAGACTTGTAGCACTAGATCCAGGCATCTGTTTAGTAGCATTAAACTTACCTAGACCTTTTTCTCTTTCTCAACAACGACTTCTTCAACAACGACTTCTTCAACCTTTCAGTCATAGCCCGACCTTTTCCGACTAGACTGACTTGACATGGAATGGCTGAAATTAGTTGCAGAGCTCATGCCTGCAATTTGCTCATCCAGGCGTTCCAGCCATCCAACTCTAAAGGCTCATTCATGCACCGCATAAAGTCGTCGCTCTTGTCCTCGCCAAAAAGCAAGTCGAGGTCGTCATCGTCGCTTTTCCGCTTCATGTTCTCGCGTTCCTGGAAATTGAGCTCCACCATCTCGGCACACTCGTCGAGAATATCAGTCCGGCTGAGTTCCTCCACGTAATCCACCAGCATGAACGCCGAAACGATGGCCTGTGGCTTGATGCTGCTGGTCCACCCCAGACTTTCCGAAAGAGGCGAGCTGATGCTCTTGAAGGGCGACGTGCCTTTGTTGGGAGAAAGAGACCTGGATCCGTTCTTTTGCGACCCAGTCTTCTGGCCTTGAGACCCGGTCTTTTCATCCTCGTCGGGAAGCCCCAAAAGGTTCGAAAGTGCCGAGAGACAGAACGCCTGCGGCTCCAGCTTGGAGAGTTCTCTGCGCCTCATCAACTTGGTGTCGATGACGTCGGTTTCAAAAACATCCTTGGCTATCGGCAACGCACTATCACTGGCTGGTTTGTTGGACTGCGGAGACGCTTCGTTGGGTGTTCCCTTGTTGCTGGAAGCAGTTGGAAGGCGAGGAGTAGGAACCGAATTGGGGGTTTTGATGGCATTGGCCAACGTGGCTGGCGTGGGGGCACTGGCTGCAGGAGTGGGCATGGCGGAAGCCAGCGACTTCTGCTTCTTGCGGGCGGAAGTGGCTTTTCTGGCGGCCGGTTTGGAGCCCTTGGGCGACGTTGTGCTGGGAATAATGGGGCTCAGGCCCACCGCCATGTTCTTCTGGTTCATGGGATGGAGGTTATTACCAAGGTAATGGTTCTGAGCGTTTGCTCCAACCACATTGCCCACATTGCCCACATTGCCCACATTTCCAACTCCTCCATTATTGACACCTCCAACATTTCCAACATTTCCAACATTTCCAACCCCTCCCATGTTTTGGTTCTGATTCTGGACCTGGGCCTGGTTCTGGGCCTGGTTCTGGTTATTGAACCCGTTGGTGTTGAAATTGGCCGATCCAGATGCATTAGGATGCTGCATATGATTCACTGGCTGATCTCCAAGTTGGCCCATCTGCTGCCCCGGCATTTGGCCCTGCATTTGGCCCTGCATTTGCCCTGGAATCTGGCCCAGGTTCTGCATTCTAGCCTGCTGAGCTCTTCTCATGTTAATCTGCTCCTTGACGTAATCGAAATGCTTCTGGTACTGGGCACTCATCTTCTCAAGCAATTCGGGCCCGGCAAGGTACACTCCACGCTGGAGATTGTCGATGATGTTCTTGGTCATGTTCTTCATCTGAATCAACCTTCGCGTGCCCTCGATGTTCTTGGTAAGCACAAAGAAATAGCTAAGGATGCTGTCGACATTGGCGTATTGCTGCGTAATCCGGACCATGAGTTCGGACACCTGCGCCTTGTCTTTGTCGGATAATAGCAAGGTCACGTCTTTAAGCTGCACGGAACTGCGGGACACTTCGTCGAACAACGACCGCAATTTGGCCTTGAGCTCGTCCGTAAGCGTGGGGAGAATGGATGCTGCCCTTTGGGCGGGGTTGGGAGTATTGGCGTCTTTGGAGGGCACTCCAGGCATGTTGCCCTGCATGGTGTTGCGGGGCATGTTCATGCCAGGGTTGAAGTTCTGGGCCAAGGGCTGGTTGGCTGCATTCTGGTTCATCAAGTTCATACCCCTCTGCATATTCACAGGCATCTGGCCCTGGTTTTGGCCCTGATTCTGACCCTGATTCTGACCCTGGTTTTGATGCATTTGGCCCTGGTTCTGACCCTGGTTTTGATGCATTTGACCTTGATTCTGGCCCTGATTTTGGTGCATTTGACCTTGATTTTGGCCTTGATTCTGGTTCTGCTGGTTCATATTGAAATTCCCCATAACATTGGAATTCTGCAGACCCTGGTTTGCATGCATCATGGAGTTGGCCGGCTGCTGGGCCTTCTGCAGAGCCTTGAAAGCATTGAGTTTCTGGTGGTAGATGTACTTGCGCACGAAATTCAGCTTCAGGGCCTGGTCCAAGTTGGCGGAAACAGAGCCGTTTTGTTGGAGCCGGCTCAAAAGCGCCATGGCATCGCCAGAATACTTGACAAGATCCTGCAGGGTGATGTGGATGTTGGCAGCTTTGGCAGCAGCAGCGTTGTTCTGGGCAGCTTGCTGGGCTACCGAGTTCTGCAACGTACCTGCGCCCTGAGCTCCACCTTGAGGCTTGTTCCGGAACGCCAGGTTCATTTGTATCTGGTTGGCCAGCATGTTGGGGGTGTTGATGTGGCCCATATTCCCAACATTGTCCATGGCCATTTTCTTCTGTGCCTGGGCTTGGGCTTGGTTCTGGTTCTGGTTCTGATTCTGGTTCTGGCCCATCTTGTTCTGAGCCATGTTCAGGTTTTGAGCCATGTTCTGCTCCATGTTCTGCCCCATGTTCAGGTTGGGCATATTCAGGTTCGGCATGTTCTGTCCCATTTGTCCATTAGACATGTAATTGGCCAGATCCGGTTGCATGCGCCTGAAATGCGCCAACTTCTCCTGCTGATTCTGCCTCAAGGCCAATTGGAAATGGGCATTGTGGATCTCCTTGATGATGGGCATGGCCGATGCTGGGATGATTTTCTTCTGGAAACAGTCGTAGATCTGCGTCCAGGTATTGATGTTGGGAGGTAAGTTCGGCACCTTGGCAAGCAAAGCAGGCGGAATGGGCACCGTCCGGATCATGGTGCTGATCTGCTGGATCTGCTGCTGAGAGGGCTGAAGATGAGGCGATTGCTGAGACTGTTGCGGTTGAGGTTGAGATTGGTGGGGCGGATTTTGGTGGTTCTGAAGAGGTGGAGTCAGGTGCTGGCCCACATTCATCTGGGAAGCTTGACCCTGAGCCAGAGGAGTGTTTTGAGCCGGGCCGGAGTTCAGGGAGTTTTGGTTCATGCCCATATTCCGAACAGGAGACTGGGTCTGCCGGTTGTAGAAGTCCATGTTGACATTACCCATTTGGGCAGCATTCATGCCTCCCTGCCCATTCTGCGCATTCTGGCCCATGCCCCCCGACTTCCCCCCTCCATTCACTCCTCCACCCATGCCTCCTCCACCCATGCCTCCACCCATTCCCCCACCCATACCTCCACTCACACCAGTGACACCAGTCACTCCGCTACTCCCAGTACTCATACCCCCACTCCCAGTACTCATACCCCCACCTACCGTACTCATGCCCCCACTTGTACCCGCACTCATGGCAGCATTCATGGCATTGACGCCATTCACACCGCCCATGGAGTTCGCACCCCCCATTCCATTGACACCCCCCATTCCGTGCGCCATAGGCTGGGAAGGCCGAATGCCCGCCCGAAGCTGGGTCACCTTCTGCTTGATCAAGCGCAAATACTCCTCACGTGACTGCGACTTGACAAACGTGTACTTCTCAAACTCCTGCGACATGGTGGCGGCTTTGGCCTCGTCATAGTTGGAGTCCTGAATCTCCTTGAGCGTCTGCGTTAGGATCTGGATCACCTTGTGGCGGTCGTTGACGCTGTAGGACGAGTGCCAGCTGGCTCCCATGGAGTTCATATTGCTGCTACTACGTGTGTTTGTCCTGGGCTGGAAAAAGAACCGACGTGGCTGATGTTGATATTTTTTTTTTTCCGCTGATCTGTGGGTCTGGGATGATTTTTGAGATTCCTTTTATGGTGTGGTGTGCGCCGCCTACTCCGCGCACTGCACATAGGGGCCCCAGCCTCCCGGTGTTTTTTGGTCAACAACTTGCTTGCTGACCCGGTCCTAGACTGCCGTCTTAAACGGCTGCCTAGCCTGCGGGGGGCTTGACGACGGAAGGTTGTTTTGCTGGGGGCCTGTCTTTTCTGGGTGTGCACATAACTACCCTCCTGCCACGGGCCCTTTGTTGTACTGCACCTGCCGCCGCTTGTGGTCACTGGCTTTTGACTTCGCCCGTCCTGCAGACACTCTGGCGTTGGCCCGTCGGTTATTGGTGGCCCTAACTATATGCAGACACGTGTTACTTGCCCGGTATGAAGCACGCTGGTGGTTGAATAGGTGTATGGGGGTTTCTGAACCACAAGACCCGTACACCACACCCGTGCACCGCATAATAAATGTTCTGCCAGGGCTTTTTCTCCGGCAACTGCTAAGGTGCTAGCCGGAAGCCAGCATCCCACTTTCCTTATCCGGAAGCTTATCCAGGGTAAACACAAGATGGTTTGGGAAAAAACGGGACTGCACATAGCGTATCTTATTCGTGGTGAACACCGTGGTCTACACTAGACTAGCGTGTATGCAGGACATACTTCTATTACCATATTAGTCCATTCCCATGAAGCAACCACTCCAGGATATCACCCTGAAAAGTGTTTACCAGTAGGTGTTTATACGGGCATATGAGTACTGGTTCAGGCACTACTACTATAGCTGAAGTTGTACTACAGTATACTAGGTGAAGTTGTACTACAGTATACTATAGGAAGCTGTACAGTATACTTTCGTTGACTTTATACACTACAATAGACAACTCTTCTATTACATACTATAGAATTGCTATACTGAAGTAGCCTTCTATACGCTATACTACCACTCTATAGGCTCTACTACACGGTATATAGGTGGACTGGAGGAGGCTGACATGACTACTCTTCCCTACCCTGCTCTTCATGATTTAACAGTATAGTATAGGAAGTTTTGTTGGATTGGTGTTGTTACGTTGGGTACTTGTTTACTATGTTCATTGGCCTATGGTAGAAGATCAAGTTGAAGAAGTTGTTCCCCAAAATACCTCCTCTGGTCAACATATAGTGTGTCTCTGCTAATACGTCTGTGTGCAAAATGAATCGGAGAGAAAGCTACAAATTAGAGAGCATACTATGGATTAAAAGTACAAAAGATATATTACCAGAGGACACTAGAGATACTAGTTCTAGAGATAATCGCTGAGGCATTCACTGTTTATACAGAGGTCTACTTATACGGGTATCTACTACTTATACAGAGGTCTACTTATACGGGTATCTACTACTTATACAGAGGATCTATACAGAGGATATATAGAGGACTCTATCTGCTGATTACTGTACTGATTACTGTACTGATTATTGATTACTGAGTACTGAGGACTACAGATCTATAATCAGAGGGCTATACAAGGACTACATACAAGTATGGACTACCACGGCTTGATAGTGGGGGACGGGTGTAGTTAATTCTAATCCTATGCGGTGTTACCTCCATGTGACCTCCATGTTAGATTCTGTGGAACGTTCTTTTTTTTCTATGTACTAAGATATCCTGGTTGGTTGATGATTCCTCAAGTAAATTGGGCAATTTAAGTAACTCAGTACATGAAGTTACAGTAGAATCTGACATGCTGTACTTATAGTATACTAATATAGTTATTATGCTGGTTGTTACAGGCAGAATGGTAGTTTAATTGCTTAATTAGTATATTAGTATTTTGCTTGTTCAATATATTACTTGATTAGTATACAACTTGCTTAGACCATGGTAACTTGGCCTAGATGTTCTTCGGTCTTGAGCTTCTTTACAATGTGATAGAATTCCCGCATTGGGCCAATTGTTCAAAGAATCGATACTGGTTCCGTCTGCATACAGCGCAGCTGGGCTCTGAGTATAATTACTTGATTAGTATGATACTTGCTTAGTAAAATTACTTGCTTAGTATAATACTTGCTTAGTATAATTACTTGCTTAATATATTACTTGATTAGTATATTACTTGATTAGTATAATACTTGATTAGTGTTACGTCCACCTTCGGTAGTGCTCTATCCATTGACGTATTTTGAACCTACGCTGTCTAATCCTAACAATGGGCATTCCATTGTGCCACTCCTCTACCATCATTGTACGAGGTACCAGGAGGGAATGTGGACAGTCTTCCCGCAAGCACCTAGCAACGACGACGGTTGACCAGGAGACCCAACGGTCAACTACTTAAGTAGCCCGATTTCTCCCTCTGAGGACTCATAGGCTAATGAACATAGAATACAGAGTACCTAACGTTACAGCAAGAATCTAACAATTAGTATATTACTTGATTAGTATGGTACTTGATTAGTATAGTACTTGATTATTGTAATACTTGATAGTATAGTACTTGATTATTGTAATACTTGATTAGTATAATATTTGATTAGTGTAATACTTGAGTAGTATTTTACTTGCTTAGACCCATAGCAACTTGGCCTAGATGTTCTCCGGCCTTGAGCATTAACTTTACGTTCGGTTCATCCCGCATCGCCAGTTCTGCTTACCAAAAATGGCCCACTAAAAGCTCTTCATTCGTGAAAATGTTCAATAAAGTAACTTCTTCTTCTTACGGATTTAAAGTTTGAGAATATGGTATATGGACGTAGTGTTTTCTTGGCTTCTTTACTTCTTGGCTTCTTTACTTCTTGGCAGTTTTTACTGATTCAATGACCTACACACATATAGAATAAAGGCTTGCTACAACTTGTCAGTGACATTACTAGGTTAGTCACTTCTTCAATGTTTAATTCTTAATAACTATTTCTTAGCTTCTTATTGAAGAAATCTGGCTTACTGACTCACCGATTGCTGCTGACCTGCCATTAGCTTTAGTGACGGATCACTAACTTACTGACATACCCAAATACGGAAATATTGAAACACTCTTATTGTGAAGCACTGACTTCTTCCCGCATTGGGCCAATTTTTGAAGGAATCGATACTGGTTCCGTCTGGCATACAGCGCAGCTGGGCTCTGAGTACAATACTTGCTTAGTGTAATTACTTAGTTACTCGAATAGTAAATACTTCCTTAGAATACTTGATTAGTATATTTATAGGGACTCTGGTGGAACTTGTGGAACTGGTTTTGGGAGACCACTGGGATCTCCAAAGCTAAGCCAAAGGGCCCGAATCGGAGATCTGAGTGGGAGGTTTCGGGGTCATTGCCAAATGAGTCTTGGGCCCTTGGCCGTTGGAATCACTGTACAGATTGGTATGGTGTAGTTGTTGAAGCAAGAAGAGGTACATTAGTATTAAGCATTCCAAGATTTTTAAAAAAATGTCACTAATAAGTAGTGACAGTTTATGATATGTATCGAAGTGGAGGTCCTATATATCGGAATCGAGGTCTTATGTATCGGAATAGAGGTCTTGTATCGAAATGGAGGTTTGCTTAGTCAAACTGTGGCGTGTCGAATGATGAAATGTTTTGAAAGAATCTGTATTTGTCTTACCCCATCTATATGAAGGAGTTCGGATGAATGAATAGTAAACTCCAGACCAGAGAATCCCAAACCTTCACGATCACTCCAATTGTTTTGCCAGGATGTTTTAGTACGAGTCAGTGGACAAGCCCAAAAAAAACTTCTTCATACTTATCTGGTGATCCTTCCCGGATTCATATTCCTGTCTCAAAGATTAAGCCATGCTTTCTCAAAGATTGAGCCATGCATTTCTAAGTAGAGCATTATAGCGTGAAACTGTGAATGGCTCATTAAATCAGTTATCTGTTACTACTACTATACACTGTAATACTATACACTGTAATATACTATACACTGTAATATACTATACACTGTAATATACTATACACTGTAATATACTATACACTGTACTACTACCAGTCGTTGCTAGGTGCTTGCGGGAAGACTTTACATTTCCATCCTGCTACCTCGTACAAAGGTGACTGAGGGGTAGGGTTTATGGAATGGCCATGTTAGGATTGGACGGCGAGGCTTCGAAATACCTCAAGAGGTAGAGCACTACCTAGGGTGGATCTGACACATGGAGTAGTGTAGTATTACTATAATTAGTAGTAGTGTAAGATATATTGTAGTGTAGTGAAATAAATTATATAGAATGACGTACTACAGTAAAACATAATATAGGGTGGCTCATATATAGTCCAGTCTACTCTAGTCCACTCTATTCCACTCTAGTCTACTGTAAGTACTGTAAGTCTGACTCTAGTATACTGTGAGTCTGTTATAAAACCGAGTCTAAGTCCATATCTAGCCTATTTGATTCTACAGTGAGTCTATTCTAGTCTACTCTAGTTTACTCTAAGTCTACTTTAGTCTACTGTGAGTCTATTCTAGTCTACTCTAAGTCTAGTCTAGTATACTGTGGGTCTGTTATTGAGCCAAAGCCAAGTCCATATCTGGCCTACTCTAAGTTTATTCTAGTCTACTCTACTCTAGTCTACTCTGACTCTAAACCTAATCTAAAGCCGAGTATAACTCTGTATCTGGTCTACTATAAGCCTACTCTTGTCTACTCTAAGCCTAGTCTAGTCCACTCTAGTCCACTCTGAATGTATATCTGGGTTAATCTAAGTCTGGCCTACTCTAGTCTGAATGTATACCTTCTGTATTGTATTCTGGTCTGCCTTGAAACTGAGTCTGCCTTGAAACTGAGTCTGCCTTGAAACTGAGTCTGCTTTAAACTGAGTCTGAGCTAGATAGTCTACTCTAGTTCCACTTCTTGGTTTAAGCCTAGATCGAGTTCCTCTGAGCCTAGTATGTGTTTGGTGTACTCTCTCTGGTCGGGGTCTGAGTATACATCTTGTCTGTCTCGTCTAAAAGATCCAAGTCTGAAACTGCCTATGGTTATGAAAATGGTTATGAATATGGTTATGGTTATGGTTAAGAATATATTTATGAATATGGTTATGAGTCCAGTCTAGTCTAAATTGACTCTAACTTATTCTAGTCTATATCTGCCCTTTTTAAGTACTTGTCTGGGCTAAGCCTGTGCCAGGTCTAGTCTAGTCCCTTCTACTCTAATCTAATGACTATGATTATAATTATGATTGTTTGAGTCGAACTCGAAGTCTATTCAATGTCGGCCATATTTCTGACTCCCATCTCGCTCCACTCTCATTCTCACCTTCTCTCACCTTCTCTCTCACCTTCTCTCTCTCCACACTCTCTCCACTCTCTCCCTATACCGTAGCGAAGGAACGCTTGGGGGCGTGCTTTTCGTCGTAGGCCCGTTGCTCGGCCTCGTCGATAAACTCGGTTTCGTGGGTCAACTTCCACTGACTGCGCTTGAACTGGAGCCCTTGCGTGTTGTAGCCCAATTGGTCTGCTGCCCGCTGCAACTCGGCCCGGAGCTGGCCCTTGACCCGGATCAAGTGCGTCCGGAGGTTATCGCTGCGCTGCGAAATTAACTCCTTGGCATTGACTCGCATCACGAAGAAGAGCACCTTGCAGATCACTCCGAGATGCACAAGGTTGGATGGCATATGCTCCGAACTGGTCCACACTTCAATGTGCCGCAAGAGCTTTTTGGTGTAGGAAAATGGAAGCACCAAGAGAGCGTCTTCGAGTTGAGCGGCCCGGATCTTGGTGAGCGTGGCCAACACGTGCTCTTGCCCAGAGATGCCGTATGCCAAGAGGATGGCGTTGGGCGTAGGCTTGGAGGGCATGGGTGCTTTTTGTGCCTGGTACGCTTGGTACTGCATCTTGTATTCTTCAATGGCGTCCAAGTCGGCACTGCCAATGTCAAGAGCCTCCATCAACTTCTCTCCTGCCTTTAGGGTATCCATACTCTGCTTGGAAACCTTCTCCACCTCGAATGCCGAGTCTGCGCCGTTCTTATTATCGAGATCATCATGCTGAACATTTTGAGCCCCGTCCACAGACTCTAAAAGCTCTGTTTCATAGATTTCATCCATTTCTTTTTCCCGTTCTTCCTCCAAAAAGACCTGGTCGTTCGTAGCACTCCACACTCTAATGGAGTGGTCACGTGACGTCGACACCACAAAGTTTCCACTTCTGCTTACGCAGAGGCACCAGACCTCCGCCTGGTGGGCTGCCAACTTCTGGATGCACTGGAACTTGTCTCCGTCCCAGTACTTGACCATCCCGTCTTTTCCGGCACTGAAGAAGTGGTGAGTTTCAGGCAAAAAGCAGACGTTCATGATGGAATCCTCGTGGCCGAAAATAGACTTGTGGCAGTCTCCAAAATCCATGCCCCAGATCTTGATGTTCTTATCTGCAGACGACGTGATCAAGAGCTTGCTATCGAACGAAATATCGATCGACAACACGGGCAACTTGTGTCCGTAAAGCGTCAAGAACACCTTGAGTGTGTCTAGAAACACCACCTGCACATTGTTGTTAAGCAACGAGATGGCCACCATCTTGCCATTGGGGGATACCCGGACACAGAGCACTTCATCCGAAAGCTCTAATGTTTGCGTATGAGTGAGCTTAAGAGAGGAGACTGTGGCGGTCGTGCCGGGCACTGGTTCCTGGGTCACGTCGATTCTCCAGAACTTGACCTTTTTATCGTTTCCTCCAGTGATCAAGGTCTTTCCGTCTGGGGTCATGTCCATGCTCCAAATGGAAGCACCTTCTCCATTTTCATGGGCCTCCTCCACGCGGTCAATAAGCAGCGATGAAGCCAAATCATAGAGTTCCAAATTTCCGTTCTTGAACCCAACAGCCACCAATGTTCCTCCGGGTAAGAACTTGCACAGGAGTGCATACCCACTGTCCAACACAAAGGTACGCAACACACTGTGGGTTTTGATATTCCACACCTTCAATTCGCCATTGGATGCCGTGGCCAACATGTGGTCGTCATCGGAAATATCCATGGCCCGTACATCGGTACGGTGGCCGTAATGGTCCAAAACATGGCTGCGCTGGGGCACCACTTCCCGTGAGCGTTTGGCCGTATCCTCAAGCGGGAACTTCCAGTACTCCACGCTATTATTGGCCAAGCCCACGAGCATCTGCAATTGACGCTGCAGTTTCAGAGGCACCCATACACATGACCGGAGCTTGGCCTGCAGTCTTAGCGTTGACAATGGAGTGATTAACATGCTGACTTCAGCAGCCTCAAGCGATGCCACGATTTCCTCGCTATCCATTCCTTTTTCTTGCAATCGCTTGGTCCGCTTGGCCATGCCTTTTTTGATTTCGTCCTCACCTCTAACTCGGAAAACTTCGCAGGTCCGGTCATTGTTTTGTAAGGAGAAGATCACGTGACTGCCGCTGGAATCCCGTAAAACTGTGAATTCCACAGCCACACACCGGGCCTTGCTTTGTTTTTCGAATTCTCCACGCTGCAGGAGTTTCTCGCCATCAGCAAGGGAAAGATCAAGGCTCCAGATTTTGACCTGGTCACGTGCACCGCAAGTGACAACCATTCCCTTCATTCCACTTCCCACTGCTTCGCCATATCCAAGGGCCCAGCATTCTCCCGAATGTGCAAGGTGGGTCTCCACACACTGTTTGGCCCTTAGGTCCCATACCTTCAAAAGGCCATCTTTGGAGGTCAGGATTAGGTAATCATCGGAATCCTCCGACTCATCATCATCTCCACTGTTGTTCCCACGTAAAAGGTGCACTCCCGTGATCTCACCCTTGTGCCCTTTCAACTTATATAAACCTTCTTCGGCCACCAAGTCCCACATGATAATTGAGGCATCACACGACCCGGACACTAGCCTTGTGCCGTGACCATCAAAGGATAGCGTGGCCACCGCGGACTTATGCCCCGAAAAGGTCATCATCACCGAGTCCAGCGTCAAGTCCCATACACGGATGGACCCGTCCTTATGGCCGGACGCCAAGAGGTTGGCCTGCATGGTGTAGGCCAAGACGACGACTTCCGAGGGTGGCTTTGATGTGGCGGCGTTGCTTGCTCCGGGCGTTGTGCCTTCGGAAAGCCGACTCAAGATATCCCCGGTTTTGATGTCCCATACCAAAATCTCTTCTAGGGCACCAACTGCGGCCCGGCCTAGGGATGTACTGGTCTGGGTGCCGGAAGCGGGGTGCCAGAGAATATTGCTCTGGGCACTCACCACTCCAAACACGGACTCCTGCTCGTAACGATCGTAGGATTTCACCATGGTGTAGTATGAAAGAAAAGCATCGCGATGCGCTCTAGTAGTAAGCACATCAGTACACCACTGAATATGGACATCAGTACACCAGGGATTCAACACCCGTACACCCCGGAGAAAGACATTAGTACACCACTGAAGTATGGACATCAGTACACCGGAGATATGACATCCGTACACCAGATTCCACAGCCAAGGGTGTCTCTCTGTTGTAAGATTGGCTAAACGCGCATGGTGCCGGAGCTTGCAGTGTAGTCATGACAACGTTTTCATATCCTTGAGTTACAGTAGTAACGAGGGAGAGTGAAGGCCAACTCCCACATATATAGAGGGGCCTTCGCCACATCACAACGTTTGCATATCAATATTCACTAAATGAGGTTTATCAAGATGAGTCCCAGATTCAGACGCACCAGAGATACTAGTCGTACCACTGATACGAAGATGAACACTAATCTTTCCTTGGGTTCTTCGCATGACGAATTGGCATATCTTGATGACATCATGAGGCCTGCCACAAAGTGTGCCACATGTTCACTGAACATCTCACCATCGTTACTCTCCGGGCCACCGGAATATAGGCCACCTGAATATCGGCCACCTGCAACTTCCTCTGTAAGTGCGGATAGGGAATCACAGATCATTCACATATACGTTCCGGATTGTACAGTCATATACCATATAAGAGACACCTGTACATCCGAAACTGACAGCCAGAGGCTTGGGTTATCCTCAAGGAGGTCAACAATTCAGTCACGTCTTTCTTGCGCCGCAGATACTCTTTCGGTTTCAAAGCTGACCAGAAGATTTTCTTTTGAAAAGTCCCCGGAATTGTTGGATTTCGTCGCTGGCTTTATTTTCCTCCTCCTCTTCCTCGTATGTGCTGTCAGTGAATTCAGTAAAGTTGGTGGTAAGCGGTGAATTTTCAATTGACAACGACATTCAGATTTTTACCCATTAAGTGACATGGGTTAAGTTTATTGGGCTGAGGGACTTCAGTTTTAGAAACTTCAGTTAAATGGCCTGGAATTTCATCCACCCGTAAGTCTAAGCAGCTTTATAATATCATCTTTGGAATTGTCAGATCCACCATAGGTAGTGCTCTACCTATTGAGGTATTATAAAGCCTCTCTGCCTGATACTAACAATGTCGATCGTATAAGGCCTTCTAACCAGCCATCTACCGGCCACCCCTTCTCTTGAAAAGTTATATAAGCAGTTCAGATTCCTTCTTTTGAGGAATCATCAACGAATAAAGATAACTTAGTACTTAACGTCACAACAAGAATCTAACAGGAATGTAAAATAATTGGTTGTAATATTGTTGGTTGTAAAATAATTGGTTGTAAAATAATTGGTTGTAAAATTATTGGTTGTAAAATTGTTGTAAAGTTGTTGGTTGTAAAATTGTTGGTTGTAAAATTGTTGGTTGTAAAATTGTCGGATGAAATATATTGGAAGATATTATTGCTGGAAAATGAAATCAATATTTGAGCGTCGTACCGTATTTGTGTCGTATCGTATTTATGTCGTACCAGAATTGTGTCGTATCATATTTGTGTCGTACCAGAATTGTGTCGTATCATATTGGTGTCGTGCTGTTGTGTCGTGCTTTTGTGTCGTTAACTTCGGAAGTGATATCATATTGAAGAAGGTCATATTATGGGAGATTTATGAAATATTGGAATATTATAATACACGGGGAAGGGTCCCTTTTATAGTGGGAGGCCGCGTTTTGTGACACAAATGCACAGGGGTCAGGGGCTTGCAGATGGCTGCGAAAATGTAGCCTCACTAATATATAAAGCCCCCCTCCCCCCTCTCTTTTTTCTCCTTCACCGGTGAGTGCGCAAGTCTGAAAAGGAGGCACAAGGTACAAAGTATTACAGTGGGAAAGTACATAGTGGGAAAGTACACAGTGATAAAGTACACAGTGATAAAGTACACAGTGACAAAGTACACAGTGATAAAGTACACAGTGACAAAGTACACGGTGACAAAGGGATGTCAGTTAAGAGTATACCAGTTAGGGTTATGTCATAAACGGTTGTCAGTTAAGAGTATACCAGTTAGCGGTATGTCATAAAAAGATGTCATAGAGGAATGTCACAAAGGGATATCACAAAGGGATGTCATGAAGGGATGTCACAAAGAGATGTCATAAAGGGATAAAGGGTTGTCACAAAGGTTGTCACAAAGGGATGTCATAGAGGAATGTCACAGAGGAATGTCCCAAAAAGATGTCCCAAAGGGATGTTAGAAGGAGTCGAAGTTCTTCTTTGTGTCGTAAAAAGACAGAAGGCTGGAGAGGAGTTTGCTGAATTCGGAGGTCTCTTGTGGACTCAATTCACTAGTGACCATACTCTTCCCACCGGCATTTCTGCCAAACTCATACTTGATCCCCTGTTTCCAATCTTCACAGAGTTTAGACTCGTCCAGGAAAGGCCTTGAACCAGTAGGAGGCGATCACCGTGCATGCCATACCAAAATGTTTATGGGCATTGGCCACCTACGATGACGTCATGATCTTCATCAACACCGTCAAAAGCTGCGAGAGTTTGTCAAAGTACTCGTTCAACAACACTATGTTGTCCTCCACGCGTCCGTGGATTGGATTAAGTCTGCAGTGGAGATCCAGGCGATGGCGATTCTCAACAAATCACACCCAATGAGCCTCTGTGTCTTTTCCCACTTGGAGAGAATCAGAGGCACCACCTTCAGAAAATCAGAAAAAGGAACATTTCATTCTTCGACTTAAGGTTGTCCAAGCTTGCCTTCACACGGGCCACTTCCTTATTGTTGAGCCCGTTTTCCTGCTGCGTTAATGGCCTTTCTCACCAATGGATTTCCAACTTGAAAACACGCATGTTCTTCCACACATCCTGGAGAGTCAAACTCATCGATTCAGACTCCCATGGGAAGTTGCAAATCTTGACTTCCAGCAATGCCAACTTTGAAGTCAGCGGAATTGTTCATAGAGAGGGGATTCAGCAAATGCGTTTTTACCAAGCTTGCCCAGTTTGGCATTTTTGGGCAAAGTGAACTTGAAGTTTGGAAGAATAGTTTCCGAATGAATTTTCTCCTCATGACATTTATCGTGCTCAAGATCGTGGTAGAATCTGGGAAGTGGGGTTGGGTATACTTGGTCATGTCGGGGAGTGAAAACGAACCGAAAAATCTGTTGCTGTTAGACTCATTATGGGTAGCTCACTACCGATGCAAGTGTTTCAAGCATACGTTGGCCGAACAGACTGCCAGTTACCTTCTTCTTATGCCAGAAGTTACTGAATTGACCCAGAATCCTCCTCAGGTGAACCACCAGCAAACAGACAGATACCCAAGTACCAGACAAAGCAAAAGAACCCAACAGAAAGCTAACAATGGTGATGGGCTGCCTTGATATTCTTATTAGGATGCAATTACTACTTTTATGTTTGTTCAATGGTACATTATGGATCTGTGACCATCATAAATTCCTAGACTCTTACATTTATGGATTTGTATTAGCTTGGAAGTGGTAGATAAATCGGTGATTTATATAGAAGCTCGTAAAATAATAAACTCATATAATTGTAGAATTCCGAAGTATTTCCTAATTGGTCGACTCATAAATTTGCACAGGTTCGTGAATATTCAGTGGATTTGTGTATTGTAGTTTGTAGATTCCGCATAATGCAGAGTTATATATCTGTATGTCCCTCGTATTTTTGTGGATTTCTCGTATTTTTGTTGATTTGTCTCTGAAAATTGTGGTTTTTTTATGCAAAGTCTCGTAAACTTGGACGATTTTGATGTGAAGTCTTGTAAAATTGTAGATTTTTAATGCAAAGTCTCGTAAAATTGTATATTTCTCATGTAAGGACTCGTAAAATTATATATTTTTTATGTAAGGTCTTGTACAATTGTAACATTTGTATGCACAGTCTCGTAAAATTAGAGAATCTTTATCTAACACTTCGTAAAATTGTATATTCTCTATGCAAAGTCTCGTAAAATTGTATAATTCCTATGCAAACTTTCGTAAAATTGTAGAATTCCAATGTAAGCTCTCGTAAATTTGCATTTTTCAATACAAGGTCTCGAGAATATATCTATTTTTTATGCAACTTCTCAAATAATAGTAACTTCCCATGTATGGTCTCGTAAAATTGTGGATTTCCCATGCACGTTCCCTTAAAATTGAACAAACTCTCTCAAAATTGTATATTTTTCATGAAAATACCCATACAATTGTAGACTGTTTATTGATAAATTCCTAAACTTCTAGATTTCCTACGCAAAGTCTCGTAAAGTTTTCTATTTTATATGCAAAGAGTCGTAAAATTGTAGTTTTTTCATGCAAAGACTCGTAAAATTGTAGTTTTTCAATGCAGAATTTCGTAAATTTGTACATTTTTAATGCAAACACTCTTAAAATTGTAGATTTCCTACACAAATTCCCGTACAATTATAGATTTTTAATGCAAGGTGTCGTAAAAATGTGGATTTCCTATGCAAACTCTCGTAAATTTATCTATTTTATATGCACCAAGTCGTAAAATTGTAGAATTCCAATGCAAAGTCTTGTACAATTGTAGCTTTTTAATGCAAAGTCTCGTAAAAGTATAGGTTTTTAATGCAACTTCTCGTAAAATTGTAGTTTTTCAATGCAGAGTCTCGTAAATTTGTCTATTTTATATGCAAAAAGTCGTAAATTTGTAGAATTTCCATGCAACTTCTCGTACAATTGTAGGTTTTTGTCAACGAGTACCTAGCATGTACGGACCTAAGGTACTTCGTGGATATTTTATATACAGATCTATGAAGAGCTATGTGCAGGTTGGGAGTGGGTGAAGAGTTTTCACCCACGTCGACACATCTCGCACTTTGGTCTTGTAAGGTACAACTTACATATCCCTGTATATTAATATATACTAAAACATAGGTTGAAAGTTTTCAATGCAGAGTCCCGTAAAATTGTAGTTTTTTATGCAAAGTCTCGTAAAATTGTAGAATTGTAATGCAAAGTCTCGTACAATTGTAGCTTTTCAATGCAACTTTTCGTAAAATTGTAGTTTTCTCAATTACTGACTCGTAAGATTAGAGAATATTTATGTAAGGACTTGTAAAATTGTAGATGTTTAACTCAAAGTCTCGTAAAATTGTAGATTTTCAATGCAAAGACTCGTAAAATTGTAGTTTTTCAATGCAGAGTCTCGTAAATTTGTACATTTTTAATGCAAATGGTCGTAAAATTGTAGATTTCTTACACAAATTCCCGTACAATTATAAATTTTTAATGCAACGTATCGTAAAAATGTGGATTTCCTATGCAACTTCTCTTAAAATTGTAGGTTTTTCATGCAAGATCTCGTAAAATTGTAGTTTTTTTATGCAAAGTCCCGTAAAATTGTTGTTTCTCAATGCAGAGTCCCGTAAAATTGTAGGTTTTCAATGCAGAGTCCTGTAAAATTGTAGGTTTTCAATGCAAATACTCGTAAAATTGTGGATTTCCTATGCAACTTCTCGTAAAATTGTAGTTTTCCTATGCAAAATCTGTACAAATGTACATTTGTCATTCAAATGCTTTCAACAAGTACCTAGCATGTACGGAGTCAGATACGTCGTAGATGTGTTGTTTGCATACCAGTGATGTACTATGTGCAGCTTACTGGTGGTTAGGGAATTTACACCACTCTTGCACCCGTCTAATACTCTGATCTTGTAAGTTACAACTCACATATCCCTGTATATCAATATTGTTGAGAAAACAGCACTTGTTGTCTCTCTAGCGCCGCAGCCACTCACGTGACTTTGGTCATGTGAAGGTTCACCCCAATATAAAAGGACAAGCTCCCGCTATCTTACAACACCACCAAAAATATATATCAACTAACGGAGGACATACCAAGATGTATCCCGACACCAGACCCACCAATATTAATTAGTGTAGAGGTACTGATGTTTACTAAGGACTTGGATTGACATCTCCACAAATATGTATTTTAGTGAATAGGTTGAAAAATGCACAATCTCGTGAAATTGTTGAATTCTCATGCAATATGTCGTAAAATTGTAGAATTGTAATGCACAATCTCGTACAATTGTGGAATCTTAATGCACAATCTCGTAAATTTGTAGAATTCTCATGCAATAACTCGTAATATTGTAGAATTCTCATGCACAATCTCGTAAAATTGTAGAATTGTAATGCACAATTTCGTAAAATGGTTGGTTTTTAGTGTATAGTCTCGTAAAATTGTACAAATTTCATGCAATAACACGTAAAATTGTTGAATTCTCATGCACAATCTTATAAAATTGTAGAATTCTCATGCAATAACTCGTAAAATTGTAGAATTTCAATGCATTAACTCGTAAAATTACAGTTCTATAAAGTACAACCTCGTACAATTGTAGAATTATAATTCAAGTACTCAGACCATTATTAATTTATCATGTATGGCTTCATAAAATTTGTCGATTTGTAAGGTTTTGTCAACATGTACCTAGCATGTTTCAACTTATGTTTTGGTATATATTAATATACAGGAATATGGAAGTTGTACCTCACAAGACCAAAGTTTTAAGACGGGGTGCGGACACGTTTGACAGTTATCCATTCGTCTACGACCTGCACATAGTGAATCATTGGCCTGCATACAACACACTACGTAGTACCGTGACTCCGTGTGTTGACAGCATGTAAGGGGTCAAGGTCTTTCGTAGATGAGTTTTATGCAGACCAAACATGTACTATGGGCAGGTTACCAGCAGGTGAAGGGTTTCACTGGCCTCAAACCTCATGTAGAACTTTGGTCTTGTAAGGTACAGCTCACATATTCCTGTATATTAATATATATACCAAAACCATAAACATAGGTTGAAATTTTAGTAATTTCAGACTCGTAAAATTGTAGATTCTGTATGCAACGAATCCTAAAATTGCTGACTTCCCATGTACAAACTCGTAAAAATCAATAATTCGGAAACACAAACCCATAAAATTCTATTTTTCTTTGCAAACTCTCGTAAATGTAGAATTTCTATGAAAGGTCTCGTACAATTGTAGTTTCTCTTTGCCATATCCGGTCAAATTGTAGAATTGCCTATGTAACTTCTTCTAAGAGTGTAGATTAGTATGTACGGTCTCGTAAAATTGTATAATATGTATGTACGGTCTCGTAAAATGGTACATTTTTTATGTAAGGCCTCGTAAAATTGTATATTTTTCATGTAAGATCCCGTAAAATTGTAGAATTTCAATGCAGCGTCTCGTACAATTGTAGATGTTCTATGTGAATTTTTGTACAATTGAAGATTTCCGATGTAATACTCGAAACTTAGAGAACTTTTAATGCAAAAACTCGTATAATTACAGAATTCGGATGCAGAAGCCCGTAAAACTGTAGTTTTCTCATGCAAAAACTCGTAAAGTTGTGAATTTTTTATGCATACTCTCGTAAAATTGTAGTTTTTTATGCAACGTTGCGTAAAATCGGAAAATTTTCATGTACCGTCTCGTGCAATCTCGAGCATTTTCTTGCATAATTGTAGAATTCTTGTGAAAATTCGTAAAATTGTAGATTTTTAATGCAAAGTCTCGTAAATTTGAAGACTTTACATGCAAATACTCGTAAAATTGTAGTTTTTTTCATGTAAAGCCTCGTAAATTTGTAGATTTTTCATGTAAAACCTCGTAACATTGTAGATTTTTCATGCAAGATCTCGTACAATTGTGGATTACCTGTGCATACTCTCGTAAAATTGTAGTTTTTTCATGTAAGGCCTCGTAAATTTATACATTTTTTATGCAACGACTCGTAAAATTGTAGATTTTTAATGCAACGTCTCGTAAAATTGTAGCTTAGTATGTACCAATTCGTAAATCTATATATTTTTTTATGTATGGTCTCGTAAAATTAGAGAATTCGGATGCAAAAACCCGTACGACTGTAGATTTCTCCTAGGCTCTTTCAGGATAGCAGTCATTGAGCTTTTTTTTTTCAAGCCGGATTTCACCAAGCACCTTGCTTCATTTTCTTGGTAGCTTGGAAATAAGCAGCGTGCAAATTCTCCAGTTGCTTGAGTTTCTTGAGCATTAGCACTGATTGCGCGGTTTTGCACCCAATTTTTCAAGGTGCAACCGGCAGCTTCTCCGTTTTGAACAAAATAACACTTTCAGGCAATATTGAGTCCAGAAGATTTTCAGAGAAGGTAGCTTTGGACTATGAAATACTCAATGCTTGGTCTCGTAAAATTGTAGTTTTTTCATGCATGGTGTCGTAAATTTATATATTTTTTATGTAAGGTCTCGTAAAATTGTGGATTTCCTGTGTAAAGTCTCGTAAAATGGGAGAATTTCCATGCAAATTCTCGTAAAATTGTGGATTTCCCACGCAAAGTTTCGTAAATTTGTACATTTTTCATGCAACAAATCGTAAAATTGTAGATTTTCTAAGCAAGAACTTTTCATGTAAATTCTCGTAAAATTGTAGATTTCTCATGCAACGTCTCGTACAATTGTGGAATTTCTATGCAAAGCCTCGTAACATTAGGGAATTAGGGTGCAGAAAGCAGTACAATTGTAAAATTCGACTGCAAAAACTCGTAATATTGTAGATTTTTTATGTACGGTCTTGCAAAATTAGACAATCTTTATGCAAATACTCGTAAATTTGTACATTTTTCATGCAAATACTAGTAAAAGTGTGGAATTTCAATGCAAAGTCCCGTAAAATTGTAGAATTTCTATGCAAACTCTTGTATAATTGTGGATTTTTTACGCAAAGTCTCGTAAAATTGTAGATTTATCATGCAAAAACTCGTAAAATTGTATATTTTTAATGCAAAGACTTGTTTAATAGTATATTTTTAATGCAAAGACTCGTCAATTTGTACATTTTTCATGCAACAAATCGTAAATTTGTATATTTTTCATGCAGAGTCTCGTAAAATTGTAGAATTCTAATGTAAAGTCTCATAAAATTGTAGCTCAAATGGAGTGAGTAAACAAATATAGTCGTAAATCTGCACAGCCATACACTAGTGCATTTTGTACACTCGTCAATTCTAGAAATGAACCCCAAAAGTCGTGAACTTGTTAACCCGTAAAATCGTGGACATCATGTAAAAAAGTATACTTTTGCAACCTGGAAACTTTGAGACTCGCCAAATTGTACTAATCCTAAATCCCAAGTCCCAAAGCCTAAATGCTAAATCCTAAGTACTACAATATTGAGAAAGAACAATTCTATAGCTGGGGCTCTGGATGTGAGTCCAGTTTGTTGGACGTTTACCGATTTCTAATCTGTGAAATTGTAAACTTATGGACGGGAAGCTTGTAGAGTTTATGGTAATTGGAGAATGTGATGAGTTCGCTATTTGTCGAAATGTCGTTTTGTGAACTTGTAAAATTGTCAAAATGTCGCTTTTGCGCACTTGTAATTTTGTCGAAATGTCGTTTTTGTCCACTCGCAATTTTGTCGAAATGTCGTTTTTGTCCACTAATAAATTTGTAAAAATGTCGTTTTGTACACTAGAAATATGCAGTGTTGTGCATTTATAGAGTCGTAAAATTGTAGATTTCTCTCGTAATTTTGTACATTTTACCCAATTAGGAAACTTTTCTCGTAAAATTGTAGTTTTCACCTGTACATCTGTCCATGTTGCTCGTATATTCATGGATTTTTCTCGTAATATGCAGAATTCCACATTTGTACCCTTACATTTGTGGTTTTTTCTCGTATATGTGCATACTTTTCTCGATTAGGAGATTTTTCTCGTAAATTTGTATATTTCTCTCGTAAAATTGCAGATTCTACTCGTACATTTGTGGTTTTTTCTCGTAAATTTATAGAATTATCTCGTAAAATTGTAGATTTTTCTCGTATATCTGTAGATTTTTTCCGAATAGGAAATTTTTCTCGTATATTAGTGCTTTTTTCGCGTAAGTATGCATCTCGAATGTGTATCCTTAAAATTGTAGATTTCATAGACCTTCCTAAATAGGTAATTCTAAAATTCTAAAATTGGTAGATTTATTGAAATATGACTGGTGAATTTTGACTCGTGAATGTGCTTTTCGTCCAATTGTGGGTTAAGTTGAAGTTGAAGTTGGAAAAAACTGTAGATTTGAAGATTTCTTAAGCTCGTATTTCCAGCATTGGATTATGAAAGATCGAAAATTGTACATTTGCAAATTTGTAGACTCGTATATTTGTAGAATTTCGTCTTAAAAGTCTGGATTTTTTACCTATATTTTTTGTACATTTTAATTGTAACACTGAAGAAATTCACATTTTTCTACGTACATTTGTGATTTTAACCCGTATGTTTGTGCACTTTACTTGTGAAATTGTACCTTTTCCTCGTTGATTAGTAGATTTTTCTCGTACATTTGTGACTTGTTTTTTTGTGAATTTATAAAATTTTTTTAGTACCCTTGAGTTTGTGGATTTTGTTCGTATATTTGTACATTTTGCTCGTAAAATTATAGTTTTTTCTCGTAAATTTGTGCATATTACTCGTAATTTTGTAACTTCTTCTCGTAAAATTGTAGTTTTTCCTCGTAAATTAGTAGATTTTTCTCGTGATTTTGTACACTTTTCTCGTGTATTTGTACGCCTTTCCCGAATAGGAAATTTTTGTCGTAAAATTGTACACTCTATTCGTAGAATTGTATAATTATCTCGTATATTTTTAGACATTTCCAAAATAGGAAATTTCTCTCGTGAATTTGTAGGTTTCTCTCGTAAAATTGTAGCATTTACCCGTATATCTGTAGAATTTTCCCAAATGGGAAATTTTTCTCGTAAAATTGTAGAATCCTGAATGTGTGTCCGTAAACATGCATACTGGTGCATTTGTAGACTCGTATTTTTGTGGATTTTTCCCGATTAGGAAACTTTTCTCTTACATTTGTACATTTGTCTCGTATAATTGTGGCTTTTTCTCGTAAATTTGCACATTTTTCTCGTATAATTGTGGATTTCTTCCTATTTGAGTACATATTACTCGTAAAAAAGTAGAATACTTTCGTAAATATGTATAATGTTACATTTGTACCGGAATTTTTGTGGATCTCACCCGTAAATTTGTACATTTTACTCATGAAATTGGAGTTTTTCTAGAAAAATTGTAGATTTTCTTGTAAATTCGTGGACGTTTCTGGTAAGATTGTAGATTTTTTTTCCTATATTTGTGCATTTCATCGTAAAATTGACGAATTTTACATTTGTACCGGTGACTTTGTGGCTTTTCCGCGTGTATTTGTGCATTGGACCCGTAAAATTGTGCATTTCGCTCGTAAAATTGTATAATTTTCTCGTAAAATTGTGGGTTTCCCTCGTAAATTAGTAGAAATCTCTCGTATATTTGTACATTTTTTTTGTAAATTAGTAGAAATGTCTCTTACTTTTGTGGCTATTTTTCTTGAATTTGTAGATTATTGGTAACTTTTAAAAAACCAAACTTTCAGTTGTGAATTTGTGGTTGTTTTTCCTGAAGTTGTAGAATCTTACTTTTGTACCCTTGAGTCTGTGAATTTATCCCATAAAATTATAGGATTTCTTGTAAAATTGTAGTTTTCGACCGTAAAATTGTACCATTTACTCATAAAATTGAAGGTTTTCCTCGTATATTTGTACATTTTTCCGTATATTTGTGAATTGTACCCGTACATTTGTACACCTTTCTCGTAATTTTGTATAAATCTCGTATGTTTGTACATTTTTTGTGCATTTGTGGATTCCTCTCGTACATTTGTACATCTGTACATTTTAGTCGTATATTTGTATACTCATCCCAAAAAGGAAATTATTCTCGTAAAAATTGTATACTCTACCCGTAAATTTGTACCTTTTTCTCGTAAAATTGTATATTTGTTCGTAAATTAGTAGAATTTTCTCGTAAAATTGTAGAATAGTCTCATAAAATAATATATTTCTCTGGTAAAATTATATACTTTTTGTTAGATCCACCATAGGTAGTGCCTTACCCATAGAGGTATTATGAATCCTACGCCGTCTAATTCTAACAATAGTCATTGTATAAGGCCTGTTACTCAGCGATCATTGTACGAGATACCAGGATGGCCTGCGACAACCAAGAACAATCACAGCTATTGAGTCTTTCCGCAGACACCCTTTCTTTTGGAAACTTTCAACTTATGTTTTAGTATATATTGATATACAGGGATATGTAAGTTGTACCTTACAAGACCAAAGTCCTAAGACCGAGCCGCAGCCCTTCTTATACTTTTCCGGTCGTCAAGGGCCGGCACAGCCCTATTGTCTGAGTTCCACACAGCCCTATTGTCTCACAATGGTCTGTAGATCCCATTCATCTCGGGCCTGTACATACCTCACTTGTCTGCATACAACATATCCACGAAGTACCTCGTCTCTGTACATGCTAGGTACTCGTTGACAGAAACACTAAAAAAGCAGCTCATATTTCTCCTTTTGGAAAGTCATCCTCAAAAAAACATAGTAGACAGACGACCTGACGTAACAACACGGATCTAACAGTGATGGTACTACTGGTGATATGTAGTGGAAGTTAGAACCATTATGGTTTTCGCACTACCTTTAGTATACGCTAGGGTTCCGGACCATACCAAACTTTTCTCAATATAATCCAATGACATGGAAATATAATGAAGGCCTCGTTACTGTGCAGAGAGCTAAATCGATAAGTAAGAACCGGTGGAGGGGTTTATATGCAGGATATCCCATTAACAATGACTTTTTTTACAAACGAAAACCCTTAGACTGTAAAATCACTTTCTTAAGAGTTTTTGGGTGTACCTTCAGGTCCCCGTTACTCTTGTTTTGCTACTGTAACTTTCAGAAAAGATGTCATTTCTCCGTATATACACATTTCCAGCATATAAACGTATCTACTAGTACCATTAACCAATAAGGCTCCCAAAACGCCTACTAAAAGTGTAGTACCACGCTGGTAGTTTGGTGGGGGTATTCTGTTGTATGCCTGCATATAACCTAAAGGATCAGTATAGTACTAATCAACAACACCCAAAAAAGCCTAGAGTAAGATCCCTTCAGAGCTCCATTCAGTTCCCGTCTTGATAAATCACCCACTAAATTCAGAGAACTGGAAATTGCATTTGAAAGGCTAGGACCTCGTTCTAATTTGTCCTCCTGCATATAGTCCCTCGTCCCCAAGATCGACCCCAACAACGACCCTGTCTCCTTACTTTTCGACATCAGTGACAGTGGCTCTGCAGATACACTCTGGGCACTATCCTCAGCATCACCCTCCCAGCAATAATCCAGAAAGCACTGCATACACTCGTCGGAAGGCTCTTTTCCTGCACGTTCCTGTTCCCTCCGGATAATAGTACAGCCCAAGCACGTGTTCCAGGAAATATCATCGGAAAAATTGCCCCTGGTGGCAGTTTCAAAGCCGTTGCGTATCATTGCCGACGAGTCACGTGGACTATAGCTCATTTTGAACGTGCTGACGTTGGATGCAAACAGGTACTGCACATTGGGCACGTACACCACCAACGGGATATCCGTTTCCACCATGCCGTTATCGTGGTAGTCCACCAAATCCGAGAGTTTGGACGCATTGCAGCCGTAAAAAACGGGTCTTTGGTTGAGTTTTTTCTTCAAAATCTCTTTTACTGGAGGCACATGGGGGAAAGGATTGCCCTGGCCCTGCAGGGTGAACTGTCTCCGGTATGTATGGACCAATGAGGTGCCGTTGGGCCAGTTTTGGGCAGTGTCGCCCGAATTATCGTACGAAAGAATCATATCGACGTCACGTGACCCTTGTAAGAACGGGTAGTACGGCACATTCTGCTGGTCCTCACCTCCATCGGCCAATCTCAAGACGGGGTCCTGCACAATGGTGTCGGAGCCGGCGTATTCGATGTTATAAAACGGGTTGGGCGTATAAGTGGCAATATCGGCCTCAGCTTCCAGAACCGAGCCGATGATCAACCCCACCAATTTGCGGAGCGGCCACACGAGTTTGGAGCCCTGGTCCAACCGTAAAAGCACCTGGTTGAATATGGACGACGACGTGCCAAGGAAAAAACCAGCATTATCGAAATTCGTAACGCATTCCGTCACGTTAGGAGCCCCGTTATCGATACTAGTACCTAAATACCGAATATCAGCAAACGAATTGAGCGATTCATCCCATGACCCCAATTCATAGGGTGTGATTTCAAAAACCGTCAGGTTAAGGTTGACCACAAGCTTCCCAGGAGTCCTTCCATTGGCCAAAATGATGGGGAACGGTACCTGGTGTTTCTTGAAGCTGTCCAACTGCGTGATGCCCGACCATGTGATGTTTTCTCCGCCCCGGTACACTTTTTCCTGGTTGAAAAACTGGTACAGTAAAGCACGGCCCCACACATCGGTGATGGAGTAATCGTAGCCGGCCTCTTGCTTGGAGTTGACGGCCTGACGAAGGCTATTATAGTAATTGAGCGTTTTGAACAAATTTAACCCGTTGGGGTTGAAAATGCTATCGTCCAAGTTCCAGATCTCACCGTGCGAATCCATGATTTCGAAAACGGATATCCAATCGTTCAACACCAACGTACCTAAAAGCCAGCTGCCTCCGGAAAGCCCCGAAATGTATGTAGAAGCCTGTAAAAGGCCTCCCAAGCCATAATCTACGGAATCGGCGTGACGGTCGTCGAGAGCTAGGAGCTGTCCTGCACCTGCAAGCATGGCTCTATAACCTCCACCACTGAACGCCAAGGCCACGGAAATGTTGTGTTCTGCATTGGCCACGAAACTCTCCGCATCGAAATTTGTAAGGTTGGCTTTTTTTTCAAGAAATTCTACCAATTTTTCGTTGGTTATGGCTTGTCTATGCGCAACATACTGTTGCTCGCTTTTTGAAACGTTACGTGCCTCTCTGACAATGGGGATTTTTGGACACGCTGTTTTTTTTGGGGGCGTACGCCTGTCCATGGCCGAAATACGCCTCGAAACTTTTTGTATTGGTGACCTGGGGTGCTTTGAAGAAGTCTTTTCCCAGCTCCGTGACTATGGCCGGTTGAAGAGTGGATGTGGAGTAGTCTTGCCACGGCCACTTGAACGCTAGAGCACCAGCAACGAAAAAGAGGAATTTCATGTTTTTGTGTTAGATGCAGGAAACTAGATATACTAAAATCTGGACTAAAAATCTGGACTAAAAATTTGGACTAATATTACGGTGTGTGCCTGGGCAATGGGTTTATATGCTGGGGTAATGGCTGCAAGGTTGCGGGAGTTGCTGTGGAGGATTGCCGAAAGGGGAAATATTCGCACTGGGGGTCGGGATTGTATGCAGGACGCGCTTCTTAATCGGGCAAAGTGGGTTACTGGACTGGCCTGGCCAAGCTATCTTGACGCAGGTCCATGGAACTCCGCCGGCAGTGGAATCTAGATCTTTGGAATAGTTTTTTTGAGGAGATAGATTCGGGTTATATGCAGGTTGATTTGGTGGTGCAGGACACCCTTTGTTTTGTTAGTTCAGTATGAAGATGGTTATGTGCAGAACCCAGTGATATACCAGCTAATTTTTTAGGATATCATATAAATATGATTATATAATAAAAATGCAAAATATATAAACTTTTGGGTAATTTAACATAAAAATCTGATCATTTAGCTTTAAAACAAATATATCCTAATAAACCTAATTATACAATGAATTATAAAATAAAAGAGAAGATGTACTTTGTCTTGTATTACTTTGTGGGTAATATCATATATTTTTGAGAGGTCTTAAATGATCTATATATATCTTATATAACTGCCTATAAGGCGTGGAGCATAATGGTGACCCTGGAAGAGGATTTTGACGGTCACGTGACCGTGCCAGATTCTGGCCCACAGTCCACCCCGAGTCAGAGAGGGTGTCTGCAGGGCTGTTAGTTTCCGTTGGGTCTAGATCTGGGCTATATGCAGGTTAGTTTTCACGATCACGTGCCTGAAGGCACGTGAACAAAGTTCAGGTTCACATGTATGTGAATGGAGGAGCATGTAAGTGTTAGAATTAACACTTGATGCATAAGCAGATGAGCACATTTCTAACATTAGGAGGAAATTTCTCTAGGAGGATTATTTAAGTGTTGAGAAAACAGCACTTGCTGTCTCTCTAGCACCGCAGCCACTCACGTGACTTTGGTCATGTGAAGACTCACCCCAATATAAAAGACGTCAATATCTAAGAGTACCGAAATGTCAACTGACGGAGGACATATCAAGATGTCTCCTGACACCAGATCCACCAATATTAATTAGTGTAGAGGTACTGATGTTTACTAAGGACTTGGACTGCTTCTTTACATTAAGCCAACCTGTGTATTGGGTGCTATGCAGGTCAATATGGCTTGGCCTATAAGAAGGCGTAACCAGCCTTATTGAGACGGTATGGAAAAGTAAATCTGCCACGGCCCCCCAGGTTGAGCTTATAAGAATCTAGCAAACGTTATCACCGCTCCCACAATTGCAGGCGCAAAGCATTAAGCGCAATACTGTTCCGAGGCCAGTCACGTGACTCCCCAGTAACCTTCTAGTACCCTTTGCACCATCAACAACTGATCAGCAGTATATTCTCTGGTGGATTCTAAGGCACTTTTTATTAAAGAGAGTAGAGTATGGCGATATCTCTGTAGTAGAGTGCAGTACGCTCTGGTAGTGTAACTGGTGTGGGTTGCCACGAGTACTGCAGGTTACTCTGGTAAGACCATCAAACGTTAGAGGCGACTGCTGCCGCTGCCTGACCCCACTCAGCAGCAAACAACGAGGTGATGGTCTCTTATGTTGGTTACCAAAAAAAAAAAAAAAAAAAAAAAAAAAACCCCCCCCCCGTTTTTTCTTTTTTTTTTTTTTTGTACAAAAAAAAAAAAAAAAAAAAAAGAAAAAACCGTGGTGGTATCCTTGAGTCTGCGTTCGGCCAAACGCATTCTTCTGAGCCGTGTACCCCTAACAGATATCTCTCTTTAGTCGTTCCCTCGACTATTGCTATTCTTTCCTTTCGAGGGAGAATGGCTGAATATACTCGTGATGCTTTTCAGAAGAATTGCACGGTCAGACTTGGACTGATTGAAGGTTATGTATATCGAACCTTGGAAGATTTCGTCCCGGTTGTTTCGATATTAGAGAGGTACAGAATATCAATGTTGATCCCCCTACTGACTTCCTAGGGAAGCTCCCACCACAGCGCACCTTTTGGTGTCACTGGTGTCACTGGTGGGAGCACGTACCGACTCTCCACAAACCCACTCTCCACATCAGATTCCCCAATCATATGCTGAGGCCCAGAGGTCAAAAGACTGGATCTTTTGGAAGGAAACATGCAATGCTGAGATGAGGGCGCATGAGGAACCCAAACGTTTTCCCCAGAAATCTGTCCTCCTGATGTCAAACCTAAAGGGTGCCGTTGGGTTTTCACAATGAAGGATGATGGCAAGGACAAGGCAAGATAAGGCAAGATAAGGCAAAATAAAGCAAGCAGTCAGCAATCATCAGTATTGAGCAGCTGCTCAGGTATATAAAAGAGAGGAGCACACTGTAGACGAGAAGAAAAATAGTGGCGAATCCTGTTCAGACAGCTTTGCGTGTTTGCTTGTTTGTAGTGATGAACAGAAGGATTCAGTACGTCTAGCGGAACTGCATGTTCATGAAACTGCAATCAAGGAAAGACCGATGAAACAATGTTGGCTCATTGATGGAGAGTAAGTGATCGAGCACGTCTAGCTCTTGTAGAACCCTCGTCAAAATCTTGTCCAATCATTATCTGACTCTTGTCTAACTCTCTGACTATTGTCTAGCTCTTGTCTGACTTTTGTTTAACACTGTCTAACTCTGTCTGGCTATGGTCTAACTTTTGTCTAATTATTGTCTAATTATTGTCTAATTTTTGTCTAATTTTTGTCTAATTTTTGTCTGACATTCTTAAAGAAGTTGATGAAGCAAGGAGAATAAGAGGGTGGAGGTGGCTTTTATAAGGATTATTGAAGAACTCAGTCACAGACACGATGTTCACAAACTCACAAATTCACATTCACAAACTCCCAAACTCCCAAACTCACAAATACATACTTAAAATACGTTTATATGTACATTTATAATTAGTATGTATATTTGGTCTGTATATTTGTTGATGAGTGCTTCTCTTTAATGTATAGTGAGACCTTTAATTTGGGTGCGAATGGTGGTGGAATGGTGGTGGAATGTTTAGTATGGACATAAGCCAGGGCCACCAGCCCCTATTTAATCTTTTGCGTTTGTACTCGTTTCAGATATGTACTGTTTCAGATCTGTAGGGTTATGTTCAGGTTGTTTCAGATCTGTAGGCTTGCGTGCGGGGATGCACCTTGGGGAGTGCTGGGCTGGTGTATATAAGAGCGCGATTCCCCCGTGAAAGTAGCAGCCAAATTTTAGGGGTGTGTACCAGCATGTGACAGCAGAAAGTATTCACAAAATCACCTATTCTGGTATTTGATTCTTGTTGGCACGTCTAATACCTTAGTCGTATTATATTCGTTGATTCCTCAAGAAAGAAATCGGGCTACTCAAATAGTTATCGGCAGAGCCAGTGTAGCCAGCCGAGTGTTGTTCCTGCTGGTCTTTGTGGATGGCTGTTGGCCTTTGTGGCTGCAAAAATTGGTAATCGTAGACCCAAATACCGGATGGGTCGGGGAAGCCGCATATCGGATCTAACACTTGTGACTCCTTATATCTAGGCATGTTTCTGCTACTCCAACTAGAGGGTTACCGGGAACCTTACACCAAAGTAAGAGATACATACTGGAATCCGGTGCAGTGTATTTCAAAGAGAACATTAAGTACTGGCCTAATACTGATTGTTGTATACTTTGTCGGGGAATGCTGTCTCTCTGGAATGATCAATTAGTGCTGGTTTTCAATGTCTATTGTTGAGTCCATCCAGGACGTAAGCACATCAGTCCTCAGCACATCAGTCCTCAACGAATCAGTCCTCAGTGTTGCGATTTATCATCTAACATCGCCTAAACTGGAACCGTTATATCATTGGGGGCCAATGACATCCTATAGTTGTGGAACTTCAGTATTCATCTCAGTCCTTTTGTTAGATCCACCATAGGTAGTGCCCTACCTATTGAGGTATTTTGAGCCTACACTGTCTAATCCTAACAATGGCCACTTCAAGACGCTGCGGCCCAAAACCGCAGGATGTTGGGACGGCGTTTATCGCTATTGTTCTCGTGCTAATTCGCACGCCCTCTCCTCTAAAAGTATTTAAGTACCTCAGATTCCTCCCTAGGAGGAATCATCGGCGAATGAACATAGTAAACCGAGTACCTGACGTAACCGGAATCTAACACCTTTCTATTCTTATCTGTATCTATACTATACTAAGAATCCCCTGAACACACTGTTCTCAGACTGAGCTGATTCCATAATCTGTCATAAGAGTAACTTACTCTCGTCTTCAGTTAGTCCTTGTCTGTTGCCACCCATCCCCTTTTTCTGCGGGGCGTCGACCACCATTAGACTATTTCTGTATATTATGGACCATTCACTCATTCATCAGTCCTCAGCAAATCAGTGTTTTCCCTCATCAGGTCCCCAACAAACCAGTGCCTCCACATCACTGCCTCAACAATTAGTATTGGTTGGTATCTCCTCCCTCAATTGATATTTTTCGGTCCTCCTATAAAGGTCTATAAAGGGGGAGCCTCACATGACTATACTCACGTGTGTACCGTTTGGTGTCTAAGAGGCTGCAAATTGTTATCCGTGCCTCCGTTTCGCAACACATACCCCCAGTGTATAAAATCGCAAGGTCCCGCCCTCAAACCAACCAGCCAGTTTCCTCCTATTCCCTCCTATTCCCCTTCCATTCCCTTCTATTCCCTCCTATGTCGAATACACACCATGATAAACTTTGGGACGTGAGGCGTACATTTTTTATACAGAGCGGCTGTCGATTGTTGTCGAGTTCAAGACTGTTGTCGAGTCCAAGACTGTTGTCGAGTCCATTATACTATAACTATGGACTATAGTGCTATACATTAACAATCACTGACTATCACTGACTATCACTGACTACCACTGACTATCACTGACTATGTCCATGAGTGAGTAAACTATGGACTATCACTATGTTATGGCTGTGACTGACTATGATTGACTATCTTTAACTATGTCTATTACCATGACTGACTATCACTGACTATCACTGACTATGACCGACTATCATTGGCTATGACCGACTATCACTGACTATGACCGACTATCACTGACTATCAACTATCACTGACTATGTCTATTACTATGTCTATTACTATGCCTATTACTGTGTCTATTACTATGACTGACTGACTATCACTGATTATCACTGATTATGACTGTGACTGACTAAGACTATGAATAGACTGCTGTCGAGTCCACAATCCACGGCATCTGTTTCTCGACATCTTCGCCTACATTTACTTGGACTGCTCCATTTACTGCTCCTACACCTCACTTATTTGCAACCATGAAATCAAGCTATATACCTTTTTTTCTATTTTTCATCTTTTCCTTTCCTTTTTTTTTCATCTTTTCTTATCTTCTTTTCCTTTTTTTTATCTTTTCTTATCTTCTTATCTTTTCCTTCTTTTTTTTCCTTTTTTTCTTATCTCTTATGGTGGTATCATCAACTCTGATTGGTTGGAGGCAGTCTACTCATTGGGAATATAGTCATCGCGGAGCCCGCTCTATATTAAAATACCCTAATGTACAAATGGTCCGAGGACATGCAAGTGCCAACTACTGGCTATGAGGTTTGTCTTGTGTGCCATAGCGCATGGCTGGTCATGGTTCCATGGCTCATGCTAAAGCTCATGGCCTATTTAAGTGGCCATCTCAATATCCTTCGACACGGCCAGCGCAAGGGCCTCTGCGGCTTCCTGAGCCTTTTCCGTGGCCTCCTCCGAGTCCTCGATGGTTCTGACGAGACTTGGAGCACCGTCGATGTGGATCGACACCGAGTTGGCGTTGGGGTCCACGGGCGTGCCTTCGTTGGGGATGATCAACTCGAGCTCGCCGTTGTTAAGGAAGGATGCTTTGATCTGGTCGAACTTGACGGTTTTGTCGAACTGGAACCGCTTTTCGAATTGGATCTCGTGGTTGCGGAACTCTCTGATGAGAGCTTCTGCGTCTTCTTCGAGCTCGGAGTCGGACTCTGAGTCTGAGTCAGAAGAAGAAGAAGAAGAATCAGACTCTGAGTCGGAAGATGAAGAGTCTGAGTCCGAAGAAGATGATGATGACGAAGAAGAGTCAGACTCAGAATCAGAATCAGAGGAATCAGACTCAAAGTCAGAGTCATTCTCTTCATCCTCATCTCCCTCCACCTTCTCGTCGTCTCCCTCCACCTCCTTCTCGTCGTCATCACCTTCAAAGTTAAACTTTCCATTGATGATCAATTCATTCTCGTTCTTCAAAAAATTGATCCTCAACTCGTCCCGGTTGATCGATGGAAACCGGAGCGTCAACTTATAAGTCTTATCGTCGAGTTCCTCCAACTCACAGTCCTTGGAATCCTTCAAGTCCCTGCTCAAGTCGATGATCTGGAACTCGTCGTCGGAGTCGTTGGCGAGAAACAAGTCCTGGGCCAACTCCTCGTCCGTGGAGTCGTTGTCGCTGTCGTACCGATCGGGAAGGTCGAAGCGGTGCTTGTATATGGTGACCCCTTCATCGTCGGACGAGTCGGACGAGAGGTCGTCGAGGTCTATGGCATCGGAATCGGAGTCCATTTGGGAGTCGTCGGAGTCGGACTCGGACTCCACCACGATATCGCTTTCGTCTTCCATCTGCTCCAAGGCTTGCTTGAGCTGGTCCAACTCTTCTTCGGAGTCGATATCCACGTCGGAATCGTCTTCGATTTCGATATCCGTGAGGGAGACCGAGTCGGAGTCTGACTCTGAAGACTCGGAAGAGTCTGAAGAAGATGAGTCGGAGTCGGAGTCTGAACTAGAGCTGGAGTCAGAATCAGAATCAGAACTAGAGTCAGACTCACAATCTTCACAGTCTTGACAGTCCTCGCAGCTCTCGGAGTCGGATTCGGACTGGTACTCGATTCCGGGGTGAATGATGATCTCCTTGTCGATGTCGGAGTCGGACTCAGAATCGGAAGAGTCCGAGTCGGAGGCAGGAAGCAAGATGATTTCCTGGATCTCGGAATCAGTCTCAGACTCACTCTCGGAATCGTCGGAATCGTCGGAACTGCTCTCAGACTCGCTCTCGGAATCATAGTACCTGACCAAATCGTCGTTGACATCTCTGGCAGAACCCTCAAGAAGCATGGCGTCCAAAGCTTCGTTCTGCAAAACGTCGTTCATGTCCACTTCGTCCATAAGCAAAACATTGAAGTCCTCCGAGTCGGAAATAGACCCTTCGGAGATCTCGCTGTCGGAAATGGAGACATCGGAGTCCATGGAAATGTCGGAATCCATGTCGTATACTTCGCCAAGGTCCTTTTTGGCGTAGTAGTTTCCTTCTTCGTCGAAAAATCCATCTTCATCGTTGAACTCATCTGCAAAATCGCCCTCGGAGTCCTCTTCGGACGAACTGTGGTTCTCCTGGAGATCGAAATCATACACTTTTTCGTCGTCGGAGTGGGCGAAACCGTCGTATTCGCTCTCGGAGTCCTGGTTGTCGGACTCGGTCAAGGGCTCTTCGATGAACACCTCGCCGGAGGGCTGCGGATATGAGTATTGGGCGTACCTTCTGTTGCCGTATGCGTTGTTTCTGGAGTAACGGTCGGCTCTGGATTGGTCGTTCCTAAAACGGTCGTTTCTGGGTCTATCGTTTCGGGAAAAGTCGTTTCGGGATCTAGACTCGTACCTGGCGTACCTAGAGTCGTTGCGGGGGTCCCTGGCGTCGAACCGGTCAGGCCTTCTGTAGTCGTAACGGTTTCTGCAACCGGAACGGGCTCCGGCCCTGTGGGATCTGGCAGACTTTCTGTTGTACTTTGGGTTGCGGAACAGCATGATGATGGTTGAATATCTGGGAATGGGTGCACTATTTAAGCGGTTGAGATGAAAAACTTAGCGTGGAGCGCGATGCGACGTGCGGCTCGTGCAGCTGCCGTTTTGGGCCTCCCGCAGCCCACCCGCAGCCCACTATCGCTTTGCATGCCGGGTCTCGCGCTACGCATGCAGTATGCGTGCAATGTATGGGCCCACACCCGTACCTCCGCGGGTTCCCGCGGCTTCCCTCGAATTCCATCGAATTCCATCGAACCTCATCGAACTTGCCTTGTATGCACTCTTGGGTTTACCTCGGTTCTATTGGCCGCCCCTCGATATAGACCCGCATTTGCCACTAATGGCGCCTTATATGCAGGTGACCCTAGTCTAATTATAGCCATTCACAGCACCAGCCAAAATACCTACCAACCGTTGTCCCAACTGGTATAGCAAAAGTAATAACTTGGAAACTTTTGAAGACTTTGGGGGTGTGTGCAAGTTGTGTACGGTTTGTATTTTGGTGTACGGGTCTGTATTTTGAGGTGTACGGATGTTTCAGTCTGGTGTACGGATCTTTACTTCTGGTGTACGGTTTTTACGCAAGGTTACCCGGATTCTCAGTACCTATATAAGCGCGCGGTCCCCTGTAACCATCTTTTTCCCACCAAATCTCTTTGCCATTTGGCTTAGATCAAGTGTAGTATCTGTTCTTTTCAGTGTAACAGCTGAAACGTCATCATCGATGACATTCTAATATTGCAATTTTTGGGCCGTTCGCCTCAGTGCCTGATGGGCTTGCTCACACGCTGGGGCACAGTGTCGTTACCGTTACACCTTGGGTTTCTGACGCGAATTTTAGTTGCGCTTTGTGAGGCCATAAAGCGTGAATAAAATTTATGAAACTCTTGGGGCCGGTCTGGACTGCAATATGCATCTTTGTTTCAGACTGTTGCAGACTGTTCCAGACTGTTTCAGATTGTTTCAGACTGTTTCAGACTGTTTCAGACTATTCAGACTGTTTTAGATCTGCATCATCTGAAACAAGCGTCACAAAACGGAGGGTCACAAAACGGAGGGGCGCACTATAAAAGGACGCATCTCCCCCAAATAACGTAGCTACTATTTATTTAACATTACACAGTAGTCAACCATGAGGACATCAACGGAGATTAGACATGACCCTTAACGTTTGACACTTGATGTTTGATATTTGACACTTGCACTTGACATTAATCAGGAAATCTAGGGTACTATTTTCCCGCTTTGGTTACCGTTGTCACGTGACTCGTCACGTGCCTGTCACGTGCCCTCGTGCATCTGATATCAACTCCTCCTCATTCCCACCACCTGATATGGGTACCCCAGGCCTGGAACTACCGGTAGAGCTTTTTCCCAAAATTGAGCCTACAGACTCAGGGCTCAGGCGGAGCACAGATTCTTTGGATATCGGTGCAGCTCCCCTCAATGAAGTACCCAACGTCCCACAGTCCCCCTTTGAGAAGCCAGCCACCGAAAACCAAAGAAGCCTGTTGGAGTTTTCAGCTCCAAACTCCGATGCTGGGTCTCTTAATACAGATGCTGGAATCCAACAGATATTCCAGGAGTACCAGAATAGACAGAAAAAAAGCCACTCAGATGACTCCAAAGAAGGTAATTCGGGGGCTCAGCCTCCAAGCCCAGAACTACCGAAGCGAAACCAGAGACCACGAAAAAATGGGCGCCACTCTCCAAAACCAGGACTGTCTCTACCGAATAATGAGCGTTTTTTCCCCAAAATCAAACCCTTTTTGGGCTCCAAAAACTCCTCCCACTCGACCTTCCTGCAGAGTCTAGATACAGGAACAGACCTCGGCGTCTCCAAGGATTGGGACCAAACTTCAGTGTCCCTAGATAGTCAGATCATGCAGGCACTTGCCAGACGGATCTATCTACCGGAATTTCAAGGCAATTCAGCTAACAAGTTCCCCTACGTAGCGTGGTACGAGGCCGCGGCACGTGACCGTGGGGAGACCGGGTCCACGTTTGGACTTTCCAATCTAGACGAGTTCAGCCAGTTTGTGGAGTTGACCAAGTTGAACCAGCGTATAGCGGATAAGGTGTCCGATTGGCAGGGCAGTGGCCCCAAGCCGCTCCAAGTGCTAGATGCACAGGAGTTTCAGCAGTACCACCAGGAAAACCTCGAGAGCAAAAGCTCCAAAACAGGCAAGGCGAAGCGGCGCCCCAGCTCAGCCAGTCCTCCTTCCAGGTGGCCGTTTGGCAACTTTTCCTTTGGGAAAAAGGAGAAGAAAAGCCATTACCTCCACCGAAGCCTTAAAGTGCGGCATCTCCAGATGATCTCACTCGGAGGCACTCTTGGCGTGGGGCTCTACTTGAATAGCGGCAAGGCGTTTACTATGGCCGGCGGGTTCGGCACGCTCTTGGCGTTTTTATTGGTGGGGTTCTTGGTGTTGGCCACAGTCAACTCGTTCTGCGAGATGGTGACGTTTGTTTCGGTGGTGGATGGAGTTTCTGGGCTCAGTTCGCGGTTCGTAGACGAGTCCTTTGGTTTTGCCACGGGCTGGCTCTACTTCTTCAGCTTCTCGTTGGGCCTTGCGGGCGAGGTGGTGGCATCGATCATTATTTTGAGCTCGTTCCCCAGCACCGAAATCGGGTTAAATGCAGGTGCCACTGCTGGCTTCACCTCATTGTTTTTGGGTGTGTGTTTTGTCAGCAACATGATTCCGGTGCTGATATTTGGCGAGATCGAGTACTTGTGCAGTTTGTTCAAGGTGGTGGTTACGCTTGGGGGCATTATCGTGATGATTGTGATCAATCGTGGAGCCATGGGAGACCAGGGCGTAATGGGCTTCAAGTACTGGCAATACGAAAAATCCGACTTTGAACAAAAGATCATATTTGGGCTTTTCCGGCCGGCTTTTGATCTCTCCAGCACTGGGTTGGGCGATTCGGCCCGGGCCATAGATGGCAACTTGGGCCGGTTTCTCTCGCTCTTGACTGCCATTAATATTGCTTCCTATGCTTATAGTGGCACGGAAATTGTGTGCATTGCAGCGTGTGAGGCCAAAGACCCCCGCAAGGCGCTCCCATCGGCAACCAAACGGGTTTTCTGGCGCATCTTGATCTTCTACTGCTTGGCGCTGTTCATGGTGTCGTTGAACCTATATGCAGGCGACCCCAGGCTTCTCCGGTACTACCAAGGCACACTGGCGGTTTCTGCAGACGAGTTGGCCAGCAACCGGGTGGTGCAGTACTTGGGCTGGAGCAAGTGCAAGTACCGCGTGTCGTCGTACGGTTCGCTAGGCAGTGGGTTCCAGAGCCCATGGGTGGTGGCCTTCCAAAGTGCAGGGCTCTGCAGCTGGAGCGTGGTGGGCAACGTATGTTTGTTTGTGTTTGCTCTTTCTTGTGGCAACTCACACCTCTACGTGTCGTCCCGAACGGCCTTCTCATTGGCTCTCCAGGATATGGCGCCCAGTTTCTTGAAGAGGTGCAACCGGTTCGGCACGCCTTACTATGCAGTGATGGTGGCCATTCTCCCGGCTTTCCTCTCGTACACGTGTGTGACGAGACAATCGACCATAGTGTTCCAGAACTTGACGTCGGTGATCTCGGCCACGGGCGTGTTCGTGTGGTTTGCCATGTGCATCCTGTACGTGCGGTTCTACTATGGGCTCCAGAAACGGCCCGACACCGTGCCTCGTGACCACAAGGCGTACCCCTACAAATCACCGTTGCAGCCGTACTCGGCGATCTTCGGGGTGATTGGGCTGGGCATCGTGCTCTTGTCCATGGGCTTTGTGGTGTTTTTGGACGGGTACTGGAACACCATGTTCTTTTTCTCCAGCTACGGAGCGCTCATTGTGTTTGCGCTTCTTTACTTTGGACACCGGGTCATCAAGGGCTCCAGTTTCCTGCACCTCGAGACGTTGGACTTTGACAGTGGACGGCGGGAAAACGATATCTACGTGTGGGACGGTGGCCGCGAGTATAACATGAGGAGTTTCCGAGACGTGTCTCATAAACTCGCCCACATGATTGCGTGAGAATATTAGATATTTGAACAGGACAAACTCCTGGATCTGAACGGGATAAACTACTGGATCTAAACAGGACACTATTGGATCTGAGCAATACAAAATTATCGTGGATCTGAACAAAACTGGGATCTATAACAGATAGATCAGTTATAAGAGGTGATACATTCAAAGTGTTATTCAAATGAAATAACTAATATTTGTTTGATTCGTGTTGTTACGTCAGGTACTCTGTTTACTATGTTCATTTGCCGATGATTCCTCAAAAGGAGGAATCTGAGCTGCTTATATAACCTTTCACCAGAACAACAGTGGTCATTGTTCTTGGTCGTCGCACCAACCTATACTGTTAAATGGCATGTGACGGCCTTGCAATGGACATTGTTAGTATCAGGCAGAGAAGCTTCATAATACCTCAACAGGTAGAGCACTATGGTGGATCTGACAACATTCATATCTTATATGTTAAATATTTTATCTTATCTTAATCAAAACTTTTATCCATATCATATGTATATCTCATTCTGATATAAGATAAATGTGCCATTTTTAATATCTTCCATATATAGTTGAAAATAATATCCTATTATAAATCAGTATCTTATTGGACATATGAATTATATATCTAATAGGTATATGTTGTTGGAAATATGTTGTTATATGATATATTACTGGTTTATGTGAATAGTAGTAAATGTGTAAAAGATTTTATCAGGAAAAATAACCGCATATAATTATAGTCCCTTTTTTCATAGTCCCTTTTCCATAAAAAATTGTATGAGGGGTAAATTAATTATACACACTTTTAGTGGTTGCGTTACTCATTTTATACATTGTATGGCCAGTCTCACCAATACTGAGAACTACAAAAGCAAATGTGGGGGTTAAAAATCAGAAACACTATGAAAAGTAAACGGAAACTAGGGGAGTGTATATAATGAGGAGTTATAATAGAATGAGCTGCTTTAAAGTAAAAAATAAAGTAAGGAATTTGTTGTGAAACTAAGTATACGAATCTTGGAAGTATGACTGAAATTCGAATTGCGCTCATTATGAGTCGCGCACGACCTCTAAATATAAAGAATAATACAAATCCACACACATCCAACATATCTTATTGATACCATACTACACTGTGCTATACTATACCACTACAGTTCTATAGACTACTATATTACTAACCACCACAGAGACTCACAGTTCACCATACCCGCACACTCACTCATTACTTACTCCTACCCCAGACTCCCGGACTCCTAGATCCCTGGCCCTATTAAGTTCACTACTACTCTACTACACTAACTCTACTACTCGACTCACTCACTCACTAGTACACTCCTTAGTACACTCACTCTACTTACTCACTCTACTACTCCACTACTACACTCCACTAACTCTACTACTCTACTACACTAACTCTACTACTGTACTACTCTACACTACTACTATACTACTACACTCCACTCCACTACCTACACAGTTATCTCATTGAAGCATAGTGGGTCTCCATCAATCCTTGAATTAAGCTAACTTGAGATAAGCTCACTTTCGCTCCGAGGATTATCAGAATACAAGTATCTATATCCTATATCTTATGTGTATGAACCCATTGAGAGAGTATCATACTAACTACCATACTAGTATACACTACTCCTACCGTTCATAGCATCAAAAGTGCTGGTTTCTAGATTGACGGGATATTACTCAAAAGATGTAGCCATCCATTATATGGAACATACTTGAGATGGAACTTGTACATGAGCATCTAATTTACAGTTATTACTATGAATTATAAATGTCATAATAAGAAAGATTTATATAGTCTTTGTTGATTAGTTAACCACTACTCCACTACTCCACTACTCCTTTGTCAATGGCTTGGTCAGATACTCCAACGTACTAACACCTACACTCATGGCCCCTTTGTGTAGCTCAACCGTTTCCGCAATGTGTTGTATGTGTTGCCAGGAAATGCAGTGAGTATGGAGAGCACAAGGTACCGCATCTTTTTGGCTGTGCTCATATTGAGTGCCAAGTCGTTGAATAACTCCAGCCCTCTCCATAAGCACTGGACCAAACACACCCCCGGGCTCTTGACCGATCAAGAAATCAACCTGGCAGACCGTGAGTTTGTTGGCTTGTTACGCTGGAACCTCACGCAACTAACACGAGTTGGAGGTGGTACTTCAGCCTTTCCTTCACTCACTCACTAGTACACTCACTCACTCACTCACTCTACTCACTCACTAGTATGTAGAGATCCTTGAATGGGCACTCTTAAGTGTAGAGTATCTACTCTAGTGTAGACTAGAGCTCTGCCAGCAGTAGATCACCTCTATTCCCATAATCTATAGTATGTACTATATCGTTTAATACTGGTGCTCTACCATACTCTACCAGTACTATACTCTTCCATGATCCACTACTAAGTATCTCAAGACTCGGTTTATACTGATACTGTACACTCTCTAGTACTACCCCACCACTCCACTACTACACTACTACTACACTACTACACTACTACTACACTACTACACTACTACACTACACCCCTTATTAAAAGAACAGCTCTTGGGTAGCCTTTTCCAGAATTCTCTCTGTCAAAAGAGGTCCAAGGTATCGCTAGATAATCTCGCTGAACGATAGTTAAGAGTCAGGGTCCCCTAGAAGTTACATTCTATATAGTGTTCTAGTGTTCTAGTGCTATAGTGTTGTTGTTATAGTAGTAGTAGTAGTAGTAGTAGTAGAGTAGTCAATTGTATTACGGTATATTACGGTATATTATAGTGTATACTGTTTTTGCTTCCTGGTTGTCTTCTGCCTATCCCATTGAACAATGATGTGAGTACATATAGCTGCTAAATACATAATTTGTTTAATAAGAATATTGAAACACCACTGGAATTCTTGCTTACTTAGGTTCTGCTGGTAAAAAGGAGTAACCGACACAGTGCATTAGTAGCTACAGTACAGTACAGTACAGTAGCAACCTAGGTCACCTAGATTAATAGAGTAGCAGAGTGATAGAGTAGTAGATCAATAGAGTAGTAGAGTGATATAGTAGTAGAGTAGTAGAGTAGTAGAGTGATATAGTAATAGAGCAGTGAAGTAATACAATAGTATAGTTAATCAGTAGTCAGTAGTACAATGGTTTAGTGGTATAACTGTATAGTCAAAGAGAGCAGTTTCATACTCATGGAGTAGTACAGTAGTAGAGAAGTACAGTAGTAGAGAAGTACAGTAGTACAGTGGGGTGGTGGTATAGAACTACAGTTATGGTGTAGCTCATTGCATTAAAGTATAGTAGTATAGATTCATAGACTGTGGTGTAATACTGTCAGTAGTCTTTTAAATAATTAGTACCAAACTTACAGTAATAAAGAGAATAAGATTAGAATAGTACAGTAGTATGGACACCACCAGAGAGTCATAGTGACCAAATTAAATCTTTATCCCGAAAGAATTGCCTGATTCAGAATATATAGTAGTAGAGTAGTAGAGTGATAGAGTAGTGCAGTAGTGGAGTAATATAGTAGTAGAGTAGTAGAGTAGTAAAGTAGTAGAGTAGTAGAGTGATAGAGTAGTGCAGTAGTGGAGTAATATAGTAGTAGAGTAGTAGAGTGAAAGAGTAGTAGAGTAGTAGAGTAGTAGAGTAGAGTACAGCCAAAAATAGTGTTAGTCAGCAGTACAATGACATAGTAGTTAATCAGTAGTCAGTAGTCAGTGGTACAATGGTTTAGTGTTTTAGTACACAGGTTTCAGATTTCTCCAATACAGAAGTATATTGCCTGGAATCTCGATTTTTGCTAGACTTGCCTGATCTCCGAATCACGCATTTATAGATTTGGCCATGGAAATGAACCCACACCTACATATAAAGCTCACGTGACTACACCTCTCTTCATCAAGCCACACTTGCCCGAAAGACTCTCCGAATTTAAGCCTGGATTTGTTGACATGGTGTCAAAAGACGGGTTCAATGGGCGTATACTTTGAACGCACGGCTTATGTGCAGGACAGGTGATGGCACGATGCACGGAAGACAATGCAGAGTACAGCCCCGAAGTGCACACCCGTGCACCCGAATATAAGCCCTGAGACAATAGGGGCCAAGTATACGGCAACAAGATAGGGGTAGGGTGCAGGAAAGCCGGGAAACCCGTACCCCCAGACTGTATACAAACATACCTTTGTACACATACCCTTTTGGAGGCCCGTGCACCCGGGAATTTCGGGGTGGAATGGTGGTGGTTCAGGGTAACTCAAATAAGAGATAGGGCGTACGCGATGCAGGAGAAAACGGTAACGTGCAGGAAACTGCGGGCGATGCGGACAACGCGTCGTATATGCAGTACCATGTGCTATATGCAGGTGCCACGCACACACTCGTCAGCGGCCAGCAAAACCCACCCCAAGTCCACCTTTCTTTTCTCCCACCCACCAAGAGAATCCACGTCCGATTCTCATCGTAACTCTTGGATCCAGGCCCTTTCCGACGTTCAAAACGCTTGCATTTCTGAAACAACTCTGAAACACCCCCTTTTTTTCTTTTGTCACATGACTTGGACCCCCACAGAGCAGTTCCTCCATGGAAGACTCTTCAAGCCCTTCCTCCCCTTCGACAAGCACCCCACCTTGAAAGATGACAACTTCAAAAACTTGTACTCCGGAGACGAGGTGTACATTTTCGAGACCAAGGACAATAAGTGGGCTCGTGGGTACTCACTCACCCGGCCGTTCCCCCACGACTACACCATCCACTCGGTCAACTTGGACGACTTGCCCGGCTTGAACATCCAGGTGGTGGTGTTCCCCTTGAAGTACGTGAAGGTCATTGAGGAGCTTTCCCTTAACTTGATGAAGGTTGCGGACGACTATAACAATGTTAATGTTGGAGAAACTTTGGCACCTACTTTGAAGCAGCTGGAGATCCGGTACAACGAGGCCACCAACGGGTTGGCAGAAGGTGCACGTGCCGTGATTCCCCCCTTGCCTTTTGACAGTTTCACGTTTGCTGGAGACTTGGTCAGTGAGATCGTGTATGCCATGAACCTCTTGACGTCGCACATCTTTGCGCTCTACTCCATTGGAGAGTTCCGGCTCTTCAACAAGCTCTCGGAGATCTACCATGGGTTAGACGAGAACAGAATCAAGTTGACCCATAATGCGTTGACCGAGAACGAGGTGCAGGTGGCCAAGGAAACTGCTACGTTCTTGTTGAACAAGATCCCCAAGAAGTTGGCGCTGAAGGCTGCACGTTTGAACGAAAAATCGTACGATTTGGACTTCAAAAACACCGATATCTCGGGCTACAAGGCCATTTTGGCCCGGAACGCTTTTTCGGGTGCCTTGGTGTCGTTGGACAATGCGTCGCCCTCGCAGTTGGCCTTGAACCAGGAATTGTGTGCGTTGTACCCGAAATTCCCCATCAACGCCCACTACAACCGCCTGGCCTTTGTGTTGGAGCCGGCACGTAACCATAAGCTTGTGCACGAGCCTCCATCGCACATTTTGGTGGATTTTAAGTCTGTTAGTGGCTCTTCCAGCTTCCAGCCTTCGGGTTTTGCAGGTATGATTGCATACTTGTACATCCGTAACACCAAGAAACGGTTGACAGAAGCGTTTGCTGTGCACACCAATTCCGTGGACGAGTTGGTGTTTGTGGAGAAGATCTCCGCTGCTCTTTTCCGGAACATTCCTGCATCCGAGGTCGAGAACAACCGGGTTTACTTGGTGGCGGTCTTGACCGAGGAGGTGGACTTGCCCCATAAGGATGTCACGGTGCTGCAGATCAGCAGGGTCAAGAAGGGTGTGGCTGCCGGTGTGGCTGATATCACTCGTATCTTTTCCCGGAACCAGGGCTCTTTGGCTTCTGGAGCTTCCCACCAGTTCTCCATTAAGTTGTACGGCTCGTACCTTTCCCCTAAGAAGTTCGATGCTAGCAAAATCGAGAACAATGGATGGGGAGAAGCAGTGGACCGGATCATCAGTGGCTCCAACGAGGGTATTGCTGTCAACCCACGTGCAGAGAAGTTGGTTGTTTCCGTCAAGGAGTTCAAGCACCAGCTCTCGGAATCGGAGGATTACCTTGATGTGACGTCGTCTTCTAATGGTCATGCTACCGATAGTAAGAGTGCACCAATTGCCAAGATCAAGCCGATCTTTTTCGACCCCTTGGCCGAGAATTACGAGCGGATCTACTTGAAAATGGGCAAGATCTCCATGCTTGGAGAAACCGGCAAGGACGACTTGTTGACGGTGGAAATCAGTGCACCAAATGACCCAGGAATCACGTTTGCCAAGGCTTCCAACCAGATCGAGAAGCCCACGTGGCAATTCGTGTCCACGCTTTCCAACGAGGTGATTGGAGAAATCGTCAAGGTCAATGGAATCGCCAAAGTCGCTGGAAAAAAGACTCTTCGTCAAGATGCCATTGCTCTTGCCTTATACGTCAACGGAGTGCTTGTGGGTAGAGGAGAGGTGATGTACCGTAGTGGCAGCCGGTTGGTGGAGTACAACCGTAAGGACTTCTACAACGTGGAGTTGTGGGGACTTGATGCCCGCAAACTGCCCGTGGCTCAGGTGCAGATCCACACCGAGTACATTGGAAAGGACTACAACACCGAGGGATGCATTGAGAACATCTTCCAGTGTGAGCGGTTCTTCTACTCGGGACCTCAGGGTATTGATGAGCTCAACAGCTCGTTGGTGGATTTCTGCAAGTTGGATATTTATCAGATGGTGCGTTTTTTCCCCGAGCTTTTATCGTCTTTCTTTAAGATTGCCGAGATTTGCTTGTCCAAACAAGGAAATCCTGAATACGAGATGCTCATGGACATCACCTTCAAGACCATTGTGCAGTTGTTGGACACCATTTTCGGTAAGCAGGACCAGTACCTCTACATGTTCGATACGTTCGTGAATGAAAAGGATATCCAGGCCAACGTGGGAGTTTTCCTCTTGAACAAGATCTCGGAGATCTTCACCCAGGCCCAGTCCAACTGGAACTCCATGTCGAGGTCTGTGTGCCGTATCGTGGCCCTTCTTATCAAGATCTCACTTTACCCTACCCAAAAGGGAGATTCCGATCACTTCATGAGAGCCTTGAAGTCGCTCTTCAAATCGGCTTCGTTCTTTGTCAATATCCAGTCCCAGGCTCTTATCAATGACCAGGTGCTTATCATGGAATTGCCTGATTTCGTGCTTGCTTTCGAAGACTACTTCCATCCTGCACAGTTGTTGGACGTGATCACCACCTTCATTGACTCCGTTGGCGTCAGAGGTTTGGGTGTGGACGAAGAACAGTTCGATAAGTGCAACATCGCTGCCACCAAGGACCACAAGATCGTGCTCACCAAGATGCTTCTCATCCAGCGTCTTTTTGCATGCAAGATCTCTCGCAACATCGATACCATGAACGATTTGGTGGGCAAGTGTGTGGTGTGGTGTATGGAGGTGTACTTGGGACCCTTGGACATCGAGGCCACCCGTTTGGCATCTTCGGTCATGAACTGTGTGTGTGAGCTTCTCCAGGAGAACATGGATAAGCCAGGAGTGCAACACATTTGCTTCTCGTTGGTCAAGCATTTGGGTGCTCTTTCCAGAACTTTCATCAAGTACAACAAGTACACGAGAAGCCATGATTATTTCAACAGCAAGCGGGCGTTCACGCAATTGTTCCAGCGCGAGTACCTATTCCCCGAGATGTTCTGTGACTCGGTGGTGGAATCTGAAGTGGTGGTGGAGGTTTTAGTGGAATTGGCCACCATCTTCGTGTATGTGGCTAAGATCGGCCACGTGGCTGCAGGACCTGAAGGGTTCTACTTGATTTCTGGAACCAACATCAAGAACGATTTCTTCGACCACACCAAGTGTACTTCCAACAATGGTCTCAATGAGGATATCTTGACCATTTTGGGAGGTATCCAGCTCATGAGACAGGGTAAGTATTTCCCTGAAGATAAGTGGCTTTCTGCATATGCCATGATTGCCGAAGGGTGTTTGCTGGCCTTGGAGCTTCTCCGCGTGCTTATGATTGCCCACTTCATTCCCAATGTGGAACTGCCAGATTTGTTTGATAGATCTCTTTGGGGTAACTACATCAAGTCACTCTTGAAGTTGTGTATTTTGGCTCCGGTTTCCGTGGAGCATCTCTCCACCATCCCCAGAAAAGCATGTCACCAAATCACGGGTTCTATTCGTGATAGAGTGGCCGATATCGTCAATGAGTTGTGGGATGCCTTGGCCTGGGACGCTACGCCTGACGATACCACCCGGTTCAACCTCACCATGTTTGGAGGATACCAGGTGGAGTTCATCAGCAACAACTATGCCATTCTCCAGGACTTGATGTTGTTTGCTTTGCAGCGGAACAACGCGTGCCAGACTGTGGGTGTCAAGATCATCTGGACCATCATTGTGTCGGAGTACATTCTTAGTGACTCCATTGTGGATGTGGAGAGAGAATGTCTCATTGGACTCCATGAAGTGTTCTACCGGACGGCATACAAGCCGGGTCTTAATGAGCAGCTTTCATTCATTGAGAGACTCAAGACCACCATTCGTTTGGACCGCGAGGATGAGGCTTATCCTATGATGGTGAAGTTCATCCAGAACTTGGCTGGATTCCTTGAAGTTTTGAACGACTTGAACCACGTGCCCGTTGGTCCGGAGTTTGAGGACGACAGAACCTTCCACAAGTTGAACATTAATGCGTACTTGAAGAACGCCAACAAGCCGGAGTTGTTCCACTCGTTCATCAGTCTGATGTTCGAGGAAAACATCAAGAAGAACGACTTTATCCAGGCTGCTTTGAGTTTGGAGTTGTTGGCCTCCACCTACACCTGGGACCACCAGTTGGTGCTTCCTGCTTCCTACAGACCCAAGTTCCCCGAGCAGACGTCGTTTGAGCGTAAAGAAACGCTCTTCAAGATGATTGCCCAGAACTATATCAAGGGTAACAGTTTGGAGAGGGCCACGGATACCTACAACGAGCTTCTTGAGGCTTATAACGAGCACACGTTTGACCTTAAGTCGTTTGCATACGTGCACCAGAAGTTGGCCAAGCTCTACTTGGATTTGGAGTCGTCCGACAAGTTGAGTCCTTCGTTCTACCGTGTGGCATACATTGGAGGAGGTTTCCCTGAGAATATCAGAGGCAAGGAACAAATCTACGAGGGTCTTCCATTCGAGCACATCACGTCGATCCACGAGCGTTTGTTGAAGTTGTACCCTGGAGCACGGATTGTTACGGATGATGCTCATGCTTTGGAGCTCAAGAAGAAGGTGCAAACAGGACGGTACTTGCACGTGAACGCCGTGGAGCCCGTCAACGAGATTTCCGATAAGATCTTGAACACATCCATTGGAGTGCGGCAATACGCCCGGAACAAGAATCTTCGGTTCTTCTCGGTGACCAAGAAGATCCCCGGCTCCACGTCTGTGTTTGACCTCTGGACTGAGGAAGTCACCTACGAGACGCTGGTTTCGTTCCCTACGCTCATGAAGCGAAGCGAGATCAAAAACACCACGGTGGTGCGTTTGTCACCTTTGGAAAACGCTATCCGTACGATCATCAACAAGAACAACGAGATTGTGCAGTTGGAGAGCATCATCAACATGGCGTACCGCGAGAAGTCGGACTACGTGTCGCTTCTCAACGACTTGAGCAGACATTTGGCCGGTACGGTGGATGCACCCGTCAATGGTGGAGTGGGCCAGTACAGGGCCTTTTTCTTGGACCCTCGTTACGACGGCAAGCCCGACTACGCCTACAACATCCGTCTCTTGCGCAACTCGTTCCATGACTTGACGTCCATTTTGAGCAGATGCTTGCATCTCCACGGCAAGTTGGTAGCACCAAGCATGAAACCTTCCCACGATGCATTGGTGGAGCTCTACCGTGTCAACTTCAAGGAGGAGATCGAGTTCTTGAAGATCAACACCGACTACGAGAGTTTGGCTTACAACCACTATGTCACGGCAGCACAGGTGGCCAAGGAGAAGAAGCCCGATACGGCACTGACTACGGCGCTGACCATGCACAACAGCAGCAGTTTGTACCGGACCACAACCAAGTCTTCGCGGACTTCTTCCAACTCGGGGTCCACGAGCTTATCGGGCATATCGGAGCCTAGCATGGGAGCATTTGGCGACGTCAAGTCCAAGAGAACTGCCTTGAACTGGAGAAGAAAGTGATGAGACAGGCAGACAGAACAGACTGTACAGTCAAAGAGATAGAACAGACTGGACAGAACAGAATTTTTCTTAGAGTTTAATGAATATTGTTTTAACTTTTAATATTCCTACAGATCATTGGATTTTGGAGTAAATTCTATTCTTCAGAATTACACTGATTCTTCAGATACATCCAGATGTCTTAGAAGCAGACATTAGAGGCTGGAAGGTTTTAGGGTCAGTTTGAGTTCTTGGACATAAATCAAGGAATCCAAGACACACTAAACAGTAATCTTGTGCATACCAGAAAGCACCATAAACCTTATAAACGTTTAAGATATCTAGACATTTAGACAGTTAGACATTTAGACATTTAGATACTCAGACAGTCAGAAATTTAGACACCTACACCTAGAGACTATAAACATGCAAGTCGGAATCATTCTTAAGGCCCGAGTCTTTAGAGCCAGAAGAGCTGCTCTTGTTCCCTCGCTCCATAGGCGGAAGCCGCTTGGATCGTATTTCGTTGCCAGCAGCAATGGGGTCGTTTTGGTTCCATTTCAAATTCTTGATCTTGGCAGGCGGAGATTTTCCCTTGGATGGTTTGGAGATCTCTGGCACAGTGTCCCTGGGAGTTGGGGTGTTGCTGGTGCCCACCAAACTGAGGAAGGTAGATGCCAACGAGATGCCCATGAAGTCGTTACTAAACCTTCAGGCTGTTGGGTCTCGAGACAGATTTGGAACTTTTGGAGAAGGTCTGGCCAGATCTAACTGACGGATAGGCTTATTGGATTTGAGCCTTGGTGACCTAATGGAAAATTGAGTAGCTGGAACAAACCGTAGTTTTGCTTCTTGACTGGCGTCGTGACCTTGGACGAGCACTATAAACACTAAACACTATACACTAAACACTAAACACTAAACACTAAACACTAAACACTAAACACTAAACACTAAACACCGTTAGATTCGGTTTGGGACTTCCCCGACCCAAAAGGTATTTGGGCCTACGATTACCGATTAGTTGGCAGCCGACCCTTAAGTCTAAGAGCCAGCTACATTGACTAAGCAGTCAGCCACCTGGACTGGCTACATTAGTTCTGTTGTTGGTACTTCAGTAACCCCGATTTCTCTCTGAGGAACCATCGTGACCTTCACAATGCCAACTCCCTCTTTTTATGTACAGCTTATTATCCAGACACTGCCACCACAGATATACTAATATTGACCTTCACTCAAAAAGTACACCACATACACATGCACATGTACACATAGTAGTATGACAGTACACAGTAGTCTACGAGTTGGCAGTATGACTTGGTAGTAATCACTCTAAAAGTAACAAACTTTCTAACAAGAATCGGAAATAAATATCATAGACACTCAATACTTATCACTTAACACTGTAAACATTCTACACCATGAACAATAAAATTTATAATACATCATCTTACTTCAAATACTTTAACGCCCCGGCCATGTTTAACATTTTACACACTTTCAAGAATTTCAATTCATCTATTGTTAGCACCAAAGTGGACGAGCTGCGCAGAACTGGGTCCTGTTCGGGATGTGAAGAATGATTCAACTGAGACTGGTGATTCGGGGAGTTAATGGAGAGGCATTTTGTTGGGGCAAGTCATAATAATAAGTTGTACATAAAGTATCTAATAGATCTAAAGTTTCCATGAAACAAAATATAGATTACTCACTCAAGGAACTGGATATTGATCAGTACTAAAATAGCAGTTCTTAAAGAACTCTTTTATGGACTACCGTGAAATAGTATGTAAGCTTATATGACTTAGTATCTATGCTATATCGTGTAATATCAATGTACTCTACTACTAACACAAGCACCTAGTCTATACTACTACAGGAAGCTAGTCTATACTACTACACTATACCAAAATTAGTATACCTGTTAGATCCACCATAGGCAGGGCCCTGCCTATGAAGGTATTATGAAGTCTCTCAGTCCGATTGTTACAATGGCCATTGAAAACGCCGTGTCACGGCCATCGTTGTATGAAGTACTACGATGGCTCTTTCGAATATTCTAGAACAATCCTTACCATTGTTCTAGTGGAGAGTTTTTCGGTGCCACGTTTCTCTCAAAGTTATTTAAGCCGCTTCGGTTCCTCTCTTTGAGGAACCATCAACGAACATAGTTTTAGTTAGGCATAAATGTATCAAAGAACATAACAATACCAGTCTATCGTAGTACTTTATAATAATCAGACTACTCTATTATGTACGACGATCAAACTTTTCGGTGTCAAGACTCAAACTGTTGATCCTTTTTCAAACCACATCAACAATCTTTTGGTTGATCTTCTGGTTTTGTTCATCATTTTGTTAAGCTCTTTAAGAATACACAGAAGGAAGAGGAGCAAGAGTTTGCCATACGAAGGCACGTCGGCCTTACCCAATTTAAACCATAAACACCATAAACACCTAGTAACACCTAAAACACAACTTAATACTTTAGCACTTAAGCACTTTGACATAGCTTTTTAGCAGTAGCTGAACGTAAAACATTAGGTTATATGCAACGTCGTGTGGGTCCGGTGGCATCAATAAAATTTAACACATATTAATGAGATTAATAATAATACCATAAATAGAAATACTTATCAGAAGTTGTGTTACTTCGAGATATAAGTCATTTGGGCATCTTATACCTTCCTTGGCGCATAGCTTGTTTGTAAGTCCTAATTTTCGGGATTGATACTGTTGTACTCAATATCAGCCTAAGTCAGAGCTTGCACCCCTACTGTTCGAGCTTATACTCTTGGTGAATTATAATTTCCATAATATAGAATTTAAAATGATATAAATATCCCCAAAACTTTATATAACTTAACGAATACATCGAATGATTAGCTGAAGTTAATAATATTTAGAAAAAGAACAAGTATTATTTTAGTAGATAACTCAAAAATGTTACATTTTTTAGAATCATCATCAATGCTCCACATAATAAATACACAAAGTATTAGTACACTTAAAAACTTGAACACTTGAACACTTTGAACATAACTATACAGAGAACAACGAGAAACGATTGGACGACGTGCCTTCTTTTTAGAAGTACTGTGAGTTGGACGACGCTGGAATACTAGAACACACGAGGATTTCTCGGTATAGTGTTCATCATTATTTTTAGAGTTTCTCCGTACCATAGAAATAAGCTCTTGGCCCAATGTGTCATTAAATTAGGGAAGTATTCCTGTATTTAAAAAAAGGAATCCTTTAAAGACAATTCACTAAAACCCCCATCATCCTCCATAGACAAATTTGCTACTACAATTAATAATGAATATTAAATACTACACCTTCACTTTGCATACCTCTTTGGTTATTACCTGCATATAAACCCGTCACGTGACGGGAAAATTCCTCGCACCTTCCAACATCTGTTCTCCAATGCTCACGCACCAACTGCCTCTAACATCCACCACCAAAACTACTGCCATGTTCAGAATCGCTGCCCGTGCCGCCCGTATCCCCCTTGCCAGGGTTCCTAACGCCAGACTCGCCCAACCTGTGCGTTTCTACGCCGACGCCAAGATCTCCAAAGAAGAGGTCACCACCCGTGCGTTCGAGGCCTTGAAGACCGTGGCTGCTTTGCAGGAGTCCAAGATCTCCTTGGAGGCAAACTTCCAGAAGGACTTGGGCTTGGACTCCTTGGACACCGTGGAGGCCTTGGTTGCGTTGGAGGAGGAGTTTGACTTGGAGATCCCCGACAAGGTTTCCGACGAGATCAAGACCGTGGGCCAGGCCGTGGACTACATTTACGAGGAGGAGCAGAAGTTGTAAGTCAGTCCCAAAGTCCAGGGGTCAGTGTCCAAGAGTCAACAAAATCTAGATCAGGCAACAAAGTTCAAGAGTCAGTGTCCAAGAGTCAGTACAAGAATCAGTCTGACAGTCCATACTAATGAGTATAGTATATACTAACCAGATCAGTACATCAGTATAGTATACACTAATGAGTGTAGTATATACTAATCAGTGCTGTCCATACTAATGAGTACTGATCCGTAGTCTATACTTCAGTACGAGTCACTTTAGACATGAAACTGAACTGGCTACTGATTGTTGGAACTGGCTTTTGGCTCTGACTGTTGATTGGCTCTGACTGTTGACTCTGACTTGACTTGACTTCTGACCTTAACTTTTGACTAACTTGACTGTTGCCTGATTGGGCTTACTACTGGATCTCGCAGTCTTTAGGCCTGCGTTGTTTCCGGCCTAGCTGTATATAACTAATGAACTAGATGTCGAACTAGATGTCGAGGGTATGTAGGTCTGGGGCGCCTTAGTATTGTGCACTCTCTGATTGGTCGCGTGCCCATGCCCCAGCGCAGTACACAAGACCCACTCCAGAGAAATACGATTAAGTCAGTTTGGAGAATATGTTTTTTTATTAGATGATAATGTTGGAGAGACTGGGGGGGAAAGACCTGGTATACGGGTATTGGTGTACTGGTCTATACTGTTGGTGTACGGATGTTGGTGTACGGATGTTCTGACTGACCTACCTTAATAGTAGGTGGTGTACCGGTGTGAGAATACATTAGCTTCTACACCATAATGAGTGCTCCAAAAGCCCCCAACCCCCACCCAGACGAGGAGGAGACTCTCCAAAAACTCCAGGATGCTAGTCTCAGCAACACAGAAGACGAAGACGACGGCGTCGAAGAAGAAGAAGACAATGGCGCCGTAGAGTACCCCGGAACTGTAATTCCGGACCTCTACCCCGACCAGATCGAAGCAGACGCCGATTTGGCCAATGAGTACGATTCCGCAACGGACTACATCGATTTGATCCACTTGAAGATCACCACCTTAGAAGACCTCAATCTCCTGCGGTTCACGGATTTGGAGCTGCTTTGCTTGAGGCAAAACATCCTTACCTCCGTGAGTGGAATGGCCGCCTTGAAGCCGGACAAATTGCAGGAGTTGGATTTTTATGATAACCGTATCAACCATATCAGTAGCAGCATCAACCAGTTCACCAACTTGACCAGTTTGGACTTTTCCTTCAACAAAATCAAGAACATCAAGAACATCGACTGTTTGCACAACTTGGAGAACTTGTACTTTGTGCAAAACAAGATCCGGGAGATCACGAACTTGAAGACGTTGAAGAAACTTAAAAACCTTGAGTTGGGAGGAAACAGAATCGAAGAAATCGGGCCGGAGATGCTTGAATTGCCTAGTGTGGAGCAATTATGGCTTGGAAAAAACAAAATCGGGCGTTTGATGAACTTGTCGAATTTGGCTAATCTCCGGGTTCTCCTGATCCAATCCAATCGACTCACCAAAATTGAGGGTTTGGAGAATTTGGTCAACTTGGAGGAATTGTACCTCCTGCACAATGGCATCTCCCAGATCGAGAACTTGGATGCAAACACCAAACTCACGGTTCTCGACGTGACTTCCAATAGGCTTACTAATCTAGCCAACTTATCGCATTTGAAGAATCTTACCGATTTTTGGTGCTCGTACAACCAGATCTCGTCGTTTGAGGAGGTCAGTACCGAATTGGGAAGCTTGCCGGAGTTGGATACGGTTTATTTCGAGGGCAACCCGCTCCAGACGTCCAATCCAACGGCTTATAGACGGAAACTCCGCTTGTGTTTAGGTGATTCCTTGCAAAAAATCGATGCAACTTATGTCAAGTCATAGGTATTCCGATTGAAAAAATGGCCACACAATGCGGTCTCAGCATGAACAGTTGCAGTTTTGAGTCATTAGCCGTTGCAGTTTTGAGTTATGAGACGTAAGCAGTCTTGAGTTTTGAACAGTTTAGTATGTGCAGTAATGAACAGTCATCTGCCTTACTAAACATTCATTTGGATAAGTGATTGAGGAGTCATGGACTAGGATTTTGGCCAGTCTGAAATCTTAAAAGGTTCTTAGGTCTTTGGAAGGTGTCTTTTTGGGACTTTTTGGACTTTTTTTAAGATATTAGCAGGTGTTTCAGGTCTTTGGTCTCTTCGGTCTTCCAGACCTTTTAGGTCTTTTGACCATTCTTTGACGGTCTCTAGAGGTATTTGACGGTCTCTAGAGGTATTTGTGGGTATTTGTGGGTATTTGAAGGTCATTTAGGTGATTTAGATGATCTACCTGTCACTTCACCGGCCACTTTGCGTGCCATTTAACCTTCATTCTACCTTCATTCGCCTGCCATACTTGTTTGTCTGATATAGCTTTCTGGGCATATCTGACGATCACTGGCTCTTACTTGACCTGCTGACTGTTATCTCTCGATTCTTATCTGCTGTTGTGTTTGCTATTGTCTGCTGTTGTCTGCTGTTGTGTCTGCTGTTGTCTGCTGTTGTGTCTGCTGTTGTGTCTGCTGAGTTTACTGCTGTGTGAGTCTATTTGTTTGAGACTAGTCTAGAATGACTACTCAGTTTTGATGATCTTTTTCTTTCTATCGTTTGGCCTGTCACGAAAGTGACGATACCGGTCGTGTCTTTTCCATAAACAGTCTGATCTGCGAGTGTATGGGCAATTGTTTACGTGCCAGCACAATGCCAATTCTAGACCATATAAATCAACAAGAAGTTTTATTTAGTTTTTGTGTGTAGGCTATATATATATATACATATATATAAATCCATGTCTCAAATTATCTATTTAATGTCCCATGGCTGTCTAATTGGCTAGTCGTGTGGTATGTACTGCATGTAGTAATACAGTACACTATAGCATAAGTATATCACTCCCTTGAAGTTGTATCAATTCGAATTTCAACGGTAATTCATTTTTTGAAATACAATGGACTAGCAGCCACTAATGGTGGGAAGGGATTAGTTACATATAGTGTATAATACGTCAAGTAGCATCAGAATATAATATGTAATAGTCTGTTATATAGTGTGGAGCAGTGTATCATCATAGTAGCAGTTTATATAAATACAGTAGTAGTTTATATATCTATAGTAGCAGTTTATATGACTTCAGTAGCAGCTGATATGTCTATAGTAGAATACTACCATTTGTTATGTCTGACAATCATCCAAATCTGCCTTTTCAACCCTGTGATTAGTACTACAAGTCATTAATAAAGGTAGTCATATTTGCCATAGCACCAAAAGCTCTAGAAACGACCACAAGCTATTCCAGCACATTTGGGTTCAAGAAGACCACACAGCTTCATGGACTTTAAAGCAGAATGTTTTTCAGCCTTGAAAAATGGGAATAAGCACACCACTTTCATTTTCAAGAGAATTAGATCTTTGAAAGATTTCGGTATCAACTTTCCCCAAACCTATTGTACTCCTATGGAGCTTTATATCTTGCCATACGACGAGAAGAACACGTCTGCCGTGTTGAGCAAGTTTAAGGAATAGTAATGCACATGAGTCAATGACAGAAATGACAGTGTAATTGATATTAAAGAAATATATATAATTCGAGCACAAAACAGTGAAGCATTAATTTACTATTCCCTATGTTCCTATACCATGTTCCTTTAATATTTGTTCTTTTTCAAATATGGAATATCTAAAAGCATCTATTTAGAGTTATTACTATAAATTATACCTCCATAAAGATAAATTAATGGATCTAATAAATATTCATTCTTTTGATAAATATTTAAAGTTATTCAGTTTGA
>NKZK01000465.1:0-19830 GCA_002370145.1 [Candida] ipomoeae | reverse complement strand
GAACTACTACTACTACTGAACTACTACTACTGAACTACTACTACTACTGAACTACTACTACTACTGAACTACTACTACTGGACTTTAACTACAAGTAAACTCTATCACTGAACTACCACTTGGATTACTACTATCGAACAGCATTAAATTAGATTGTTCTATTTCCAACTACTACTCCTTAATTACTACTCCTTAACTTCTACTTAACTACTACTCAAAATACTACTTTTGGTCACTTAGTCCCTTCTGGCCAACCAGTTGGTCATTTAGTCCCTTCTGGTTAATCAGTTTTGCCTCTCCCAACCGTGGTTTAGGTTCAGGTGGTTCAGCTTGTGGTGGTTCAGCTTTAAATGGGGGTTCAGCTTTAAATGAGGTTTCTGTGGTGACCTTGAATTCGGGGTTGGTCCAGTCCCAAGTTTGAAGCCCATGGCAAAACCACCCGTGGTGAATCAACCAAACACGAAAAAACTTGTGTGGAAAAGAGTGGTGGAAAACGAGCAAGGTCAGAAAGTCTAGGTGGAGGAGGAAAACGAGGGGGTGGTGGACCCTTGCTCGTGGATCCAGAAAAAATGCATGTACATTGTTCCACCTTTGGTGCTTTTCTTGATCATGTCCGCAGAAAAGTGCTTCCAAGTTCGACTGAGAAAATGAAACATTGTCATGATCATACCATTTTTCATTTGCCATTTCTCAAATGGCAAATGATGGCAAATGATGGCAAATGAAGAATGGTATGGTTAAGATTCCCTTCAAAGGCTATTCTACTGTAATATGGCTATATTGGCATATGGAATGTTATATGGAATGTTATATGGACATCGGGTAGAATGGCTGGTGGTCATGCCTATGGTCTTGGGATCTGAAATGTGACTGTGTCCTACTACTCTATATTCTATGGTTCTATGTTCAAGACCAGGTTATCAAGGTCATATGACGTACAGCTCTATGGTTCTATGGTTCTATGGTTCTATGGCCCATGTTATGTCCTATGTCATGTCCTATGTCATGTCCTATGTCTATGTCATGCTATGTCATGTCCTATGTCATGGAAAATGTACCTTACTACTACTATAAGCTGTTCTTCTAGCAATAGCTTTTAAGAACATTCACGCTCATATTAGTATGTACTGTCAGTTCGCGTGTTCCAGGATCCAAACAATGATCTACATGTGTGTAAGTAAATATGCTCTACTCCTTGTCCTGTTTATCGTACAGAATGACTGGCTTTAAAAAGGGCAATCGTAGCTCCAATTGCCTTATGGTAGTGAACCACTGATGGTAGGTCTAAACTAGAGCTATGTATTATAGGAGTAGAAGCATAGTTTCGTAAAGCATGTCATTGTGGAACGACGTCTTAAAGTGACATGAAATCATTCCACTACTATGGAAAACTACTGTATACCACTGTATACTACTATATACCACTGTATGCCACTCTATACTACTCTATACTACTTGTTAGATCCACCATAGGTAGTGCTCTACCTATTGAGGTATTTTGAGCCTACGCTGTCTAATCCTAACAATGACCATTTCATAATGCCACTCCTCTACCATCACTGTACGAGGTACCAGGACGGAATGTGTTAAACCCGAAGTACCAGGATGGAATGTGGAGAGTCCCGGTTGACTACGTGACGCTGCTGTCAACTACTTAAGTAGCACGATTCCTCTCTCTGGAGAACCATCGACGAATGAACATAGTAAACAGAGTACCTGACGTAACAACAAGAATCTAACACTACTGTATACCACTCTAGTCCACTCTAGTCCACTCTATACTACTCTATTCTATACCACTTTTCTAGTGAACTTCCTGCATATAACCCCTTCACCACCAGATTCCCCCAGACCAACATTCTTTCTCCCAGAACTATAAAACCTTTGTTCATATGATCAGTATGACTGCCGTTAATGGATTTAGGGAAATATGAGGTTTTCGATTTTTCGGCATGTTTCTTTCTTTTCATGGCTGAACAGTACTAAAGTGCGAATTCGGAATTAACTACGATAATACCTTCTATTCTTAGGACTTGATAAATAATATTTTCCCAACAAAGTCCATTCTATAAAAACTTATTCTTCTACTCATTGTTTGGAAAGAAAAGCGGAAAGCGCAGTTAGACATGACCAGGGACACTGAAGTATTTGTTTTAGTATATATTGATATACAGGGATATGTAAGTTGTACCTTACAAGACCAAAGTTCTACATGAGGTGTGAGGCGGATGAATTATATGAGATAAATAACAATATAAGATACCGTACCTTGACTCCGTATGTTGACAGTTATTCCCGGCTCTCTATACACTATACACTATACTACTGTCTACTATATACTATACTACTGTCTACTATATACTATACTACTGTCTACTATATACTATACTACTGTCTACTATATACTACACTTCTATATACTACACTTCTATATACTACACTATACACTACACTATACTATTCTTCTGCCAGGTCCACTATAGATAGCGGTCATTAAATTCACATTATCACTTATGTAAGGATTACCACTGTAATGCTACACACTCTGCGTTGCCCGAACAATTCGTGACAAGGACTAGTAATGTTCCTGGACTTACAAGCAAAAAGTTGAAGAATCAAAAATACGAGAAAATATTAAAACACGAGAAAATACGAGGTAGTATCCAACAGTATTCTAGTAGTAGTAGTGGTATCTAGTAGTAGCAATATTCTAGCAGTAGTGTATGAGTATGAGTATATGATGTAAGGTAGTCTATGAAGTATATAGTATATAGTGTACGAGTATGAATATGAATATGAGTATGAGTATGAGCATAAGAATAAGTATGATATATTAGCAGTATGGAAATTAGCAGTAGAACTATTTTGGAATTTGGAATTTGAATTTTGGAACTGGAATTTGGATGCGCACGACTTTTGATTGCTGCAAGTGAAACGGCCAGTTTCAGTGCGAAAACTGGAGCAAAAGTGCATGAAACGCCCGCGAAAAACCCCAGGAACTTGGTATGGGGTGAGAATTGCGGCCAACTTTTAAGTGAAATCGGCCGTTTTTTTGGAATTTACAAAAATGGGACTGTATAAAGGAAAAAAGGAACTGTACATAGCAAAGCAAGTGTGTATACAACGCCACGAGAGTGTACATAAACCCCTCACCTCTATTTCTCTTTATTAAGCTTAATAAATTACAAGGCATAAATAAGCGTAAGTCAGTACCGGCCCTTTATCCTGGCCTTTATATGCAGGACAATGCATTGTAGATTAGACACAACACATGTTCCGCAACAATGGTTGGGGCACCAGGTGGACCATAGATTAACCATGGTGTAATGTCCAGTGGACAGTTACTGAAGGACGCTGTCCTCATAGTCTCGTCAAGATATGTAAAAGTAAACACTTCTCCTGAAGTGTTTACTTCAAGAGAAAAAGAAGATGTGGAGTTTTCAGTGTCCATTGGAGTATTGGTGGGTCTGGCTTTAGGAGGCATCTTAGTATGCCCCAGACAGATGATATTTGATTGAGTTATTTGAAAAAGATGGATATGTTCCAGACTCCCTTATATATATGGGAGCTCTACCTTCACATTACCGGCGGTTGTAGTAACCACAGGTGTATATGAAGAACAGGTGCATATGAAGAACAGGTTCTTGTTACCGCGCTATCCCTGCAAGCCATGGGGACACAGAGCGCACTCACCTTGTTACCGGTTTTTCAACATGCATTGTGGAGAAACAATCCAAGTCCTTAGTAAACATCAGCACCTCTACACTACACTAATTAATATTGGTGGATTTGGTATTGAAAGACATCTTGGTATGTCCTCCCTCAGTTGATATATATATGTTTGGTGGTGTTATAAAATAGCGGGAACTTGTCCCTTTATATTGGGGTGAGCCTTCACATGACCAAAGTTACGTGAGTGGCTGCGGTGCTAGAGAGACAGCAAGAGCTGTTTCTCAACATACATATAGCATACTATATATTCCCATTCCCATTCCAATTCCAATTCCAATTCCAATTCCCATTCCAATTTCAATTTCAATTTCAATTTTAATTTCAATTCCATTTTCGATTTCGATTTCAATTCAATTGTAGTATTGATCGACTATTGATGCAATGATCATTAACAGTAATCGAAGTACTCAAACAATGTAGTACGTTCGAATATGATGAAACAGTGGTCACAGTCAGAAAGTAAAACAGTGAAACAGTCAAACAATAGACACGGAAATAGTAGTCAAAGTAATATTAGTTTCAATAGTATTATATTTATATTTCAAGGCGTAAGCTTGAGTTAGCACTGGCCCTTATATGAAGAAAATTCCATATAGCGTATCTTTATATGCTCAATTCCATACGTGTTTAGTACTAGTATAGTAAATTATAGTGTAGTCTATGGTATAGTATAATATAGTATAGTAGGTATAGATCACGTGTACCTTAACATTAGTATGGTGATTAGGAGAGTAGTCCATCTTCCAATTCTAATTGTATATCCAATTTCAATTCAATTGTAGATTCGTATTTATGGTCATTGCATGCTTTTAATTTCTTTCTTCTTCTTCTTCTTCTTCTTCTTCTTCTTTTTTTCTTCTCATTGAATTAATATATTCATGTCTAGGCAATGCAGGCACGCCTCATTACTTGGAGGTGTCCACCACGTATCTGCCCAAAATCTTGCCCTGCTCCATCAACTCGTAAATCTTGGGCAATTCCGACAAGCCCACAATCTTGATGGGGCACTTGATCAAGCCTCTGGAGAAGAAGTCAATGGCCTCGGCCGAGTCGGCTCTGTTGCCCACGTACGAGCCCTTGATGCTCACGGACCTGACCACCGACTCGAAGATCGAAGTCGTCACCTTGGCTCCGGCTGGCAAGCCAACCAACACAACGGTACCTGCAGTTCTCACGTACTCAAGCGACTGTTGCATGGCTTTTTCCGAAACAGACACGTTGATCACAGCCTGGGGGCCGCCATCAGTGAGTGCCTGCACATCCTTGACAATGTCCTTGGATTGCATAAAGTCCACGTAAGCCTCTGCGCCCAAGGTCTTGACAAAGTCGCCTTTCTCGGCTCCTCCATCAATACCAATGGGTCTGTAGCCCATGGCCTTGGCGTACTGGATGGCAAGCGAACCCAAACCTCCTCCGGCTCCGGAAACGGCCACCCACTGGCCTGCAGTCAAGTTGGCCGTCTTCAAGGCCTTGTAGACGGTGATTCCGGCACACAAGATGGGCGACACCTGGGCCAAATCGGTTCCCTTGGGGATTCTAGCGGCATGGATAGCATCGGCCGTGGCGTATTGTTGGAACGATCCATCGTGAGTGTAGCCAGACAAGTCAGCCTTGGCGCAATTGGATTCTCTGGTGTTCTGGCAGTGTTCACAAGAGTTACACGAGGAGTTCAACCACTTGATACCGGCCAAGTCGCCAATCTCCCAGCCCACCACATTCTCGCCCATAGCAACCACCTCTCCTGCACCCTCGTGGCCTCCCACCAAAGGCAACTTGGTGCCCAAAGGCCAGTCACCTTTCCAGGCGTGCAAATCGGTGTGGCACACGCCCGAGTACTTGACGTGGATCAAGAGCTCGTTGGATTTGGGCTTGGGCACGTCAATGTCCTTGTAGAGCAAGGGGCCTCCGTTGGTCTCGAAAATGACTGCCTTTTGGGTGGTAGGAATGGCCATGGTGATGTAGTTTAGTGTTCAAGTGAAGCTATAAACGAAACAAAAAGCAAAAAGAAAAAACTGGTTGTACTTATGATCTCGTGATCTAGAGAGTTGTGAGTGTCTGTGACTTGTAGTGTCTGAAGAGAAAAAAAAAGCAAGGCGATCGGCCAGCTTATATAGTCGGAGGATGTGGGGCACCGGGGTTAACCGCACTGCAGGTGCTGGAGTTTAGCACGGCCAGCTGCACCTCGTGTCAATCTCACCCACCAGACATTCCCTCCCTTCCCGCCCCCTTCCTCCCCTTCCTCCCCTTCCTATTTTGTATCCCCCTATTTGTTCTTCCCTCTCCCCTTTACTACGCTTAAGTCCATGCTCAAGTCATGCCTACGTCATGCTTAAGTCCTGAGGGGAACCCATGATCAACTGACTCCACTCCACTAAAAATACCAACTGTTATTAATAGCTGGTACTACTAAGTATTACAACCAACTGTCACTACCAACTGTTACTACTAAGTATTACAACCAACTGTTACTACTAACTACCACTACGAACTGTTACTACTAACTGTTATTAATAGCTGGTACCACTGACAATTGACTGAGTGACTGATTTTTACTGACTGGTGATTGGTGGATGGTGGAATGGGGAATGATGGATGGGGTGGAATGATGAATGGGGTGGAATAGGGGGGATTGACATTGATGCATGGTACGCTTAAGTTAGCTCGAGGAGACAATGTGCTGGAAAATGCACTGGGAGATGTGCTGGGAGATGCACGCATGGCGGGGGAATTATTACTTTGGGTGGACGACGCATGCGAAGCTTGGTGGGGACATTGTCCAGACACGGACCGAGAAGTCGGACTTAGCAACGGTGTTCGCAGCGCGGGCCGTGGTGGGGACGTCGCATGCAAGCGCCCGTCTCGCCGTTTCGCCGTTTCGCAACCTCCCATTCCCCCATACAACCATACAACCATCCAACCATCCATCCATACATTCTCTGACTAATCTGTCCATTCTCTGACCAATTTGTCTGTGCATTTTGTCTAGTCACAATTCTGTTGCACTTCTGCCTGTCCATTCTGTCCATTCTGTGCATCCATTCTGTCCACTCTGCCTGTCATTCTGCCCGTCATTCTGTCTAGTCGCAATTGTGTTTCTGCATTCTGTCTATTCGCTGTCCACTGCCTAATGCGGTAATCCAGCTAATCTCCTGGATCCTGTCAATCTCGCGAATCCACCCAAAATTACTCCAGGTACTCCAATTACTCCCAGGTACTCCAGGTACTCCACTGGGCAGTTATACTAGATGAATCCCGTTTATCCAGTATCCGTTGATCCAATTAGCAATTGGTCATTCAATTTTTTACAGTGATTTGGTACGTTCATATTAGTGTTGATCAATTGAGTCAGTGATCATCGGTGTATTAATTGGTGTGTTGTTGGTGTGTTGTTCAGGTGAATTGGTGGGTGAATGAGTGCGTGAATTAATGGGCGAATTAATGGGTGATTTTTGAGTGTGTGAGTGGGTGCGGTTTTAGGGACAGTGTGGTGGATGAGACTCACTGAGTAGTGACTCAAGATTTGAGAGGGTGGCTTAAGATTGGTCACCTGAAATTTGGCTCAGCGAGTGCGGTTAACCAGAGTACAGCAGAGTAGACTGGAGTAGACGAGTAGACTAGAGTAGACTGGATTAGTACCGTGGGTAGTAGCACATTAAATAGTAGCACAGTATATAGTGGTTCAGTGCAGTATATAGTATTGGGAAGTACATCACATTAGTGGAAGTACATCAGTAGTAGGAGTAGGAGTACAGCTTCTAGTACAGTCTATAGTGATCGAATCTAGTGATGTAGGCCCGTATTCCGAATATACTGTAGTGTAAAGTGTTGTACAATGTGGTGTATAGTGTAGTGTATACGTATATTTTTAGATATCATGTATATAAACCATCATATCTTTATATAGAAACCCATTATCATCTTATATGTCAAATCATTCTGTATGTTATTTTCTTTGATACATTTTTGCCTAATTGATACTATGTTCGTTGATGGTTCCTCAAAGAGACGAACCGAAGCGGCTTATATAACTTTGAGAGAAACGTGGCATTCGAAAAACTCTCCATCAGAACAATGGTAAGGATTGTTCTAGAATATTCGAAAGAGCCATCGTAGTACTTCATACAGCGATGGCTGTGACACGGCGTTTGGAATGGCCATTTTACGATCTGACAGAGTAGGCTTCATGATTCCTCTATAGGCAGGGCCCTGCCTATCGTGGATCTAACAGGTAGTAGTCCAGTATAGTAGTCCAGTATAGTAGCAATTATATGATATCACAGTGTATAGTGATTCAGTCAGTAATAGTATTGGGAAGTACATCACAGTAGTGGAAGTACTCGTACAGCTTCTATTACAGTCTACTACTCTATACTAATCTACCAAACTATACTAGTCTACTACTCTATGTTAAGGTATAGTGGTGTATGGGTCAACAAGCAACTAGAACAAGTACGCTTTAAATATATTCATGTATGTGTGTATATTTTAATGTGATTGTACTATTGAAGATCTTGTCCTAGTTACTGTAAAAATCAGATTAGTACATAGTAGAGAACATACTGTAGATTCATACTCCATGCTCTATACTTTAAAGTGTATACTCTAGACTGTTCTCTATGCTCTACACAAGAAATTCAAAGGGAACGAAGTAGCCATTTATGACAAGCTACGAACTTCAACATACAGTACTATTGGAGCTCCATAGTCAGGCAGTATAGGTCTGAATCGGCATTGACAATCCAATATACACCTACTACTACAATATACTACTACACTTACTACCTACCAGAACACCTAGACACCTACAATCACTTCACCTACGACTAGTACTACAATATACTACTACTACTACTGCTGCTGCTGCTGCTGCTGGATTGTTGTTAGCACGTCTGCTACCTAAGTAGTTACTGTGGGTATTTTTTACTGTGTGTATTTGTTACTGTGGTATTCGTTGATGGAAGTAAAGGTGAAGATACGTCTCAATCAATGTCTCAATCAAAAATCAATTTGTTCCGATTTTCCACACGACCTTTCGATTGCTGATATTGAGTAACCCAAAGGTGAAAGTCCACATGAAGAACGGTCAAGGGGGACTGGAACATATCACTTGCAAACTGAGCTTACTACTCTACTACTCACTACTACTCACTCGAACAGTAGGTGTCCATTTGATTGTCAGTTCTACTATTACCTATGACTTCCCAAATCCATATTCAATTTCCCAGTGTCCGTGTCAGAAATACAGTTGTCAGTGTAAGATCAGTGTGTTGGTATCAATTTGGAATCAATCAGATATCAGATATCTATTAATATGATTTTCTCATTTAGACATCTATAATGTATTGATACTCTGCTGTCCTTTCGGGTGTTCGCTCTATTACGAATGCTATTACGAATGCTATTACGAATGCTATTACGAATGCTATTATGAATAATATTACGAATGACATGTGCCCTTATAAAGCAAACCCAGATTCTTTTGATTTGCTGATTTTCTGATGTGACAAAGATATTGATCTCCATCTTCTGTTGGCTGATGATTCTGGTTCTGACACTTGTTCCTGATAGTATTTGCTCCTGGTTATTATAATCCAACTCTCTTCATTTATACTAGTAAGTAAGTAAAGAGTATATAATTTTACGAGAGTATACTCTACTACTACTACTCTACTGCTACTACTACTACTGCTACTACTACTGCTACAATATACTGCTCTAATAACACTACCACTACTACTACTACCATGGGACTACTACTCTGTATGTGAGTTCAATGGTAATAAGCCTCGTGGATCCTTTTAGTTAGTACCTGGTACAAGAGAAGAGGAAGAGGAAGAGAAGGGGCCAGTCTAACTACTTCATGAACTCTACTAGCCATTGCCTGCTTAGTATGAGCTGTGAGCTAGTAAGCTAACGACCGTACATAGTGAGCGCAAGACCAGTACAAGTAGTCAGCGAAACCACAAGTTATTACTACTATCCTGGCAACACACTGGTGCTAATTACAGTACTACCACCAAGTCATCTTTGAGTGAGCCTCAACACCTGCGTATACCAATTGTTACTTGGTACTCTACTACTCACTAGAAATACTACCTCCACTACAAGATCTCCACTACAAGACCTCCACTACTATATTTCTTCTATTGTAGCACTGCGTTGGAAGTAGTAGTAGCTTTATATAATGGTGGCTGTTTTATGAGGAAATATGGATATATAGTAAAAAGATGTGTAGCTTTATTCAAATTATATCAGCTTACAGTGATGTTTTATTACCTAAACCCACGACTAAGCTAAACCCACGACTAAGGAAACCATGAATTGACTTCAAACTTAAAAAATGTAAACGAAAATAATCTACGATGCTCTCTACTAAGTCTACTACTATACTATTTACCAGACTTTCTATTCTGCTTCACTATAACGTAATGCTCTATTGTACCACACCACCATTCTGGACTGTAGTGTACTATCAAGTGTACAACTGTTCTCTCTACTGCAGCCACTAATTGCCTCCAAGTCCTCCATTATTGCACAAAGTCTGTGCTCGTAGTCATCAACGTTCGCTTCAGTGTTGTCAGTGTTGGCCATGTCAGTGCACACTTTCACAAAGACTTCGCCGGTAGCCTAGAAATTTTCAAGTATTGATTGAAGGTAAGTTTCGATTTGATCATGGATATCAAACTGTGCCAAGAATTTCTTTTCTCATGATTCATGAAGGCATCCTGTGCTCGCACCAAAGATTGCAATACTCACTAAGAAATACTACTCACTAGAAATACTACTCACTAGAAATTGTTGAGGGTTACTTTTCCAGCCTTTTGAACAGCCATGATACTTTTCACCTTTTGGGTAGTATCAAGTATTGTCTCATCTGAATTAACGATCTTTCAGATGTCGCAGTTGACGTTTCCATATTTGGGAGCTCGATGGTCCCCTTTTTCAAGAACTTTCCAAAGACCTTGCGGATCAGTTCAGTTTCGTATCCTTCAGTCATGAGGGTCATAAAGAAAGCAACTTCTTTCATACATCTGAAGTCCAACATCCTATAATCCTGACTGGGTTGGGTGTGACAATGTTCAACAATGTAGATATAGGGTTCCCAGTTTTCTGCACTTGGCTTATAGTTCTCAAAATAATCCCTAATCTCTTTGGTCGATCTCCTCGGCATGTTTCCTTTGAAAATCCCTTTTGACATGTGTCTCTGAACAAAGCCAACAATATCCTTTTCAACCTTCAGAAGATAGTTCCTAATGTAGGCTAAGGTTCCAGGCTCTATAGTTTCTGGCCTGTTCTCCAAGATCTCAAACACCTTATTTGGGCCTTCATAGTATACCCAAATGTATTCGTAATCTGGGAGGCTCTCCATGACTCTCACAAACTCAGTCTCAAAGATTGGTGCCTGTTCGTTTTCCTCAAGAGTGTAGGGAAGCAATTCTTTCGAAAGGAGGCTTCCAGGGCTTCCAGGGCTCATAACCTGTTGAGAGTTGCCCCGTTGAGAGTTGCAGTATACGCTGTCGTAGCTAGGAACAGTTATGTCATTGTTGGCTAATAACTCCAAGAGCTTTGGGACAGTAGTAGTCATTGTGTATTCTTGGGGATTGTTAGATGTGTTACTGTTCTGTACTAGAAGGTCCGTAATATTCTGGTCAATGATAATACCGCTCAACCAAGAGCGGGATCCCCTCTATATATACTTGGGATTCCTTGGACTCCTTGCTCCTGCACAGGACTTGTTAATACATTGTCTTGAGTCAAACCTGACTCCTCCTGACGACAAGACCCGGTTGCAATTGCTAGTCTCCACTCATACGCTCTGTCTTGCATATAACGCCTTACTTGCATACACGACCTAGCACATCTTGCATGTTCAACAGAAATACTACTCACTAGAAATACTACTCACTAGAAATACTACTAAGAGGACCACGCGGACCATTTTCAAAGCAAAGATGTAGAATACTCTGGCCACATGCATGAAGGCTGGCAAGAAATCCCGGGTATTGAGCCTCCGCCATCTGAGCTGAAGGTTTCGTGCTGGCCACGCTGATAAGCGTCTATACCATGCGACCCCGGGCTGATCTGTGCTTGTGTTTTCCAAAGAACTCATGTTCCTCATCTCTGTTCTGTCTGTCGTATCATTCGGCTCACTTATATCGCTCATGTCACTAGACTGTTCACATGTATTAAAACATCTACTAAACTTGACTAGACTAGACTGGACTGGACTGGACTAGACTAGACTGGACTAGACTAAACTATTATACCATAATAAGCCACGAAGACACATACATTATCAGTACATAATCTTTGGTATCATCTAACACATATTCTCGGGTCTTCTCTTCTGCTACTCCTTTTCTCTTTGTCTGTCTATTACTGGTTCTTGTCTGTCTATTACTGGTTCTTGTCTGCCTGGTCTTTGACTGCGTCCTTGAACCCCATCTTTGGCTGTGCATATCGCCAATTTGCTTGAAACAATGGCTTTGATCTGAACTTATTACTTCCAGACTGCTTCTGAACTGTATATAAACTTCTTTAGACTTCTTAGACTACTTTAGCCTTCTTTAGACTATACCAACTACAACCAACTACCAACTACAACCAACACAGACCAACTACAAACCCAACTAGTTGTGATTCTAGGTTAGACTATATCTGGTACAATTGATCCTTGGGCAGCCAGCGCTCGTTCTGGATAAAGTCAATCAACACGCGTGAGGTGGTCTGGAGCAAAGGGTGGCCGCTGACCACGGTCAAGAACTTCTCCAAGCCTTGGCGCCGGAGCTCGATGTTCACGTCGTTGAACTTGTTGGAGCTCAAGAGGATTTTGCCGGGGAGAGGAGGGATCACCACCCGTGACTGCTGCTGCTCGAGCATCTTGCGTAACGCCACGAAATCGGAGTACCTGCGCCGGAGCCTGCTCTGCCGCTTGCGGAAAGCCGGGATGTTGGTGCGGCACACCACCTCGTAGTCCGTGTACGGCTCCCGGCCCAAATGCGTCTGGGGGTTGCGTACCTGTGGTTAGTATATTTCTATTTCTTGTCAATCATGAGATCTTCTTTATCCATTCCCAGGACGTCTCTATTCCCATGACTCATTCTCTATTCCCATGAATCATCTGTCATTCTTGTGATTCTCTGTCATTCTCCATTCTTGTCATTCCCATAAATCATTCGCATATTATCATTCTCTGTTATCCATCCATATCATTCATATCATCACTCTTTTTCGTTTTCTTATCATTATTGTCATTCCCATTCATCTTAATCATTCATTCCAGTGTTATCATTTCCATTCTTATCTTTCTCTGTTCTTATTCTCCATTATTATCATTCTCATAAGTCCCATTATCATCTGTCGTTCTGCTCATTCCCATAATTCCCATAATTCCCATATCATCATTCCCATATTGTCATTCATATCATTCATGTCATTCTCTTTTTTTTTACTTTTTTTTTCATCTTGGGCATCTGCACGTCCATGAGAATCACGTCATGAGCGTCATCTGCTCAACGAGTTCTGATAAGATCCACGGCCTTGGCTCCGTTGGCTGCCATGGTGATATTGTGGAAGCCCTCGGGCTTAAGAATCCTTCAGATCACTTCCTGGTTGAACTTGTTGTCTTCGGCAACGAGGATTCTCAAATGGGAAAATACATCACGACACGTGTCTCCGGCCATGTTCTGGCTGACTGTGCCTGTAGATGAGCTCCGAGGTGGTACTTGAGCTGCAGGAAGTTATCATTTCCATTATCATTTCCATTATCATTCATATCCCATTGATGCCTTATACTAGTTATTCCTTTTGTAGCAAAGCTCATCGTTACATGGCCCTCACTTCAAGGAAACTCCTATGAAACTTCTATGAAACTCCTATAAAACTTTTATGGACATTGTCCAGCCTCCTCGGTCGCATTGCAAGTGTATTGCTTATGGCCAGACCTGACTTTTTGATTGGTAGGTCATGGATCATAGAACTGGTAGTAGGAAGCAGAAGAGTATAGTAATGAACTGGACTTAATGACAGTGGTTGGAATGTATAATGATGAATGAGTGGATCACAGACATATGGATCTCAGATATATGGATCTCAGATATGGGTCATAGTTATATGGGTCATAGATATTGTGGATGGAACTGGATATCGAAAGTAACGATTAACGGATAGATGGATGGATGGTATAGACAAGGATTTGTTTCTGGCCATTCACAGAAGTTTGATATCTATTGGATGCTTCTCGATATGGGTCTGATTCAGGATCGTGGAGTCCTCCAATAGAATGAATAAGTATGGAATGAACGATCAGAATGTATGAAACCAACTATAGGAATTATGGGACGGTAATGAATAAAGGTTCGGGTGAGTAGACAATGGAACGAATGGACAGTAGTAGAATGGTAATCAACAGTGACAACAGTGACAACAGTGACAACAGTGATAACAGTGATGAGCAGTCATGACAACAGTGATAGTGAATGAAACAGATGGAATGGTATTGAGCAGTCATGACAATAGTGGAGCTGATGGAGTGATTCGATGGACAATAACGGACACTAGTGAAGAGTAATACACCACGAATTGACAGTAATGGACAGTAATGGAAAGTAATGGAAAGTAGTGGAAAGTAGTGGAAAGTAGTGGAAAGTAGTGGAAAGTAGTGGACAGTAGTGGACAGTAATAGAACAATAATGGAACACTAATGCAGTATTAGTGAGCCATTAATGGAGCAATAATCACCAATGAACCCCCAACACCATTATTGTAACAATAATGCAACACTAATGTAACACCAATGAGCCATTAATGAGCCACTATGAACCACTATTGAAACGAATGAGACTAATGAACACTAATTCACCACTCATTCACCACTCATTCACCACTAATCAACCACTAAGTCACCACTAATGGAACACTAACCACTAATAGACAATAATGAAACATTAGTGAAACACTCTTGGAACACTCTTGGAACGAATGAAATAGATGGAATAGTGATGGATAGTAGTGAAACACATGATAAACTTGTGAATGAGCTCATGTCACACACAAGGGGCCTGTTTCAATCCAAATAAAGGCTTCCTCTAGCACTCCATTCCAGAATTCTGTCGTAACACATATCTGTCCTACTGCTAAATCTTTGCTTCACTGCAATAGATAACCACTATGAACCACTAATAGACAGTAATGAAACACTAATGGATCACTAGCCACTAATAGACAATAATGAGCACTAGTGAACACTCTTGGAAGTAATGGAATGAATGGAGCTAATGAACACTAATGAAACAGATGGAAGACTAATGAACCACTATGAACCACTGTGAACCACTAATAGACAATAATAGACAATAATAGATAGTAATGAGCATGACCAGATGGAACCAAGGGAATGGTAATGACACTAATGAAACAGACGAAACAGACGAATAATTAGGATTAAATTAGGATGACATGGTCATGGAGCACTAGGAATCGAGTACAGGGATGTATGGATGTATGGTGGACGGGTTGGGCAGACTAAAGTTTGGTAGACAGATGTTTGGATGTATGGGTTGGGTAGATGGAAGTTTAGACGGAAGTTTGGGTGGGGTAGACGGAAGTTTGGGTGGGGTAGACGGGATGTATGGATGTGGACAAAGAAAACACTAAAAAACACTGAAAAAACACATACCTCAATTTCAAGGAAATTCTCCGGCTCGCCATAAATATCGGAGAAGGACTGCTTCTTGTGCAGGTTGGAGAGCACCTCGCTGACGGGCTTGAAGGAGTTGCTCATGGGTGGGAGAGTTGAAGCACGCGACCGAGATTTAAGGCCTGCGTACGTGACCCAGTGTATCACCAAAAAAATCTACACACCAAATCCACACACCAAATCCACACACCATTTTTCGCACACCAATTAGTGTCAACGAGTACCTAGCATGTAACGAGTCAAGGTACTTCGTAGATGCGTTGTATGCAGACTAGTGAAACATTATGTGCAGGTTGTTAGTGGGTGAAGAGTTTTCACCCTGCCTCACACCTCATATAGAACTTTGGTCTTGTAAGGCACAACTTACATATCCCTGTATATCAATATATACTAAAACATAGGTTGAAAATTAGGAAAACTTCAACTTGTTTCAAGTGTGTTTCAAGTGTGTTTCAGTTTGTTTCAAGTTTGTTTCAAGTGTGTTTCAGTTTGTTTCAAGTGTGTTTACTATAGCATTATAAGGAATAATCATAATACATTTTTTAATCATATCTCTATGGGTTAAACTATTTGATATTTTAACAGCTTCTGTTATGTTCTTTGATACATTTATGCCTAATTGATACTATGCTCGTTGTTGGTTGCCCAAAGAGAGGAACCGGAGCAGCTTATATAACTTTGAGAGAAACGTGGCATTCGAAAAACTCTCCATCAGAACAATGATCCATCATTGTAAGAAGTACTATGATGGCCGCAAATTCCATTATTATGGCCGCAAATTCCACTATGATGGCTGCAAACTCGCTTCGTACAATGATGGCTTCGTACAATGATGGCCTGGGATCGGACAGAGTAGGCTTCATGATACCTCTATAGGTAGGGCCCTGCCTATTGTGGATCTAACAGTACGGGTGAAGACACCTTATTTGCACACACCGGTGATGTATACATGACTGACCGCAAGAACAACAAGCTCTGGTTCATTGCTAGCGGATAAAGAAGCGACCCATCACTTATGCAAGCTACTTGATGTTCGATACATACCTCGGAAGCTACTTTACATCCGATACATACCTCGTAATCTACTCAAGGGAGGTGACATTTTTACTTGGTCACGAGTGCTTCTATAAATATATAAATGACCTTGCAGGGACAAGAGACTGGTCGAGATATTAGACAGCCCAAGAAAACGACTTGGACCCATCATCAACCATTGTAATTGTCAACATTGTAATGGTGGAGCAGAAAACCATTTTGTTGGGGATTTACACATGGATCTGGGATTAGAATACCTACATTATCCATTCTGTCCTGATGGATTTCCCTATAAGCTGACAGTAAGCAGTACCATGGCCACCATCTTGTTGTGTGGTACTATACAAGATGTCCCAAATAAAGCCCCAATTGATGATCTCATATTTCTTCTCCACCTCAACGTGGACGGAGATCTTCCGTAGTCTCGGTAGGTGTTCACATAGATACAATGGCATCACGTAGGTATTCTATGAAGATGCGTACTTCATCTCTCTCATTACTGTCTCACTCTCTCACCTAACNAGGTGTACGTTTACAAGATTCAGCATCACCTAACCAAGAAGGTATACATGAATTATATGATCATATAATGTTTTATTTAGCATTGATATTAGGTTTAGTTTCTTATATATTATACGTAGTTATAGTAGATTTTAAAAATAATAAATTTGCTTATAAATATTTAAAACATGGTCAAACATTAGAAATAATATGAACTATATTCCCAGCAGTTATATTATTATTAATAGCTTTCCCTAGTTTTATATTATTATATTTATGTGATGAAGTTCTAACTCCTGCTATGACTATTAAAGTTGTAGGTTTACAATGATATTGAAAATATGAATATTCAGATTTTGTATCAGAGAAAGGAGAAACTATAGAATTTGAGTCATATATTATACCTGATGACATGTTAGAAGTACTGTCTCACTCTCTACTCACATCAGCTTTCTCATAATGGCCAACCTCCTTCCATCCACGATAGGTGGGTTCCAAGGATTGTCTTGGAGGAGGCTTTGATTTTGCTTCGGATAAGTCGAAATCTTCACTGATGGTCCAATTGACTACGTGCAATTAAATCATCTTGGAAATGATTTACAACACATTTACCCAAAAGCATTGTCTGTTTGGATCCCCCTGCAAAAAATCCCCAGTCGGTCGAGTGAGGCTTATTTTATACCTATAAAATACCCTTAAAAAATTTTATTTTATACCTATAAAATATATTGTAATTAGCGTAAATAGTATGTAAAGTATAAATACGTGGAAATTCAAAGACATCCACCAATAAATAGATCAATTGGTGCAATGAACCCAGTATTTTGCGATACTTTATTATCCATATTTCCATATTCTATCATGATACCACTATTCGCATATTCACACTCGTGTCCCATTATATATTCACACATGACCTCCATTACACCTACATCCTACAAGTTGCTCACTTTGCAGCATCCCTTATTCAAGTTTTATTCTTGATAAATTTCGGCACATTTACCTCGAATGCTCCATTGTCATTGTCTACAAGCACCTAGCATGTACGGAGTCAGGTACTTCGTAGTGTGTTGGATGCAGCCCAGTGATGTACTAGTGCTGGTTACCTCATGTAGAACTTTGGACATATCCCTATATAATAATATATACTAAAACAATTGTTGAAAGTTACCGTAAACACTCGCGTAGACTGGAACGCCTACCTTGTTCCTCCTTAAGAGTGTTAACAATTCTGGTACAGTAGTACTCATTCTTTAGTCTTGTATTCTTAACTTACTCTTAATTTATTCTTAACTTATTCTTTACTTACTCTTAACTTATTCTTAACTTACTCTTAACTTATTCTTAACTTACTCTTAACTTACTCTTAACTTATTCTTAACTTTCGACTTATATAGCCTAGAAAATCCATCTTGTGGTCTACCTCCGTACACCCCTCTTTATATACTTTGGGATCCTTGAATTCCGTCCTCCTGTACCGGACTTGTAAATCCCTTCTCTGAAGTCAAACATGATGATTCCTGACACCAAGACCCAGTTTATACTCTCCGTCTGCACATAAACATTCCTCGGAACTTTATGAGATTTGTCCTTTTATCCAATTCCGCTTTACTGTAGTAACACCTTCTCACGGGTCAGCACATCTCACATGTTCAACAAAAACAATTGTTGAAAAATATAGCACATTGATCGTGAGCACACATGAACAATGGTTTCGGGTCACCGAGTGTGTCAGTGCACAGTATCTTCATTCTCCTTATTCTCCTCATTCGTTCATTCTCTTCATTCGCTTCAAGACTAGACCCGCAGACCCTGCATTCTCAGCGTATTTTCCTCAAGCCGGACTCACATGTCAAATACACCCCTCCTTCCTCTCCTCCTTCTTTTTTAAACTTCTGATGGGTCATTCGAACTCACATGTCCACAATGGGCATATACAGAACTAGACAGAACTAGACAATGCTATACCGAACTATACACAACTATACAAGCTATACAGGACTAAACAGAACTAAACTATACAATGATATCCAGAACTGTATGGGCTAAATCAAATAAACTCTGGGGACTGCCTATTGTTTGGTCTGTGAATAGAAGTGGGGGTTGGAACATGAGGAATCTGTAAGAACTCAACAGTGGCCATTTACTGTTAGTCTATATATTGAACGTATTCCTTACGTCCTAAAGTTTATCATGGTATGTATTGAACCTAGAATAGTCGAGGAACTCCCTGAAGGATCTAAGGGAGGAAAACCTCGCTGTTATATACATTGGTTGTATGCAACCCTGCATATACATGAAACACGAGCACGTGATATGCAAGTGTTACCCGACCGGGATACCTTGCATCTCAGTATCCTTGTAAAATCGTTTCCTAACAGAATCAGTACATCTCTGATGTACTGCATGTTCCATGTGACTGCATGTAAGCAGGACAGATGAAACAACACAGTGAATGGTTCATAGTATGCAGGAATAGTCTAATGGTGGTCGACGCCCCGCAGAAAAGGGGGTGGGTGGCAACAACAGACAAGGACTAAGAGAAGAAGAGAGGAAGTTGTACCCTTATGAATCATAGAGCCAGGTCAGTCTGTGAACAGGGTGTTCAAGAGATTCTTAGTATAGGATAGATACAGATGGGAATAAAAATGACTGAGATGAATACTTAAGTTCTACAACTATAGGATCTCCAGTTTATGGACCTAAGAATGGTAAACCTCAACAAACAGTGGGTACGGGGTGGTGTGCGCATTTAAAAGCCGTGCGCGGCGAGGATATTTTCTTTTATACAGTGTTTTTCAAAACTATTCAAACCAGCGCGGCAAAACGATTCAAACCACACTAGCAAAATTAAACAAACCAAT
>NKZK01000464.1:0-23797 GCA_002370145.1 [Candida] ipomoeae | reverse complement strand
AAGTAGGTATAGGTAATGTCCTTAATCCTATATTATCTAAAATATTATTATATGAATTAGATAAATATATCGTAAATGAAATTTCAGAACTTTATAATATAGGAAAAACCCCACTTTATGGTAAATTTAATAAGTCTAAATTTATAAAAGAATATCCTTTTGATTCTAATAATAATAGAATAAAGTATATAAGATATGGTAATGATTTTATTATTTTAACTATTGGAAGTTATAAATTTTTCGAAAGCATTTTTGAAGGAAGCTTTGATTTTTTGGCCTGTTTTCGAAAGGAATTTGATTGGGAGTGGGGTGGTGGATTTAGAGTGGAAGTGGTGGCTTTGGAGGTAAAGATGGAAAGTGTGGTTATATGCAAGATTGAAAGATGTGAAGATGACAGTCCAAGTCCTTGTAAAGATCAGTACCTCTACACTAATTAATATTGGTGGGTCTGGGTCTGGTGTCGGGAGACATCTTGGTATGTCCTCCCTCAGTTGATATATATTTGAACTCATATGTCAATTGACGTCAAACGTCAAGCTTAGACCAATTCTGATGTTAGCTTACCTTGAATCCGAAGACCGAAGTCGATAAATCCTAAGGATTTACCATAGTGTATGGCACTAGCCAGTTCTGTGGAAATTATTATCGCAAACCAGTGGTTGAAGTCTCATTACTCAATTCTGAACACCTTTAAGTGATGCTCAAATCACTACACTTGAGACACTATGGATTGAGAACTTGGTGAAGGAAGTTGAACCAAACTACTGGGTCGACTACCATGAATATCTGAACTTCAATCATGGCAGTCAAGGTCGAATGATATAAGCACATCATGGTCAGAGCTGAATTTGTGAGATAAAGAATCTTGATAAGCAACATGATTGTTGAATTTGTTGATTTTTGAAATTAACTATGGATACATTCATTAAACTTCTCGTGAGAGATATCTCTATCTACTGAGTTACGAAGATTAGAGATATTGGAGTCAAACCTTCAGAGGGAGTGTTGAGAAAACAGCTCTTGCTGCCTCTCTAAGACCGCAGTCACTAAGAGCTGTTTTCTCAACAAAAGATGTGGAGATGTTTCCGTTTACGGTACTAGGGAACAGGTAGATCTCCACTGCTGTATAGTCACTCTAATTAGAGCTACCAACAACTGTATCCACTGTCTACTCCACTGTAAACTCCACTGTAACTCCACTGTAACTCCTCTGTAGACTGGCTAATGGTACCACTTTCCTGGAGCTCCCCATAGTTGTTATATACTACTACTACTACTACTACTACTATGCTATGTTAAACTACCACTATGCTATGTTAAGCTACTACTGACCGGAACCATGGAATAGCTTCAGAATCAGATACAACCCCTTTTTCCCCCCTACGATAACTCACAACCCCGACGATCCCCAGTATCTACAAAACACTGCAACGTATACATGCTATATCAGTACCTCTACACTAATCAATATTGGTGGTGTCGGGAGACATCTTGGTGTGTCCCCTCAGTTGACATTTCGGTACTTTTAGATATTAACGTCATTTATGTTGCGAATTACCATAAAGTCTCGCATAGACTGGAACGCTTATCTTGTTTCTTCTTAAGAGTGTCAACAATTCTGGTACAGTAGTGCTCATTCTTTTCTTTTGTATTCTTAACTTGTGCAACTTATATAGACTAGAATATCTGTCTTGTGGTCTATATCGATACTCCTCAACCATGAGCGAGATCCCCTCTTTATATACCACATCACCTTGAATTCCGTCCTCCTGTACCGGACTTGTTAATCCCTTGTCTAAAGTCAAACTTGATGACTCCTGACGCCAAGACCCGGTTTATACTATCCGTCTGCACATATACACTCCTCGGAACCTTATGAGACTTGTCCCTTTATCCAATTCCGCTGTACTGCAGGTAACACATCCCTGCACCCACGGGTCAGGTCATCTCACATGTTCAACAATTTATAATGGAGTGGACCTTCACATGACAAAAGTCACATGAGTGGCTGCGGTGCTACAGAGACAGCAAGTACTGTTTTCCCAACAACTTTCAAGATCGACTGATTTGGGTGTAGTTCTTTGGGCTGGATTTGCATGAGGCCTTGTACATTTCAATGATAGCTTCCTCATCAATAACATCATCAATAACACCATCATCAGGAACGCCTTCAATTCCGATATAAATCCTTCAAAGCATTGCGGTAATCATAAAACCCGTACACCCAGCATCTAGCCAGCCAGTTGCTTGTTGTAGTAAGAGACCGTAACCGATTCGAGGATCCATACAGTCTTTGCGCTAAGATCTCCTTGAAGCTATCAACATAACTGCTCTTTTTGTAAGGATCCGAGTTGACAGTCTGATCATAACTCCACATAACAAGCTCGTCCAGACTATAGGTGCAACAACTCAAGCTAATAAAATCCGGCAGCTTGTTAGTATGGTCGCTGCATTTTTTTTAATTTTCCAAGTTAATTTTGGTAGTTTGGGAGAGAAGGGTGGGTTTGAGTGGAAAGTGTAGGAAATTGGACATGGGCCCCGGAATTGGAAAGTCCCTCGGAATTGGGACCCCGGCATTGGAAGGGACCTCGGAATTGGAAAGGCCCTCGGAACTCTACAGCACACCCCTCTTTTTTTCTTAAACGAGACCAGAAATTTCCAAACTAAAAGGATCAGACCTTCTAACAGCTCCATATAATCATAATTCAACCTTTAATAAAACCCAATCAGTAGTTTTTGGTGTCTTGCGTTGGCCCAAAATGTGCTGAGGTAGCGTGGTGTACGGGTGCACCCACCCCCGGATCTCGAGACCCAACTAAACTTGTCCAAAAGTCACAGAAGTTAGAAAAAAAAAGTATCTTTGTATAGTGTAGACTGGTATAGTTGTATATAGTGGTCTAGTGAATAGTGTATAGTGTATAGTACATAGTACATAGTATGGATATAGGGTTAGAAGGATGAGGGAGTGGAAAGAGTCAGATTATCATAGTATAGATTAGTCTATACTCGCTATACCACTCTACTATATTGCACTTGGACTACTCTCTATACACTCTACTATATTGGACTTGGACTACTCTCTATACACTATGCTATATTGGACCTGGAGTATTGTACCACTGAGTTCAAATTCGAATTCATGGATACGTACACTCTGAATCTACTGGGATCCTTCATCAGTCTTTTTTTATCATAACAATACCATGTGTATTAGATCCACTATAGGTAGGACACTAAATATAGAGGCATTATGAAGCCTACTACTTCCGATCCTAACAATGGTCATTGCAAACGCCGTATGACGGCCATAGGTCATCGGCCATCGATGCACGAAGTGCTATGATGCCTTTTCGAATATTCTAGAATAACCACCACAGTTGTTCTAGTGGAGAGTTTTCCGTTACGACGTTTCTCTCCAAGTTATGTAAGCCGCTCTGGTTCCTCTCTTTGAGGACCCATCAACGAATACAAGTTTGTTTAGGTTTCCAAACGTTATCAAAGAACATAATAGTGTGGTGTATAATAAAAAAAAAGATATTCGAGTCTGAAGTCCCCGTCACTGCTCTGTAGTCTCTGTTTCCGCTCTTTCTATGAGCGGAAGAACAATACTGTTAAAATTATTATGCGGCCTGAGACTTAGCCTGTATTCGCAAGGGTATAAGCTTCTAACGGGCTTGTCAATGAAACGGATTTTTCCAGGACCGATAACCTAACGGTGTTCTGGAATATTCGGAGACGCTACTATGTTTAATTTCCTATATACATGTTAGATCCACCATAGGTAGTGATCTACGTATTGTGGTATTATGAAGCCTCTCTGCCTGATACTAATAATAACTATTGTTTAAGGCCTTCTATTCAGCCTCCTCCCCAGCCCGCTACAACCTTCTCCTCTCTTAAAAAGTCATGAACAAAGTAAACAGAGTACCTGACGTAACAAGAAACTAACAACTATAATGTATACTATGTACTCTAGACGATACTAATCAATCTTCCGTCTTCTACTCTACTCTACTGTGCTCTTCTCTACTCTCTACGCTCGACTATCTACTCCACTATATTATATACTATCTACTCGACTGTATTATATATAATCTACTCTGTTAGATCCACGATAGGCAGGGATCTGCCTATAGAGGATTCATGAAGCCTACTCTGTCCGATCCTAACAATGGCCAGGCCATCATTGTACGAAGTACTATGATGGGTGTGATACGGAGTTTGCAATGGCCATCATTGTACGAAGTACTATGATGGTTACCGTTGTTCTGGTGGAGAGTTTTTCGATGCCACGTTTCTCTCAAAGTTATATAAGCCGCTTCGGTTCCTCTTCTTGAGGAACCATCAACGAACATAGTTTTAGTTAGGCATAAATGTATTAAAGAACATAACATACTCCACTGTATTATATACTATCTGTTCCACTGTTAGATCCACCATAGGTAGTGCTCTACCTATTGAGGCATTTTTAGCTTACTCTGTCTAATCCTAACAAAAGCCATTCCATCGTGCCACTTCTTCACCATCATTGATCGAGGTACCAGGATAGATTTTGGAGAGTTTTCCCCTTTTGCAACTAGCAACAACCGGTTGACCAGGCTACCCTTTCCAGGAACGATGACTTAACGATGACTATAGTTCAGATTTCTCCCTCTAGAGAACTATCGGCGAATGAACATAGTAAACAGAATACCTGACGTAACAAGAATCTAATAGGCACGATGCAGTACATTAATATACATATTTCTTACCTTTTTAGAATACCCCCAAAAAAATTGGTATGGGCCCAAAACACCTGTGCCTCTGTATCAACCAACTTTCGAGATTCTAACGTATACTCATATATCTGAATACAGAGTTATAGAATATGGTATATCTTGCAAAATGAAAACTTGGACCCAAAAGGAAAATACTTTTCTGATGAGACAACCAGTCTTCTTGCGTGATTAAAAGTATGATTAATAGTCTTGAGTCAATGTATTGTTAGCATGCAGTGTGGTTCTCACTATTACATGGGAATAATGGCTTATGGGCGAGTCCATTGAAGAAGTACTGTCATTAAGTATACTCTAACACCTCTATTTCCAAGGAAGACACTCCATACTGTAACATCTTAAACAAAGTTTCAGACACATAAGAGGAACTTTCGACATATGTTTTAGTATATATTAATATACAGGGACACGTAAGTTGTACCTTACAAGACCAAAGTCCTAAGACGGGGCCGCAGCAGCGTCTTATACTTTTCCGCTCGTCTGAAGGCCTGCACAGTCCACTTTTCTAAGGCCTACACAGCCCTATTGTCTAACAATGGTCTGTGTGTCCCATTCATCTAAGGCCTGCACATGTCTGCATACAACATACCCACGGAGTACCTTGACTCCATATATGCTAGGTACTCGTTTTTTGACAGGAACAAAGCAGTTAGTGTAGGTCGGTGGGTTTGTCGTGATGTCAATGTCACTTGGCTCGATAGCAGAGTGCTCTGTTTCAGGGGTCTGTAATTTGGTGCAAATCCATATGGAATGGAATTGGAGGGGCATCAGTAGATGTATTTCCAAGTAGCTGAAATCTCTTGACATCTTGAAACATCTATGTGAATCAGTATCACTATAATTGGCATAGACGGGGTATAGCATAATGATGTAGTGCTCTCTGAAAGCAATTAGCAGTATACTGATAATATGAGCTCTCATAGAAACAACAATCAAGGTAGATCCCGCAACCCCGTATCTAGAGTACATGAACTGGTAGTACTCGGTGACCTTTTTGGAGAATCTGGAAGTAGTCACCACCATCTTGGCACCTTCGGAAATTAAGCCTTGCAAGATCTCGTCACCAAAAGAACCGCCACCAAAAGAACCGCCACCAATAAAACCAGCACCAGCTCTGGTCACCAAAAAGTGCTTGTCCTTGAAAGTCAAAGCATTGAAGGCTCCGCTTTCCAAGCCATCCAAGTACATGGAGGAGAGCTTGGGGTTGTATTCCCAGCCCTGAAGAATCTTCTTTTTGATATTCAGTCAGTATACCACAAACTGATACGAATATATTAAGCAACGGTACCGTATGCAAGAACGAAGTTTGAGGTCTGGCTCTTTGGATGAATTCCCCAAGGATATAAACCAATTGAACGTGACCATATTCATGGAGAGCCATGAGTCAAAGGAAAACATATATGGTCGAAATCGAAGTCAATATTCAAAAGAGATTCAAGATGATTATACTGGGATTTTGCAAATGTACGGAAATGAACAGTTGGTCTGAATCGTGTCCCATATTCATATCCTATTTTTGGAGCCAAGCTCTATGGTAACCAAAGGTGTTGAGAGTTTCCATAGACTCTCTGGTAAGTTGGAATTGTTATGACATTGGCCTCCAATAACTCTCTCAAGTATGGTGTTTCAGGGTTCATCTTAGGTCACTTATATTCTTCTCTAAACTAGATATCAGTGAACTATTCTCACAATTGATACCGCTCAAACCAGAGCGGGATTCTCTTTATATATAGTTAGTCCCGGGGACTCCTGATTCATCTCCCTCCTTCATCAAACAATGACTGGAGTTAGACGAGCGCTAGACGAGCGCTAGACGAGAGCTAGCCGAGAGCCCAGAGAGGCTTAGCACCAGCTTTNGCGCTAGACGAGAGCTAGCCGAGAGCCCAGAGAGGCTTAGCACCAGCTTTGCCTCTCTTCCACAATACCCATCATTGTTTCATCTGTATGCAGTCACATGAACATGCAGTACCCGTAGGTGTGCTGATGCCTCAAGTTCAACAAAAGGCACACTTGACCGCCAACTTTTTTTTTCAAATTGGTTCCTGTACCATTCAATCATCCAGACATCAAACAGAAGGAAATTCATAATGTGGAAAGTCAAGCATTTAAAGAAGTCAATTGAGGAAATAACCAGAAAATAACTTTTTGCAGATGTACAGATGGACCATACACTCTGACATCAGGCAATTCCCTATTACCTGGAAACAATACCATAGTCTCCATAGTGGTGTCTGGTACTGTACAAGATCTTACCTGGAAGCCGCAATTGAATTCCATCCTCCCTAGGACTCTCCACTAGGAAACTTCATTAGGACTACCACACTAAACTATAACCCACTAAACTATACCCCACTAGGACTACTCCACTAAAACTATACACCACTGGAGCTATACACCACTGGAGCTATACAGTGTTGTTTTTCAAAACAATTCAAACCAGCGCGGCAAAACGATTCAAACCACACTAGCAAAATTAAACAAACCAATAATTCAAAAAGTTTCGTACACCCCTCACAAGTTGTTGTATACAGGATAACAAGGAAACCAGTTCAGTTCCGTCTGTTTTGACCCTTGATTGGTACTGCAAGACTCCCAAATGTAGTACATATGAGGCAATCCTCCAGATTTAACATTTCAGAATATTGAATTCTAATGAAAGTTGGTATGAAACATTACGCCATTTGGTTTGAAAGACTGTGCGAAGGGGTACGAAACTTTTTGAATTATTGGTTTGTTTAATTTTGCTAGTGTGGTTCGAAACATTTTGCCGCGCTGATTTGAATAGTTTTGAAAAACACTGTACTCCACGAAGAATATTCTATTGTGTGCAGACGTGGGCCACAGCAAACAATGGGACGAATCATCAAAGGCTCTTTCTCCAAAGGCAATTTTTCAGGGGGCTATTCTTTCTTCAAAGGCTATTTTTGGATGGATATCGTCAAAATGCACGGCGTATTGTGCACACCAGGACGTTGCAATGTCTTCATTTCACGTGCCACTGATTGTAAAGGCGGAATATTATTTCCAGAACAATAGCAGTGGTGGATGCAGGCTTGTGGAGGATAAAGTATTCTTGAAACTGATTATTTTATACAATCTCTTTTTGGACATTAATCATTTTGTCTCTTTTGAAGTCATTCATTTTTTTTTCTTTTTTCTTGGCTGGTACTTATAAACGTAACCGAGTTTCCCACCTCAATCAGTTAAAAAAAACCAAAAGTGAAAAAACTTAATCAGTCAAATAAAAACCAAAAGCGAAAAAAAGAGAAAAGTCAATTATATCGATATCAGAGAAAAAAAGTCCAAAAAAAAAAATTGCTCCAAAATGAAGTTGTTGGTCTTATTCAAGGCCTTCGGTTTCGCAGCTACCGTCCACGCAGCTACCGTTCACGCAGCCTCCGACCACAGACCCTCCACCCCCAACCTTCCACGAGTGCTCGTGGCAGAGGTCAACAAGGTGTACCACCCGTTATCGCTCGCCCCGACACACCCTAACATAGAGTCGGACCCTGAGGTGGCTTTTGCAGAACAACCCACGTTCCCTCCGTTGATTTGGGGAAATCCCGTGGCCCCCCCCGTTGGAGCTCGTCTTGGAGGATGGCAAGTTGCGCAGCACTAATTATGTTGAGAATGGGTATGTAAATGAACCATTTGAGGAAAAACTTGGTTTCACAACAAATAAAAGAAATCGTGACATCATCAAAGAGGAACAAGTGAATTATATCTGGGACTTCTCATATATCACGTGCCCACGTCCTTTCAAAGTCAAGGGTTCTAATGAGACTGAGATATATAGCGTTGTGATAAGTCTGGGATTTAGTTCCGACCCGAAATGCGATAGAGCAATACTTCATTACTTGCCTTTCGATAGAGTTACTAGGAAAGTCATAGAGGTGGAGTATGGAAATGATCCTGAAACTGTGGTTGCCTTAAAGAGATATGGAAATGCTAGAGTTCCGACTGCCTTAGCGGTATATGATCGTCCATTGGCGTTCTTCATCAAAATAAATGACACATGGTCCCCAATCACCATCGAATATCTGGGTGGGTATAAACATGCATATGCCTTTCTTCATGATGTCCCCTCGCAGTATCCAATCGAATTCTGGTTCGATAAGAGGAGAAAGCGACTTGTTAGTCTGAACAGGAATGTTCGGGGATGGGGTGCGTGTTTCGAGGGAGCAGAGCCGCGTTTCGAAGGAGCAGAGCCTTTGGCTGGCATCCAGTGGGACTTGTGTACGAAACCAATCATTTTGGATAACGAAAATAGAGTTGTGGGTCAGAAGGTGCTTGTGAACAAGGCTGATAAATACCTTTATATCAAGGAAGGCGAGGGTCGTGAAGCTGTGGATATCTACCTCTTTTATTTCGACCGAGAGACCAATCAGCCCTTGTTGAATGAGCCTGTTGTAGGACTTGATTATGGTTCTGAACCAGTACCTGTAGAGGGACCTAAATATAGACCTCAAATTCCTGATTTTGGTGGAAATCATGTCTACGTCGTGCCAGACAGAGAAGATGACAGAGAAGATGACAGAGAAGATCGGACTGTGTTGTTAGGTTTGCCCAATTTGACCTTGAATATGACTGAAAAGACTGAGCAAAAAAATGCCACCGAGAACCAACTAGTCGAATCTGCTAAGATCAATAAACCGGCAATAGGGTCATCGGAGCAGAATACAGGTGTGAATGACACAGGAAGAAATTCTGGATCTGGGGAAAAATCCACTGGTTCAGACCCGATGCATACGAAAGCTGTTCAAGTGTCTGAGATTGGTACTCAAAAAGGGCTTGAAGAAAAGTATCAAGAACACTCTCAAGAACAAACCGGACATCAGACTCAAGAACAGCCTAAAGTTGTGGGTGAACCTAAAGAGCATAAGGATGAGAATCTGAATGCAATGGGTGGTTCTCAGATTTCTAACGTTGATTCTAAGATATCAAAGGTTGATTCTGCAAAGCCACAGAGAAAGGTCATAGATGAAAATGTTCATGTGGATGAATCTCAGAACCAAAACAAGGAAACTGAGGGTACCAACACTACAGGAGAAGTGAACAAAGATACGCATGTGGATGCACCTAAGGAATCTGTGGATGAAGATGGGAATTCTGTGGTTGAAGCTGATAAGCATTTGAATCAGGCTCCGGCAAAACTCGGGCCAGAAAGTACGGAAAACCAGGAACGTGAGCATGGTACTGCGTCTCAGGTAAGTGTCCCAAAGGTATGAAGCAAAGTGTCAGACATTCCCAGACCAAAGACCAAAGTTCCAGGAACCAAAAATCAAAACTCTGGGATGGAAGTGGGAACTTCAGAGTTCAACACCAACGTTGCGGAACCAGAAACAGACAAGTCGGAAAAGAAATTGGGATCATCTGAATCAGAGAAGAAGTCTTCTAAGGATTCCGGGGGTGTATCGCCGGTGTCTAATTCTAAGCCCGAAAAAATGGACAAGCCAAACGACTCGGTATCTGGCTCCGCGAAAGCTAAAGGCAATATGGAAGATACCAATGAAGGAAACAATTCTTTGGACACTTCCGACAAGGACATTTGCAACGAGGGCACTTTGAACGAGGGCACTTTGAACGAGGGCACTTTGAACAGGGACACGACAGTTGGACACACCGCAAAGGAGCTTCCAGAAGCGAAGGGAGATCTGTCTAGTGGTGGAACCCCAGAGCAGAAGCTCAAGGTGAAGGATTTCTCAAGGCATAAGGAAGGTCAGGATTTCTCAAAGCAAGTGGAAGGTCAGGATTTCTCAAAGCAAATGGAAGGTCAGGAAAGGGCTTATGGTCAGAAAGAATCTTTTGGTGAGAAAGAATCTTTTGGTGCTTCCGAGTTAAAGGCTGGTAGTGCTAAAGGTGTTGAAAAATCCGGAGATTCAGGAATTTTAGGCAAGGTTGAAAGTGCCAGAACACCCCAAGGAACTGGCACTAACTCCATTCCAAACTCCATTCCAAAGCTCATCATTGCTCCATTCGTCAATGCGGCTTCCAAGAATGCCATTGGTGCATGTATTGTGGGCTTTGCAGCTTTGTTGTTATAGTTGTTGAGCTTTGCTATCCAAGCTCTTCATCTGGAACGGTTATGTCATTGGTCCCCAAAGACATCCTTTAGTTGATACCTTGAATAATCATCTCAGTCACTTGTATTCTTATTTGTATCTAAACTATACTCAGAGATCATTATATCTTAACGCCGCTGTTTCGATAATCACTTATAAGAACATTCTCTTCGCCTCTTATATGTCCCGTTTCTCGCTGTCGTCAATCTCTTACCGACATTATCTTTAAATACCTTGACGATTTCAGATTCTGCTAACCAATTACATAGTGTATTGTTAGATTCTTGTGAAACGTTCATGTACTAAGTTGTTTTTGTTGGTTGATGATTCCTCAAAACGAGGGAATCGAGCTACTTAAGTAGTTGACGGCGAGGTCGCCTATTCAACCAGTTTTCCTTGAGTCCGACCGGGAAAACTGTCCACATTCCATCCTGGTACTTCGGGTTTATCACATTCCACCCTGGTGCTTTGTACCATGGTGACTGAGGAGATGGCGTTATGAAATGGCCATTGTTTAGATCAGACGGCGTAGGCTTCCTAATACCTCTATGGGTAGTCCATAGCGGATCTAACATGTATATTGTATAGTACATAGTGTATAGTCATAGTATAGTGTGCTTCAGGTAGTCTGTTTAGTATGTTCATTCGTTTAAACTAAGTGTTCTGAAACTTTCTAGTACGATCTCAGGAATAAATTACATGATTTAGATGAATCTATATTAATCCAAATGGGTTTATGGATATATAAAGTCAGATGTACGATACTTCTTTACAGATTCAGAGAATTATTCTGGTACATTCATACGGATGAGTTCCCCGACTATGAAGTATGTCCACCATGCTACTGATTTTATTACACTAGCTAATGCTTATAATTTGTACCACTTAATGTTCCACACAAGAGCTCTATACCACTACCACTATTACCACTATTACCACTATTACTACACTACTATGTTGGAACATGTGAGAAGTGTCTGCCTTGGAGTGCAGGTAACTGTGAAACAGGTAGTACAAAGGTAAGACACAGCTTTGGACAGATGTGGACAAGTCCCACATGATTCAGAGATGCATAGCGCAGATGAAACAAGGAAATATTTATCTACTAAGATTTATCTACTGAGAAGATTTATCTACTAAGATTTATCTACTAAGATTTATCTACTGAGAGTGTATACATCTACAGAGCCATGTATCGAGAACACTAATATGAGATTATACTAGTCTGCTTATGCTATCTTTGAGAACACTAGACTAAGTTCATATTTACATTAGTCAAATCATACTGCCATGAGTAGTGTTAGATTCTGGTTACGTCAGTTACTCAGTTTCTATATCATTGTCGGTAGAGTAGTCGGTATATGGCAATGTAGCGTACTACAATGGAGAGTATAGTGTAATAGTGTATGTTATGCACAGTCACTTACGAGACTCCGGTATCGGATGTGGGAGTTCCCAGGATTGACTACATATAGAGGGGTTCCCGCTCCGGAGTGAGCCGTAACAAAATGATGAACAGAGGAAGTCATTGTTAGATCCACCATAGGCAGGGCCCTGTCTATGAAGGTATTATTAAGCCTCTCCGCCTGATATCTACCAGCCACCTTCCAGCAATCTACCAACAATTTACCAGCCAGCTACCAGCCAACTACCAGCGCGCCCCTTTTCTTGAACAGTTATATATGTAGCTTAGATTCCTCCTTTCGGGGAATCATCAACGAATACAGATAACTTAGTACTAAACGTTACAACAAGAATCTAACAGACATAATGTCCTTACTATAAGAGATTATAGAGCCAGGTCAGCCTGAGAACAGTGTGTTCAGGGGATTTTTAGTATAGTATAAATACAGATAAGAATAGAAAAGACTGAGATGAATACTGAAGTTCCACAACTGTAGGATGTCATTGGGGACCAACGATATAACCGCTCCAGTTTATGTGATGTTACATGATAAATCGCAGTAGGTGTTAGGTTCTTGGTAGCACGCTTGATACCTCAAGGTTACTATATTCGTTGATTCACCCGATTTCTCGAAGGAGGAATTTGAATGGCTTTTTTGGTGTTTTGAAGAAAAAAAACGGGACTTTGAATAAGTCTTCACCAGATCAATAGCAAGGCTTGTTCTAGGACCACGGCGTTTGCAATGGCCATTGTTGGGATTAGACAACGTAGGCTCAAAATACTGAAATTGCTAGAGCACTACCTATGATGGATCTAACAATAGTAGTGTAGTAGAGTGCTCTTATTACCCGTAGTAGAGTAGTATAGTAGAGTAGTATAGTGTAGTGTAGTGTAGTATATTAGTGTAGTATATTAGTGTAGTATAGTATAGTAGTGTAGTGTAGTGTAGTGTAGAATAGAGTTAATTAGTGGTGGTAGTAGTAGTAGTGTAGGAGTAGCGAGTTTGGGCAATAGACAGAGTGGGTGATCATCTTACTGTGATCATCAGTTCAAAAGCATACAATCCGTACTCATATAATTCATCCAACTAGTCATCAGGTCACCATCTGATTACCTGCACACGAGTCCTCTTGTTTTCATATAAGCACTTCCATTTATAGGTGGGATAAAGTCATTCTTAGGTATATAGGATTTGAGTCACCATAAGATCAATTTGAATCTATAAGATATGTTGTAATAGATCATCAGATGTAGTTTCAGTCTTTGGTCTATTCTGTCTGTCTACTCTGTCTACTCTGTCTATTCTGTCTATTCTGTCTATTCTGTCTATTCTGTCTATTCTGTCTATTCTGTCTATTCTGTCTATTCTGTCTATTCTGTCTATTCTGTCTATTCTGTCTATTCTGTCTATTCTGTCTATTCTGTCTATTCTGTCTATTCTGTCTATTCTGTCTATTCTGTCTATTCTGTCTATTCTGTCTATTCTGTCTATTCTGTCTATTCTGTCTATTCTGTCTATTCTGTCTATTCTGTCTATTCTGTCTATTCTGTCTATTCTGTCTATTCTGTCTATTCTGTCTATTCTGTCTATTCTGTCTATTCTGTCTATTCTGTCTATTCTGTCTATTCTGTCTATTCTGTCTATTCTGTCTATTCTGTCTATTCTGTCTATTCTGTCTATTCTGTCTATTCTGTCTATTCTGTCTATTCTGTCTATTCTGTCTATTCTGTCTATTCTGTCTATTCTGTCTATTCTGTCTATTCTGTCTATTCTGTCTATTCTGTCTATTCTGTCTATTCTGTCTATTCTGTCTATTCTGTCTATTCTGTCTATTCTGTCTATTCTGTCTATTCTGTCTATTCTGTCTATTCTGTCTATTCTGTCTATTCTGTCTATTCTGTCTATTCTGTCTATTCTGTCTATTCTGTCTATTCTGTCTATTCTGTCTATTCTGTCTATTCTGTCTATTCTGTCTATTCTGTCTATTCTGTCTATTCTGTCTATTCTGTCTATTCTGTCTAATAAGCCTATTCTATCTATTCTATCTGTCCACTATGTCTACTGTCTACTCTGTTGGTATACCAGTCAGTCCATTTTATCATTTTTGGTCTGATCTTATAATGGACGTACTACTTGGACATTGGTCTTTGATACTGACAGACAATATATGGATAAAGGTGAAGCGACAAACCCACCAGTTCGTTGAACGTATCCAGGTTTCTTGCAGAAGTAGCACAACAATATGGCCATGGTCCGGAGGTTCATGGCTTTAATTTCTACCTTGTGTTACATCCACTATAGGCAGGGCCCTGCCTGTAGAAGTATCATGAAGTCTACTCGGTCCGACCCTAACAATGGTCAGGTCATCATTTTACGACGTACTATGATGGGCGTGATACCATTGTACGAAGTACTATGATGGGTGTGATACGGAGTTTGCAATGGCCATCATAGTACTTCGTACAATGATGGTTACCATTGTTCTGAAGGAGAGCTTTTCAATGCCACGTTTCTCTCAAAGTTTTATAAGCTGCTCTGGTTCCTCAAAAAGGGGAACCATCAACGAACATAGTATCAATAAGGCATAAATGTATCAAAGAACATAACACCTTGGGCCACGTGCTATAGTCGACGAGTGCCGAGACGGGCCGTCACCTATGAACACTTGCAGTCTTCTCTTCTGCTTCTAAGAAAACGTCGCCTTACTCGAGTCTCAACGGACACCACCAATCACTCGGGCCAACCACGATTCCATAGATGACTGGACACTATAGATTATGATAATTTATCAAAGGATATAAATTTAAAATATAGCCCGCAGCAAACTGCGGGCGAAGCTATCTTTTATATTTTAAATAATTTTAATAAAAGTAGATGAATAATTCAATATTCTAATTTTATTGATCATATAAATAATCATAAACCTCCCGGTAGCTCATGAGACTGACTGGACTAACACTAAGTAATAAGGATTGAAATATGGGGGAGGAGGTACTGCATACTGCCATCACAATCAACCACTGCCTCTTTCCTCTTTCAACTATACTTCTTCAAAATATACAGGCAGGGTTCTGGTTTGGTTGAAAAAAGGTAATTGGAGTGGCTGCAAAAGTGGTGCACGGGTCTACGCGCACGCGACTCCATCTCTCCAGACAACAGTCCAAACAGTACACCACTCATACATTCTACATTCTCCCTTCTACAGTATACGGTATACAGTATACACAGTACACTAGACCACCATACTCATACACACCAGTCTAAACCACATAGTCTAAACCTGCCTCCCACGTGATGGACCTTAATGCCTTATTCCTAGAGTGGCTTGAGGCGCACCACGTGGAGCTCACTCAAAAAGGATCCAAGCTCACGTTCGCATACAGTAGGGCCATAGAGAAGCTCCGCAGTTACCCTGAGCCCATCACCACGCCACGCCAGATCAAAAGTATCCAGTATATCGGGGACAAAATCTTCCTTCTTCTCTGTGCCCGGCTCAAAAAATATTGTTTGGAAAGTAACCTCGAGATCCCCCCGGCCTTTGAAAACCACGTCTCTTTGAATGACCAAGGTGGAAAGCGAAGAGATGAGCTAGATACGGACTCTGGGCCTACCAAAAAACGCCGCGTAAATAAATGGGTGCCCAAACGACGTTCTGGATCCTGGGCCATTTTGGTGGCTCTTTTCGTGGCCAATAGAGGCCCTCAGGGCCTTCTGAAAGACTCTATCATCGCTACTGCGAGCCAGTATTGCGATCACTCCTTCACACCCAATCCTGCGGCACATGATTTTTACTCGGCATGGGACGGAATGAAAACTCTCTTGAAACGGGAACTCGTCACGTGCCTGGGCCGCCCAAAAGTGTATTGGATTACTGACGAAGGGAAGACTATGGCCTCGTTGATCTGTCTGCAGGAAAACATCCAGACATCGGAGCCTAGCCATGACGATGTGCCGGATTACTCCTTTGACAATGGCATCCGCTACTCACCCGAAACTTCCCGAATAGGCAACTCTCCTAATGTTTCAGGGAACTTATTCTTGATGCACTCGTCCAGTCCTGCAGGAAGCCCCAGACCCACCAGAGCCATAGACAACGAGCCAATCATAGACGTCTATTTGAATACAGTGGCGAATGATAGGGTGCAGGAAACAACTAAAGAAAAAGAGCCATTTGGTAGTAAAGAAAAAGAGCTAGTTGGTGGTAATGGCTCTGGGGAGCTTGTTCATGACCGGGTGAACCGGGTGTATGCAGGAACACCCTATGAAATCTGGCCTTCTGATTCCTTCGACATCATTCTTCTTATAGATAGCAGGGAAATCCGGTCGCAGAGTGAGCGAGACTTTTTCTACAATAAAGTCGTTTCGTACGGCGTCAAATGTGAGGTCCGGTCGTTGAGTGTGGGCGATGTGCTTTGGGTAGCCCGAAACAAGCACCTGAAAAAAGAGGTGGTGCTCAATTATGTGTGTGAACGAAAACGGCTTGATGACTTGGCCATGTCCATTCGAGATGGGCGTTTTGCCGAGCAAAAAACGAGATTGAAGCGGTCGGGGCTCAAAAACGTATACTACCTTGTGGAGGAGGCCGGCTTGGGCGATGTGCAGCGCATTATAGACATGAAAAAGCTGATAGAAACGGCCATTTCCATGGTGATCACCACATCCAATTTTTTCGTCGAGAGGTTTAGAAGGACTGATGATACCATTGACTGGTTGGTCAAAATGACCAATATCATGATCCTGCGGTTCTCCAGTCGGCGTTTGATGGTGTTGAAACCGAAATCCATCAATACTCAAGAGGAGTACTTGAGTCTTTTATCGACCTTCCGAGCCAAGTTTGAAGCGTCCACGCGCAAACCACGGTTTCTGGACGAGTTTGAGCGAGAAACTGGCGTTTGGAACCCGAAAAAAGACCCCAAACAATCCTACGAGTGTGTGCACTACTTCCATATGTACCAGGCCACGTTGGTCAAGTCCAACATGATGACGGTGAAGGAGATGTTTCTTCTTATGCTCATGCTGGTGCGGGGCATCTCGTTTGAGAAGGCCATCATGATCCAGCAACGGTTCAAGACCCCAAGGAATTTAATTGAGTTCTACAGAAAACACGACGCTCTGGAGAAGGAATTGCTTATGATGAATCAGTTTTCCAGTGCCATTGGGAGCAAAAAGATCAACAAGGCAGCGCTGATCTCGATGTATGAAGCGTGGGGCATCTAACGGTGATTTACCTAGTCCATACTTTCTGAGTACCTGTCCAAGTACCTGTCTAAGTACCTGTTTGAGTACCACTCTTAGTACGTTCTAAGTACTAGTTGGTGAGTGTTAAAGACCAGTCTAGTGCTAGTCTTAGTACGTTCTAAGTACCAGTCATAGTACTAGTCATAGTACTAGTCGAAGTACCAGTCATGGTACCAGTCCGAGTACCAGTCATAGTACTAGTCATAGTACTTGTCATAGTACTAGTCATACTACCAGTCTAAGTACCAGTCCAAGTACTAGCCTGAATACTAGTCTTGGCTATGAGTTCAAGCATCAGTCTTGGTTACCAGTCTTGTTACTACTCCTGGATTTCCGCCGAAGTGAAGATTCTCATCGTAATGATGATGCTAACCCATCTTCTCCTCTCTACCAGGAACAATTCGAGGCTGTACAGTCACCGGCCGCACCATACTGTCAAATGATATATGACTGCGTTATTCAATGGCCATTATTAGGATCAGATAGAGAAGGACCAAAACTCTGAAATAGGTAGAGCACTACCGAAAATCTGAGTGTCGGACATGAGTGTCTTAGTCAAGAGTCTAAGTACCACTCTAAGAGCCACTCTAGCACCACTCGAAGTGTCGGTTTCTAGTATTGGTATTGGGTATGAGTCGGTGTAAACACTGCTAAACCTCCACTTCAAGGCACTTGCACATCTAGAAATTTCTAGACTTCCTGATTTTCTGGGCTCATACTCTCCATGAAATGTATGACTTGATGATTTTAGAAACAATGGGTTGGGTCCAGGATTAATACCATGTAGTGGTTGTCTTATGATAAGCCACTCATTGTCGTCTGACCTCAGAGATCCAACCAGTCAGTCGGTCCTCTAGTCACAGGAGTTAGATCACCTGCCCCACCCTATAAATAACGGCTACACACACTGCCCACTATATCTAGATAATTCCATGGATACTATATTACGGAGACATAGTAGTAGTAGTAGTAGTAGTAGTAGACATAGTAGTAGTAGTAGAGTAGACATAGTAGTACCTAAATGAAACTCTTTGAAGCAACTGTTAAGAGTACTTGAATTGTCAATGTTTTCTTCTGACCCACAGATCCTAACATGATATGTCAACCTGGATACCATTGCAACTTACAGGAATAGGTCTGCTGATGACCCAGTGATGAAACAAGATATTCCAGACCAATAAATACCAGACCAATGAATACCAGACCAATGAATACCAGACCAATGAATACCAGACCAATACCCCCGTCTACTTGCAGTGAGTCTTGCATAAGGGATGTCACGAGGAACCTAAGAGTGAACTGAGTCCAATGTCTATTGAAAGCAGAGGTGGTGAAGAATACAAACACTGTTTAGTATTTACTGGAGCCACATATAGACACCCTCATTGTCTCTATTGAGCTCATGTTCCTATAGAGGACCTCATGAATACCAGTCTTAGTGGCAATCCTCATTATGTATTTAATTAGGAGTGTTGGTGGAGCCTTATAGACCTGTTCAGTTCCCAGTCTGAAGGATCAGTTTGAAGTCTTACTTTGGGTTTTACTTCGGGTTTTACTTAGGGTTTTACTTAGGGTTTTACTTAGGGTCTTACTTAGGGCCTTACTCGAGAGTCTTACTCCAGAGTCTTACTCGAGAGTCTTACTTAAGGCCTTGTTTAAAAGTCTCTTTTCTGTCTTGGCTACGAAAGCCAGTCCAAGTTGTGAGTGATCACCACTCTCTGACGAGCCCACCACCGCTTTAGGTCACATGTTGAAGAAGCAGGCTGAGAACAGATTGGACTTCTATTACACCGGATCTGCCCCAATGCAGAACTCCGATGCCATCAAGGAAGCCTTGGCTTTGGTCGGAGACTCCAAGGACATTGTGGACGAGGAAGCCAGTTGCCGGAGAGCCAAAGGAGAAGGAAGAGAAGAAGAAGAAGAAGGACAAGAAGGACAAGAAGGAATATGAAGAGAAGAAGGAGAAGAAGAAAAAGGAAGAGAAGAAGGAGAAGAAGAAAAAGTCCAAGCACTAGACCCTTCATTTTATAGCATGTAAATGAATCGATATTGTAATGCGTCATTTCTAGTACTCCATTCCAGAATTACTCTCACCTAACTCATGACTCCTGAAACCACTGTTGCCAGAAAGAGAGGTGAGGACCACTGGGAGATCTTGGGTATTATGTCATGTATGGACTCTCCAAGAGATGACACTACTCAAACTGTTTCCGAGGCCAGACACTTGGGTCTTAGAGTTAAGAGGTTGACTAGTGGTGCCGTTGGTACTTCTAAGGAGACTTGCACACAATTGGGACTTGATACGAACATCTACGATGCTGAAAAAAAAAAAAATTGGGTCTTTCCGGCGGTGATGACATGGCTGGTTTTAAGAGTATCGACTTCGATGAAAACGCTGATGGTTCGCTGAAGTGTAGTGTGGTATGGTGTAATTAATGTAGTAGTAGTATAGTAGTATAATAGTGTAGTATGGTGTAATTAGTTTAGTAGTAGTAGCACTGTTGATGGTTCTGGTAGCACTGTTGGTGGTAGTGGAGCAGAATCCAGATAATACTATTAGTGCAGAAATAGTGTGGTACTAAAAGGACGAGTCTGAGGACTACTCCACTTTCAAAATTAGTCACTGTTTTCGAGTAGTAAACTGGTTTAGACTTTGTATCACTAAAGGTAGTGGTATGTGTATTTTATACCCATCTAAGTATGCTATATACTTGTTCTACTATACGGTATAAACGGTATTAAACGGTATTAAACGGTACTAAGTATACGAAGGATTCTTCCAATAGTTGACCCTCGGAATTGAAATGGGTCACGTGCCTCAACAAAGGCACTGGGCCAATACGGTCCACACAGCAGATGAAAGGTTCCCATGGCTTTATAGTCACCCTCAACATAAAGTAGATCCATTAATTTCCATACGAGACCAAAATCGGTTTTTGGCGGGAGGTTGAAGCGATTCAAGTTAAGAGGTCGGAACTGCATCTACTCCCCAGAACTGCCCACTTCCGGCCCTAGATGTTCGTCTTTTTGTCGATTGCATGGTCAAAAACAACCTTGACTTGTCACTGGGGCTCGCAACCATTCACTAGACCTTTTTCCCTATTTTTTTCTATTTCTATCTTGATTTGTTGGGTGAAGTTTTCTATATTCTCACGTTGATGCACATTGAGTGCTAATAATATAAACGTAAATCGCCGCCCAAAAATCGAATTAATTCATAGAAAAAAAAGTTTTTGGTACCGTTGGAAAGAGCAAAATATTCTCTATCGATCGAACTAAAATTCAAAAAATTCCATGCAAAACTCGTACAATAACATTACCTAGCTACACTTACTCCAGACTATAGAGTATAGGTGGAGAAATCAGTCCACATGGTCACCACTTCAACCAGCCAGCCAACCAAAAAATAATTCAATTACAAAAAAAAAAAATAATAAAGATGAAAAATGAAAATAGATGAAACCTAAAATACCTAGCAATTACTTGTGGAAGTGTCACATGACTGGCCGTTATGGGCCGATGTCGTGATGGCAAGTGTCCATGCAGTGAGACACGGCTGCACGCAGAAGACAGAGATTATATTACGCTGGTGGCCAGAACTTGTCGTACAACAACACACACAACTCAGGCATGAACCTAGAAGACCGACTCAACGAGTGTCTTTTTTTTTATTTAAATCGTCATGACACATTTTCAGATTTTGGTATCTTTACTCATGTAGTTACGATAGAGTATAGTCATGGCATAACAGTATTAAAGATGGTGTACAGAGTGGTTAAGATGTAGAAGGTTATTAAGATGTAGTGATGGTACTTTTATAGTGTATATTTACGAACTCGTATGCGTAGCTGATACAGTAACTTAATAGAGTTGAAAATATCCTGGTCAGGTCAATTCATCTACTGTCAACAAGTACCTAGCATGTACGGAGTCAGAGTACTTCGTAGATGTGTTGTATGCAGACCAGTGATGTGCTATGTGCAGGTTACTGGCGGGGGAAAACCCTTCACCCGCCTCACACCTCATGTAGAACTTTGGTCTTGTAAGGTACAACTTACATGTCCCTGTATATCAATACATATACTAAAACATAGGTTGAAATCTACTCCTAGTATCTTGATCTCTCGATTAGTATCTCTTCTCTTCTCTTCTCTTCTCTTTTCTTCTCTTCTCTTCGCTTCTCTCGACATCTTACTATATCGTACACTAGAAGTTTGAGAGAAGCTCCCGTAAGTTCCCTTTGTTTCTTTTCCTTCTCATCCACTTCTACCAGCGACCATCTGCAAGCATGTAGACCAATGGGCTGTTTGGCCGACTCGTTGGGGCATTGTGTGGGGCGTTGGAGCGGGCTGCGTTGTAAACAAAACCTTAAAGTATAATTTTCCAAACATCTATCAACTTTGGTCTCTAACCTGCTCCTGACTCCTTTCTTGCCTGCACCAACCATCTCCTTTAGTTGTCTAAAGAATTCTATGACCAGAGCTTCAATAAAGCTTACTCTTGTCTGTTTCGCCCCATACAATGCTAGCCAATGCCCACAGCACATACGTCATGGAGGCCTGGGTAGGAGGTAGTGCCGAACCAAACAATACTTCCACTACAGTTCTCTCCCTAAACCCCCCCCCCCCTCCCCCAAAAAAAAAAAGCCAAAGCATAAATATCAGGCGAAGGCTGGCCTGCATTTTTTTTTTTTTGGGGGGGGGGAAAGCCCCTTCATGAGATCCTGGTTTTTGCTGCATGTAGGCATTGTTCATGGGCATACCCACCATGCTCTGGCGGTTGAAGTCCGAGAAGCTGGTGGTCAGGTGATGTGCCCCATTATACATGTTGGGGTAAATTGGGGGAGGCGGACCGGCCAATGGAGGGCTGAAGGATGGCTTTCTTCTAGGAACTTTGGGGTTGTTAGAGGGCGTGGCGATTCTGCAGGGATATCGGCCCACACTGAACTGTTTCTCACTTTGCAACAAGTTATATGAGCTTGTGGAGGCAGTGGAACTGTGCCGGCTCATCTCATTGTGAGGAGAGACATTTTGGGGAGATGCACTTTGGGAATTTAGCATTATGGAGACTTGCACTTTGGGAAACTGCATATTGAGGAGATGGCTTTTGGGGAGATGCAGGTTTTTTGGGTAGCAGGTGTGTTTAACTCCGGGTCCTCTTCAGTCTCTCTTGGGCTCTTGGCCGGTCCGAACCGGCAGGGCATTCTCTCCATTTCTAGTGGGCAGAGCTCAAGTGCCATCTCTAACAGGCAGCATGCTATTGCCATTCATTATAGGCAGCTCCTTTCTCACCGCATTCCCAGTTTGCTCTTGCTCATAAAGTCCGCCGTCTATAGTAAAGTTTGAAGTGGTGGCAGACGTTACAGGCTCGCCTCGCCTGTAGATGATGAATTGTGCCACATTGAATGTTCCTGCAAATAAGGTCATGGCTCCATACGTAGCGTAGTAAACGTAGCCTCGGCCTGTTTTGATTTTCTCCGTCACGTATTCGTTGATGGGGTCATATATCTGCACAGGGATGGAGAGCCGGCTGTCTTTGCCAAGCAAGCATAGTGTCAATGACCGATTGTTTCTTGCCATCCACAAAAGTATTTTGGTACATTCTGGAAACGGACTTAGTCACGTCCGAAAGAGCACCTATTGGGGTGAGTCTCACATGTCCAAAGTGTGAGTGGCTGCGGTCCTAGAGACACCAAGTGCTGTTTCGAGACTGTGAGACTGAGGGTGTGAGGTTGAGAGTATGAGAGTGAGAAAGTGAGTGTAAGAAAGAGAGTGTATGGGAGAGAGAAAATGAGAATGAGAGTGTTCTAGAATTACCAAAAAAAAAGAAAGGAAAACAGGTAGATTACTTTCACTATTTATTAAAGTGAAATATGGTATAGTATGGTATAATATAGAGTAGAGTATATTGTGGTACATAAGTGTATTAGCTGGGAGTAGTCAGCTAGGAATAGAAGTGGTCACATAATTTCCCTTCATTAGATTCCCATTATTGGTTTTTGGTTCATGAGTAGAGTATAGTAGTCAGTAGTCAGTAGTCAGTAGTCAGTAATAAGTAGAGTAGAGTGGTAGTAGAGTAGAGTGGTAGTAGAGTAGAGTGGTAGTAGAGTAGAGTGGAGTAGTAGAAGTATTAAAGTAGAGTAGTAGTATTAGCTATAGTAAGACTAGTAGTATAATAGTAGAGATCAGTAGTGTCATAACGTCTATGGTGGTCTTTTGATTATGGTGTTGAGTGCGACAGTAGTTAAGGCGAGCGCACTTGTTCTGCTCTAGTGGAACACTAAAAATAGACCACACTGCAATGTTCATTTTTCCCG
>NKZK01000462.1:0-235454 GCA_002370145.1 [Candida] ipomoeae | reverse complement strand
GTTCCACAACTATAGGATGTCATTGGTTCCCAATGACATAACAGCTCCAGTTCATGAACCTAAGAATAGTAAAGCTTAATATAGCACACTCTCTACTTTCTAAAGAAAGCGCGCCTTCCATTTCTGGAATGATCAGTCATTGCTCATTCTCAACATGTTCAGGTACTGTATGGGTGCAAGACACAACAACTTTACCACATTTCTTGGTATGCATCCATGGACCCAACCCAATACTTTTTTTGGGCCCAAGCGCGTGGTCTAGGTCTAGAAGACGCATGAATGCGCAAGTAGAGCTTATTTGTCGTCTCAAGTTGACCTCTCTGTCCATGTTAATAAGCATCTACATCGCGTGCAACTGTCTTGCCGCGACGCATGACTAGAGTAGCGTGCAGCCAGCCAAATTGACGTGCTTCCGCGGTCATTACTCACGGGAACCCACGTACGCTAGCCCCGAAGCCTGCGGAGCTGGTATGATCAGCTGATTTACTTTCTCTCCATGTAACCATGGGCCCGAACCATTTGCATGGGATTTTTGGAGGGTAATGGTGCCGTGGTCTAATTATCAGCAGACATCGTTGGAGCCACACATTGGGGAAAAACTCATTGAGAGAAATTCGCGGGGCTGGCTGTTCCTGCATCCTCTGGAAGCGTAGTTTTTCCGTTTTTCGGAGAATTGGCAGACAAAAAATAAAAATTTTTCGGAGTTTGGATAAAGATCTCGCCAAAAGCTCGGTCCGGGGATTGTTGGGGCCCCCAAAAGTCCGGTGTTGTAAAGGAGAATTATTGGTCCGTGACTGAGGGCATGGCTTGGCTATCGCATGTTTTTTCGCAAGCGATTGCCCCTTCACCCTCGGCACAGCTCCTCGGGCGGGCCCTCGGCATTTGCGTTTCTCCACATTTTTTTTCCTATATAAGCGCAAGGCTTCCGTCCCTTTTACCCCACGAATTATTTATCGCTAGATCTTTTACTCCTGTATTTGTTAACAGGATTAGCAAAACACCTTCCTATCCATTCATATCCACACTCGGCCCCTAATGTTGAGTGCTAGAAACACCATTGAACTGGCTGCTGGTCCAGACCCACAGTCCCTGATCAGAAACGAGAGGGCCAACAGCAAGTTCAGCCCTGATGCTATGCACAACTTCTTGGAGTCCTCCAAGGAAAACTCCCAGTTGTTCAAGTCCATCATCCAACAAATGGAAAGAGACCCTATCTTGTTCAATGACGCTAGTTATTTCGAGCAAACAAAGACGCAGCAAAGAGAGATCACCGCCCGCAAGATCGCTCGGGTTGCGCAATACCTCGAAAAGGGGTTTGCCACCAAAGACGAGGCCATGTTCAACTCCTTGTTGAACCTTGTGGACCCACAAGTTGGAACCAGAATCGGGGTTAACTTGGGTTTGTTCCTTGGCTGTATCAGAGGTAACGGTACCGAGGCCCAGAGAAACTACTGGTCCATCACCAAGGAAACAAAGCACTTGAAGGGTCTTTACGGATGTTTCGGTATGACCGAATTGGCCCATGGTTCCAACGTTGCTGGCTTGGAGACCACCGCTACCTTCGACAAGGAGACTGACGAGTTTGTGATCAACACCCCTCACATTGGAGCCACCAAGTGGTGGATCGGAGGTGCTGCCCACTCCGCCACCCACTGTTCCGTGTACGCTAGATTGATTGTGGACGGAGAGGACTATGGTGTCAAGACTTTTGTCGTGCCTTTGAGAGACAACAGACACGTCTTGATGCCTGGAGTCACTGTGGGAGACATTGGTGCCAAGATGGGAAGAGACGGAATTGATAACGGATGGATTCAATTCTCCAACGTCAGAATCCCTCGTTTCTTCATGTTGCAGAAATTTTGTAAGGTGACTAAGGAGGGAAACGTTACCTTGCCACCATTGGAGCAATTGTCCTACTCTGCTTTGTTGGGTGGAAGAGTTACCATGATCATGGACTCTTACAGAACCTCCGCCCGTTTCGCTACCATTGCTCTTAGATACGCTATTGGTAGAAGACAGTTCAAGTCTGCTTCTCAAGGTGACAACACCGAGACCCAATTGCTCAACTATCCTTTGCACCAAAGAAGGTTGCTCCCTTACTTGGCTCAGGCTTACGTGTTTAGTGCTGGTGCCTGGAAGATGGACAAGAGTCTTAGTGAGGTGTTGGATGCCTTGGACAAGGGTGTTGAAAAGAACGACTTGAGGTCCATTAGCAAATCCGTTGAAACCTTGAAATCTGTTTTCCTTGACTCTGCTTCCTCCAAGTCCACCAGTACCTGGTTGACTGCCGAGTGCATTGACCAGTGCAGACAATCCTGTGGTGGTCACGGTTACTCGTCTTACAACGGTTTCGGTAAGGCTTACAACGACTGGGTGGTTCAGTGTACTTGGGAAGGAGACAACTCCGTGTTGGCCATGTCTGTTGGTAAGCCAGTGATCAAGACCGTTCGTTCAGTTTTGAAAGACGGAAAGAAGCAAAAGGGATCATTTGCTTTCTTGAACGGTGCCAAAGAGTACGACTCCAAGGACCATATCCTCAAGAACACCTGCGACGCCTTGGACGTCAAGAAGGTGTTGCACACCGTGGAGGTTTTGATGACCAGAATCGCCATCGAAGGTTCCAAGATCGTGGAAGAAAACGGCGGCAACTACGACTCGGTCGGAGCAGCCAGTTTGGCCATCTCCAGATTGAAGGCCCACCACTACATGTTTGGAGAATTCCTTGAGAGAATCGACAACACCTGCGAAAAGGAGATTGTTCCATACTTGAACAAGATCGCCCAGTTGTACGCTGTGGCCAACATCATCGACAAGTCCGGTGCCGACTTCTTGGCCTACAACATCCTTTCGCCCGAGACCCTCAATGAAATCGTCAATAAGGTGGTGCCTCAGGTGTGCAAGGAGATCAGACCCGATGTCATTGCATACACCGACTCGTTCCAACTCAGCGACTTTGTCCTCAACTCGCAGATCGGTAAGTTCGATGGTAACATCTACGAGAACTACTTCACCACCGTCAAGGCCTTGAACCCACCCGCACAGACCAAGGCTCCTTACAGTGTTGAGTTTGAGGCAGGGTTGAACAGAGGATCCATTGACGAGAGATCCAGATACGAGTTGTCCAACGACGCAAAGGATATCTTGTCGAAGTAAATAAACGTATTGTATTATGAATAAAACATGACCCAGAGAAATTACCAATTACTGACTTAAATTACTATAAACTGTGATTACTGACAAACTTCAAATCATTATAAACTAGGATTACTGACAAACTTCAAATTACTACAACCTATTGATTACTGAAATTGGCTACTGATTGGTCGAGTCAATGGTCTCTGCGTGGTAGTGCCAATAACACACATCTGAATTATAATGATTGACCCCTCAATATTGATTATCGATTAGTTTGTTACTACAATTCACACTAGGTTATGAGCCCCTAAGAGCTGTGTAGAAGGGAAAGCTACGCATCATAAATCTATCAAGCATTTTTCAAAGTGCTGAGTAGTCTGCGTATTGTATACCAGCAGCAGTGTCCAGCGAGGGAAACAATTAACAGGCCAAAGAGTGTCAAAAAAAATTTGAAAAAAAAAATTTAAAAAAGAAATAGGCCAAAAGAAGGCAATAGAGAGGACAAAAAAGTAGAGACTGAAACAGTAAAAAGTACAAACAGTGGCTACTATACTTTTAGTCTACTACTCACTCTTTATAGTATCTATACATTGACATGGTATGTGTGAGATCCACCATAGGTAATGCTCTACCTATTGAGGTATTATGAAGCCTCTTCGCCTGATACTAACTATAACCATTGTTAAGGCCTTCTTTCAGCCTCCTACTCAGCCTTCCTTTCTCTTGAACAGCTATATAAGCAGCTCAGATTCCTCCTTTTGAGAAATCATAAACGAATAAAGAAATCTTAGTACTTAACGTTTAAACAAAGATTCTAACAGTATGCGTGGATTGTTATAGTGTACATTTTATAGCGCGGAACTTGGGTGCGACAATAGAGCAGGAACGGTTGGAGAAAAGGGCCAAGGACAATAAACGTAATGTGCAGGCGGATCCTTGGGGCCTGTACTAATGAATTCTTATTTAAACTCTAATTTTTAAGCAGTTGTAGTGGTGGTACTCCGTGCTTATGATAGGAAGTGTCTACATTAGTGTCTACATTTAGTGTCTTAATTTTAGTGTCTAAATTAGTGTCTAAATTTTAGTGCCTATACAGTGTTGGTGTCTATACAGTGTTGGTGTCTATAATTGTTATCTAGTAGAGTAGAGTAGAGTGGAGTAGAGTAGATAGTAGAGTAGATTGGATAGTAGATCAGGCGATCTAAGGTTGCATGAAGTCGCGACTTTTAAGCTCATGAAAAGGTTCGACATGGCCCGAAGAGAGGCCGAGTTTCCGCGGGTCTTGGGCTCGAGCAGCCTGTGATTCAGGCCCGCTTTTTACCCCACACTACGCGCACCCGCATAGATGCATATATACCCGGGGCAGCCCCAGAACCCCGAGGATTTTAACACTACATACTACATACTAAATAGTAAATCTTGAAAATGCCTATCACGGGAAAGTCTCTCGTTAGCACGTTTACCGGGCCTACGCCTTCTGTTCTGATGGCCGAGGAAAGAGCCGGTGCCAAGTTCGATCCTCTGGACATGCACAATGTGGTGGAAGGTACCCCCGAGAAAGCCACCAAGATCTTGGAGCTCTACCAGCTGTTGGAGCGGGACCCGATTTTGGCCCCTGGTTTCGGCGACTACGAGTTGTCTCGGGACCAGAACAGAGAACAAACCACCACTCGTATTGCTCGCATGACCCAGTACGTGGAGGTGGAGTCCTATGCAGACTTCTGGCGCCGCTTGAACCTTATTACTGCGTATGATCCGTCCATGGGAATCCGGATCTCCGTGAATTTGGGTCTTTTCATTAACTGTATAAAGGGAAACGGCACTGATGCTCAGTACCGCTACTGGTGCTTGGAGAAAGAGGCCAAGTATATGAAGCAATTGTGGGGCTGTTTTGGTATGACCGAACTTGGCCATGGTTCCAATGCGGCAGGCGTGGAAACCACTGCTACTTTTGACAAGGCCACCGATGAATTTGTCATCAACACGCCTCACATCGGTGCCACCAAATGGTGGATTGGCGGTGCTGCTCATTCGGCTACTCACTCTTCCATCTATGCACGTTTAATTATCAACGGCAAAGATTATGGAGTCAAGACGTTTGTGGTGCCTTTACGTGACAGCAACCACCAGTTGATGCCAGGCGTGGCCATTGGAGATATCGGCTCCAAAATGGGCCGTGAGGGTGTGGACAATGGATGGATCCAGTTCTCCAACGTCAGAATTCCCCGTTTCTTCATGTTGCAGAAGTTCTGCAAGGTGGCCAAGGATGGCTCGGTCACTCTTCCTCCTCTTGAGCAATTGAGTTATATTTCGCTTTTGCAGGGCCGTGTGGGTATGGCTTCGGATTCCTACAGAATCTGCGCCAGATTTATCACCGTGGCTACCAGATACGCCGTGGGACGGCGCCAGTTCAAGGGAGACCAGATTAAGAATGGCGAGGAGACTCAATTGATCAACTATCCTTTGCACCAGCGTCGGTTGATGCCATACTTGGCCTTGACTTATGCTGCAGGTGTTGGAACTGATCGTTTGGAACGCCAGCACCAGAATACTGTTGATGAGTTGGAGGCAGCAGTGGAGAAGAATGATGAAAAGGCCATCGACAAGGCCTTGGGTGACACCAAGTCGCTTTTCATTGATTCGGCTGCACTCAAGTCCACGTTGACTTGGTTGGCTGAGCAGTGTATCACTGAGGCCAGACAATCTTGTGGTGGACAAGGTTACTCTGCCTACTCCGGCTTTGGTAAAACCTACGCGGATTGGGTTGTTCAATGTACCTGGGAAGGTGACAATAACGTCTTGGGAATGTCTGCAGGCAGAACGATCTTAAAGAACGTACAAGATGTGTTTCAGAAGAACGCCAAAATCTCCGGCTCGTTGCAGTTCTTGTCCAATGCCAAGAACTACGTGGGCCCCGGAGTCATGTTGCAGAAGGAGGAAGACTTGACCCCAGCCAAGGTTCTCAAGGCTTTGGAGGTTTTGATTGTCAGAGTCTCTGCTTCTGCTTTAGAAAAAGTCAAGCAGTCCAAGAGCTGGGACTTTGTCTCTTACGAGAGAGTGTTGTTGTCGAAGCTTCGTTGTCACCACTACTTGTTGGAGACGTTCATTGAGACTATTTCCAAGAATACGAAGCCAGAGCTCTTGTACGCGTTGGCCAAGGTATTGAGATTATACTACTTGACACACTTGTTGGAGAACTTCGGAAAAGAATTCATTGGGTTCCTGGTTTTGGATGCCAAGTTGTCCAATGTCATTTCTACTAGACTTGTGGGTGAGAGCTGTCTCGAGGTTAGAGAGCGGGCCATCCCATTGACGGACTCGTTCCAGATCCCTGACACCTTATTGAACTCTGCCATTGGAGTCTACGACGGAAACTGGTACGAGAACTACTTCAAGGTGGTCAAGACCCACAATGACCCCTACAAGACCAAGGCCCCATACTCTTCCGACTTGGAGGCCATGCTCAACAGACCGTCCGTGGACGACAGAGGCCGGTTGGAAAGGTCAGAACAGGCTGCGTTGAAATTGTCCAAGTAGATCATTGAATGAATTCAATGTATAGAATTTACTTTGAGTAGTGTACTGAAACAGAATTAAGAAAGAATTGAATAAGACTTGATGAGTCATTACGAAGTGGGGGATCCTCGTAAGTGAGAACTTTGCAGTCATTGTTGACACCATGCAATAACCTCCGAGTCAAAAACGAAACGCACTTCCATGTAAGGTACGGATGAACCAATAAAGAAGAACCTCGTATTTACGCAGACTTCCTAATTGGCCTCTAAAAGTCTTGGCTAAATTCCCGTCACATTCCGCATGTGCACGGCGTGCTCGTAAATTGAGAGATGAGCGCGTCCGAAACAGGCAGTACAAACGATTCCAGATTAGAGACAGGAAAGAAGTCGCAATTTTAAACCCAAAGTTTAGAACTTGAAACACGCATGTGTGAAACAAGTGTGAAACATGTTCGAAACATACAGGACGAGTCTCGGAGTAAACCTTAATTGTGGTGTCAATGCACAGGACCTGCACATGCCGATTCTTACCTGTTGAGGAACACGAAGATGCCGGGTAATGCATCTACCTGCACACCTGCCTAAGCCATACGGCAGATTGTGTGCAGGCTCTCGCTGGATAGATAAAAAGAGGCTCGCTCCCCGTGTATTCGTCTCGCCCCTCAGTATACACCAACACCATGAACAGTGAGAAAATAGTCGCCGTCATTTTAGGTATGTAATTTTTGAAGCCACTTTTGTGTGCAACACTAGGTCTCTGTTCTGTTCGTTACTAACCGCAGCCATCTTCTTGCCTCCTTTGGCTGTCTTCATGAAAGTTGGACTTACCACTCAATTCTGGATCAACCTTGTGTGTTGTTTATTTATCTGGTTCCCAGCCATTCTTCACGCTTTGTACGTTGTGCTCAAGGACTAAATGTGTCCTCGGCTTCGGCTTTGAGGAGGCTCGAGCCTCGACACTCTTTAGATTTACCCCACTTTTAATAAACGTTAATAAGCAGCCGGCTGTGTGCCGATAAAGTAGAATTTGGGCCATCGAATGATATCAAAGCTAGTATAGCTACTTTGCCCAGAGAAATTGCCTAGTTTTCTGCCCAATTTTCTTCCCAATTTCTGCCTAATTTTTGGGTCATTACTCTGTGCCTTTGGGAATTGGTATTCTATTGTTTGGAGTCTTTTCGGGCTTCTCGGCCCAATTGTCGCAGATTGTCGCAGCGCACAATGCCTCTAGTCCCGAGACAAGCGATGATTGAGTCCATCTGAACTACACTCGATTTCATTTTTAAGAACCTCAGGTCTTCAGAATGCCACTTCAATACTTCATATGGTCTTAGTTCTGTGCACGCCGAACGACCCACTAACATACTAACCACCAAACAGAGAAGTTACTCACTCCTAAGTGATAGAACAGTACTAACTCCTAAATGACGGAATTATACTAAACTTGAATGAGTGATACCTAAAAGTGTCTAACGCGTAATGCTACGCTGATTTGAGTTCCTGGCCATTCTTTAGTAGCATGTTACAGAGGGCATATAGTAAACAAGTGATTCAAGGTTAGTGGTAGCCAATAGAAAGAAGTCCATTAGCAATAGGAATGAAAATGATCATATATATGTGTATATGTGTATATCAACGAGACAAATACCAAGAAATATAAACTTTGTAAAGACAATGGATACAAAGATGAAACAAACCGAATCTGGCCAGACGGAAGTGTAAACCTTATTGATAGTGTGCCTGCATGTGGATCCTGCACCGAGGCTATCGATCCAATTTAACTTCCGATGTTGCTGCGCGGACTGTACGTACACGCCACCTCTTGGTCTAGGGGAGCAAAGTAGTCATGGGACATTTAATCTAAAGATGAAAAGGGTAGCATTGAATTCAGCGGGGTCGGTTTACTATAGTGGAGAAATTCCGGGTTTCTGCAACTGCATACAAGCGAATTGGCCACGGCCAAGGATCATCTCCATTATACAGTCCACTTGTTACAAGTGGACGACAATCCCCACAAACCAGCTCAAAATCAGCATTTTGGTATACTTGACAGTTCCTTTAGTACATAAGCACCAAACTTTCCATTTCCGAATCTGGTACTGGGGTTCCTGGGCTTATGCCGAGATCTTAGGTGCACCTGCACGTTTCGCTTATCTATCGTGCGAAAGAAGTTGCGCATTCGCTGACTTTCTTCCAATCTCATAATCTAATAAATAAGCATCGATAGCGTCGGCACAGACCCGCCAAGCAAGACCCCTTTGAACGCCGCTTCCACAAACTGGCCCTTTAAGTGCATCACACGCCCCTGAGATTTCATCAGCACATTTGGTTTCCACATCTGGATCCCGGACTCCAAGCGCCTTTTATCCTGACAAGTCCACATTCCACAGATCCAACTCCCCTGAAACTCCATCATGGAACAAGACGCCGGAAATGCGCAGGAGCTTCCTCCATTTTCCTTCAGCAAAAAACCCATCCGTAATCATTTGCAGCCCTCCGTGATCCCTTCCAATTTGCCCTGTCGACAGGGCTTGAAGGATACCACTTTGGCGTACCAGCCCAGTTTCAACAACATCAACTATGACGAACAGATCCGGGCGCCCCGAATGTCTCTGACGGCTGCTAATTACACCTATGAGCCCGACCGGCCTCGGCCTTTCACTGGCAAGAGCTTCACCTCCCCAACTCTGTTGGCAACACAGGAGGACTCCGTTAGCCAAGATAAACAAGACAGTATGGACGACAGTTCGAAACCAGAGCTGCCCAAAACGAGTCCTTCCACTCCTGAAAGCACTTACCACCCAGCGACGGCAGACATCAACCAGTCCACTCGAAGATACCTGGGCCCAGTCAAGCCTGCATGGACACACGAAAGTAACCGGATTCTCTCTCCTGGGCTTTCGCAAGCCAGAAAGTTTTCGGACCCAGAAGAGGCTGGTGAGGTTCAAACGCCAGAGAGCGAGCTTCAGAAGGAAAATCTTCTTCGTGCAATGGCCAATTTGAACAACAATGTAACCACCATAGAGCGCAGCGAAAGTAGCCTGCAGCTCTTGCCAAATGGGCTCAGGCTGCAAACATCTGATCAAAACAGGAAGGGGGAGCCTGCTGGACGAGAGTCGTTGCAGCAAGTGTACAATATGAAGAAGCCCATGTGTTTGCCTGCAGTCCTCCGGCCCATTAATGATGAAGCCCATTTGCATGAGGAGGATTTGCGCTATGACCTGAGCCCGGAACTCCGTCTACCGAACCTGAAATTAGAGGAAAACCCATTCGAGCTTATGGTACGACCCTCCAATGAAGAGTGCCAAAAAATCCGACCCACTCGTGACCACTGGCGCCCCGACAGTCTGACCGACCACTGCATCAACTGCTTCGAACAATTCGCCACTTTTTTCTACCCACAACGCAAAAGAAGACACCACTGCCGGTTCTGTGGATTGCTCTTTTGCCACAACTGCTTGTATAAAAGCCGAGAAATGGCGTCCTTCGATATTGCTCTGCCTACACAAGATGCGAAGGAGAAGAGATGGTCTCGTACCAACAGTGGGTCTTCGAATGGAGGATCGGTGAAATCCACTAGTGCAGTGGTCTCCTCCATGACGTCAGATGAGCTTGAAAGCGGGATTATGCTTGATGCAAAAGCCCGCTTCGTGGTGCCCATGTTCAAAAACCTTGTGGATCAAAGTATCTCCATGTGCGAGCTACAGGAGAAATTCCACACATGCAAGATCTGTCGACTGTGTGGAAATAATTACCAACGGCTCCTGTACCTCTTCAACCAACGGAATCGAAATGAAGGCAATATCGATGCCCCATACGTGTTCATCGAAAACCCGTACACTCGGCTTGACGAGCAGAGCAGTTGTTCAGCCGAGCTGCGGCCCTTTGTTAACAGGGAAATAGAGGCGAGCACGTATGACCGGCAGCGGCGGCATTCATCCTTGACAAGCAGCGTTCCGTCGGACTGGACATGGAGCTCCTTTTAAAGAATATGAGTGGAGCCTAAGCAAAGATCCAGGCCCCGAACGGTAGTGTGCACAAGGTGCAGATCTGCGGCGTAAGCGGATGCGCCTAAAGGTGTGCGAGTCTTCCAGAGCCCAATACAGCGATCTCGGACGCCGTCGAAAAGAGCGTGATCGCAACAAATTGGGCCGTAGCGAAGCGCGTCCATGCACGAAAAAAAAAGGGGAAACCGTGGAAGCCCCCCATGTGAATTAGTGCGGAGAAGACTGGCACGGCCGGCTGGCGAGCCAGCTCAGACGTTTTTTTTTAGAATGGCGCATCCCACTGTTACAGATTTGCTGACACATGTCAAATGCCCCCTACCCCAAATTTCGCTTCGCTTCCACACCCGCATTTTGTCTGACTCCACCATACGGTTTTTTCATACCGTCCNTTTTGTCTGACTCCACCATACGGTTTTTTCATACCGTCCTTCACAAGAACATTGTTTGATATCCAGCCCTAATTGAGCCAAGCCCTAGTTAACCCAGCACTAAACAGAGCTAAACCAAACTAATTTCCTCAAATGTTAATATAGTCACAAGAAAAGAAATAAAATGAACTACAAAGCACCTACATTAAAGTAAAAGTTAAAATGTTCATTCTGGACTCTGGGTGGACTCTATAGTTACCAGAAACCCTAAACTGCGACGCACATGCATGAGGTGGTGCGGACCATGGGCACTTCTATTTTTGCCTACAGGACCCACCTTTTCTCGCGTATTGGCGTGCGTCTATCGAAAAGACATTATTCCACCGTTTATTTCATTATTAGTAAAGCAAGCTTTACTCACGCCATTTCCATCCTCCAGACGCTCACCTTCTCCCACCCTCACATCCTCGCCACTAAATTTTTGTTCTTGGACGTTTTTCAATGTATCAGCAAAATAATCAGTCCTACGACTCCATCAGCCGTAGGCTGTCCTCAAACCCTTTCCGCAAGGACTCTATGGGGCACATCTTGTCCATTCATGGTAACAATTCCGCACTTTCGGTGCACCTGAGTAACTCGGCGTTTGATGACTGGGTTCAGAAGAATAAGACTCTCATAGATGAGCTGTCGGATGAGGAGGAGGCCCAAGTATTCCTAAGACCCAGCTTTCCCTCTATGTCCAGGGCTGGGAGCGACAGCAACGTTAATTACGATAGGTATGTATAATTTTAAGGTTTTTAGCCTGGGTTTTCATTTATATTTATGTGGTTTTCCGAATGGGGATAAGTGACGATTTTGGTTTCTTTTTTTGGTTTTATTTTTGGCCGTTTTAGTTTCAGGAGTAGGACTGGATGCTTTGATCTTCTTTGCATTCGTGCGGCCAATCTCCGCTGCTACTTGCTGTTGCAAAATGAGAAGGTACAGATGTTTGATCTCGCTCATTTTCAATTGGCTATGGTAGCAAGGCCAGCAGTTAAATAAGGGCATTTGGCAGTTTGTCCAGTTTGACAGTTCTAGATCTACAAATTGTCGACATTTGACAGTTGTACAATTTTCTGGATTTGACAAGGCTGTTCTCACTGTTTGACTGTTTGGCCTTTTGGATGATTAGTCATGTCTATGTCAGCAGCAATTGCAGTTAACTCCAGATCGCATGACGACCAGATGCACTGCGGCCTATGACATGCCATGATGAAATGTCAGGATGGCTTAGCTGCGAATGGCCAAGCCGCGTTCCCAGCCAATCTCCCCAAAGCCTAAACAATGTGCGGAGAACGGAGAATAATGGCCCCCGTCCTAACAATGATCGGATCTCCAGTATGCGTTTAGCAGACTAGTTCCGCATATCATTTTTGGGGGTTATTATTTCCATCCTCAGAGCAAAGCAATAAATAACGTCGCGGCAGGAGTTGGGCGATCGGGGTGGTTGGTGACTAAGGCGGCGAATGCGCACTTTAAGCCTTGGTCATGGATCGCGTTTTTTACGTTTTTAGTTGCCATCCTCACGCTCGCCAAAACCTGTTCCCACTGTCCACGCTTCAATGGGTGGTTAGCTCTCGGCTGTGCTTGCCTAATGTCTGCGGCGCATGAGGATCTTATGTGGGCTTCCTGCGCACAGCCGTTCACCTCGAGCAGTACCCTCCCCTTGCTGGCGCGCCTCGGACTTGCCTAGATGCAAGTGCTTTGTTTTGCCGTTATGAATATTTTTTAAGCAGGTAATCTAATGCGCCGGCCCCAGCACCCGCTTTCTGCGCAGATTTCTTGTTTTTGTCAACTCCACCGCTCGAAACTCCTGTTACAAATCCAAATTACTATCTTATCCTCACTACACCCGCCCCTTTCCCCAGGCTTTCTGTGTCTTTCTACTAACACTCCAGAAAAATGTCCTCTAACAACCCCTTTGCCTCGGCCATGAATGGCGAATACAAGCATCATAGGGATCCTCCCCCTCCTCCTAAAACCACGGCTAAGCCAATTCGGGAGAAGAAATCTTCTCCTCTCCCCCCTCCCACCTACGATGAAGTTGCCGGAAGCAAGCATCTGGCCAATGAATATCCCCAGGAAAAAGCATCCTCCTCCGACCACCGCACGCCCCGCTCCAGTAGCAAACCGCATAGATCGCATAGTGATTCGGGCAAACACCAGGAAAAGAAGGGCGAGAGACGCCACAAGTCCTCCTCCAAAAAGTCCTCCTCTAAGAAGAAGTCTCCTGCGCCCCACTTGCCCCAGAACTTGGACACCATTGATAAGTTGGACGTGAGTGCATTTTTCGGTGGAGGCTTTCACCATGATGGGCCCTTCGATGCCTGTACTCCTCACAGAAATAAGAACAAGAAGGCTGCTCCTGTGGAAGCCTTCCCCGCAGACGGGCCCAACACGTCCATGAAAGCACCACCAGCGGCCAGTTCGGACCGTTTAGACCAGGCTTTTGGCAATTACGGAGACCACAACATGATTCTTGGGAGAAAGGCAAAGGAGCCTGTGGCGCATGATAAGTCTGACACGTCCTGTAATGTGCCCAGATTGAACCCATCTGTTGTGGCTTTTGATGCCAATGAGAAAGCTGCACCTATACACGGCCCCTCTACAGCTGGATTGGGGTCTACCACGTTTTTGAATGGTGCCCCAGCTCCTAAAGGTGACGACTACTTGGCACCTCCTGGGCCTGTTGGCGGTGGTATAGGCAGAAAGAAGTCTCTTGTGCAAAGATTGAGAAAAAACAGTGCTAGTGATAGCAGTTCACGCCGGAGTTCTAATGACAACAGTGGTGAATACCACAGATTGTCTTTTGGTGAAGAAGAAAGCAGTGGATCTTTGTTGAGCCGAGTGAAGAGTTTGAAGGTTGGCAGAAAGTAGTCAACCATCATTACGAGTCAACTATATTAATATTGGCTTCTTTAATGTGCGAGGCCTTCTAAGAACTATTGTGATTGGATCCAGGCCACGTGCTAGTCTTTTTGAAGCTTTCTTCAAGCGACAGACTGGGCACTGATGATCAAAGGATTATCGTGCTTCGGAATTCTGTGCTAGAACACACAATTCCTATTTCAATGGCTAACTTCCGTCCCGCTCTGGATGCAATTTTCTATCGTCCCACCTCAAGATTCCAGCAGGGTCAAGCGGCTATCTTCACGGACTATTTCCCATCAAAATCACCGGGTTTTTTGATTTGAATTCATCTCACCGTTTGTATAAATTAGTTTAATATACCCTAGCGAGTGCTGTTAAGTACTGTTCTATGTAGGCCCTCACAACTTGAACTCGCTCAGCTGATGGCCATAATTCCGTTCCACGGCTTGTTTCGTCTCATACCACCACTTGTATGCCACTTCACACCGGTTGAGGTCTAGATTTTCACTCAATACCTTCCACAACTTCCCGGTCAAGAACACCTGCTCACTAGCATTGCTCATCAAGATAAGGCCCCAGATCTTCTCGAGCCAATGCACAAATATACTCATTGAGAGATATGGAATGACATTCAATAGTGCCAACATAAGAGCCTCGCGCGATGTATCTGGAGTGTCTCTGACTTGGGGAAGACCAGCTTGCGAAGGGTCACTTCTGGAATGAGGAACAATGTTGATGTAGGCCAAGTCCTTTGGTTTTTTCCGTTTGTTGGCTTTGACAATGTCGGTATCGTCTGTTTTCTTCTTAAGCTGGGACAACGTGGACGAAGCTTCGATCTCTGACACTGGCTGCGCAGATGTAAAGGCCATTTTCTTGTGCAGTTTGATCAGCTGTCCTGGGGTGGTACTAGAACACCTGAAATAGACGAAGTCCAAGAACTTATCTGCTGAAGTCTGGTAGTATCCAGACTTGTAAGTGACGGGATTTGACAAGATCTTCTTGCCCAAGGTCTCCACTGCGACGCTTAATTGATGTGCAGTCAACCTTTGAGGGAACTGGTTTGCAGCTAGTTCAAAATACTCCAAGACATTTTCAAGGTTGTCGTCTGTATTCTTCTTGCTGGAGAAAAGGGCCAATAAGACCGAGTGTCCGGCTTCGATTAGAAGGGAGTCTTGCATGAGTGGTGACTGCACCAAGGCGAATGTGACCTCATAGACGTATGCCAGGAAGCGGGCATTGTTGACCTCAGACTGCTGGAAATAGTTTTCCCATAATCCAAGCACAAAAAGAACTTTACATCTGGAGACGTAGTCTTTGTTGAGGGCTTCGGGATATAAATTGACCTCGTAGTTTCCGGATAGCATGCGCAGGACGAGCTCGAAGCGGCCGTTGAAGTTATTGTGAAGGAGAATCTCAAGGCACACGTAGTAGACGAAGTTGTATCCGTCGAACCCACCTTGTCCAATGGATACCAAAACAAAGTTGAGGTAGTAGAGGTTGTTGACTATCAAGTAGCAGACCTCGACATACTCACTTTCAATGGCCTGTAGGAGACGATCCGAGGAGAAGATCCCCAGAAACAAACCTCTTTTCCGCAGGGAGAGAAACCTGGAGATGATTCCTTGAAAGATTATTACCTCTGAAAACAAAATGGTCTTCATCAACATCCAATAGTGCTGCTCGTATGAGCCAGTACCGACGGACTCTGTATTCAAGGCAGAAATACTTCTGGTGAACCGATTGAGGTCTTCATTAAACTGTGCCAAGGATTTCAAGGAGGAGCAAACGATTTCGAAGGCAGCGAGAGAATGTGGGAGGTTCAGGAACAACTGCTCCAATAAAAAGGAAAACTTGTTCAAGTGTTTGACCACCGGCCGCTGGAAGACTTGGCTTAACACCAATTGCTCAAGGTCAGGATTCGTAGGGTCTAGCAGCTGGAAGATTTTGAAGCACGTAGCACTGCCTTTGCTTTCAAACGTCATGGCCAAGAGTTTGTCTATGACGAGATGCACACTCACAGGCCCCAAGTAAGGGCGCAAGTCCTCTCCACGACGAAACTTGAGGGCCAAACTGATTAATGCTAGAGACACGATTTGGTCGTTGGACGAGTCGGACACAATATTCTGGAAGCACTGTGCAAACAAAGCATCGATGGAGTTATCGAAATCAGAAAAGGACCAGCGTAAGTGCACAGACTCCGCCAACAACAGATCACGGAGCTCTTTGCTCAAGCCAATCCCAGCAAGGATAGGCAATGCCTTCCACGAGTTACGAATAGGGTCGTAGAGGACGAAGTTGCGGAGCTCTTGAAGAATCACCCGGTAAAACGTCCGCACCGATAACGTAGGCTGGGACACCTTGAGTTTCTTATCAAAGAGAACCTTGAAGACCTCTATGATCATGTAATTGTCCTCGAAAGAAGGCACTCTGGAACCGAAAGTAATGGGGTTGTTCAAAAAACTGGCAAACACAAGCTTCAAGTTGTGCTCTGTTTTCACATGGGGAAGGTAGTTGTATAGGTAGCTGAGGAGGTGGTTGCTGGAGATGGACGGGCCCGGGTTGAGGAACGTGTCCACCACAAAGTCAAGCTCCAGGGGCGTGGCCACTGGAACATACGCCGACATTTCAAGTGGATTTGTTGGAGAGGTCAGTGGGTCAGTTTGCAGGTGAGCAGGTGTAGTGAACAGTGTAGTGAGGTAGATGAACAACTTGGAATGTGGGGACCGCGGCGTGCACCTCGCAGTCTGCGTGCGTACTCCACACCAAGATTTGTTAGCAAGGCATAGTAACAAGACAAGGCCATACACAGGTTCTCTGGTTCTTCTTTTCTTTTCTCTATTTTTTTCTCTATCTTTTTTTTGTGAATTTTTCTACCCAGTCATTTCTCTGATTTGAGTTCCTGTTCTATGCTATTTTATTCTATTTTCTGTTCTATGTTGGTGGACTTAGAGAGAATTGCCGCAAAAGATGGACAGTACTGGAGGACCATCCATTTTTCCATAGTTAACGGGATACGGCACTTTTCTTGCCTGAGACATTGTTAATGTAACATGTGACCATTGTGTTTTTTAACTGCTATTTATTTTATGGATTGCTTGATTTCTGTGTGCAATAGTTACGAGGTGTAGAATGTGGATGTAGAAAAAAAAATGGGTAGTCAGAAAAAGGGGGACTCTTTTCCTTCAAATAGTGGACTGTTCAGGCGTAGTATAGCACTTGTAGTAGGGTAGCGCGCCTGCGTGCAAGGCACCTGAATGAAACCAAGCTGTCTCATCTTTCAACTACGAAACACACACCATGACAGGAACACGGCAGACAAAGAATTCAAAGAGTTTAAGTAATTCAAGTAACTCTAAGAAAACAAAGAACTCAAATCTGAATTCAGATGTTGTGCAGTTCGTGTGGGATGAATATGGCCAGACTCATTTGGTCAACTCGCTACAGTACTTTAAAGAGTTCACCTTGAAAGAAGAGACGCTTTCGCTGAGGTTTGGCGAAGTGGTCAAGTCCAAGGGCTACGGAATGATCCAGGTGCAGGTGGGCCCCAAGAAACGGCGGGTATGGCCATCGCAGGTTCGTTACGTGCCCTCTGTGAAAGGGTGTGTTTTCTCCAGGTATAACGGTGCCATCTGGGGCCTCCCTACTGTGGGCACCCCAGTCAATATACTTTCTACGGAGGATGATTTGATTGAGGTAGGGTACGTCGACGACCCTTTTGCCAATGCATATATGATGGAATTGCATGTTATCAAGCCTCATAGAACCAATGTTGTGTATGGTGAAAGTGACCTTTCAAAGGAAGCACTTCCGGAAACCATGAAGAAGTTGCGCCTGCAGAAGACCCGCAAAACCGTTGACCCATGGAACCTTCGTTTCTTGTCTGTGGTGGATGATAAGTCTGGTCCTAAATAATCTCACGTATTATATTCAACCTCAGTCTGTGTAGAGCAGTTCCCAGCAGTTCCTAGCTTAATGCGAATATATATGTTTTACTACAAAATACACTTATACACTTATCATTACCATGACCTCATATTCTTCTAAACATGGTCATTACCCAATTACCCTTTACCCAACCACCATTAAAAAAATTATACCAATCTACTCAATACTTATTAATTATAAGGATAGAGATTGTCTGGTGTAGTGAGGCTTGCTAGTACCCCAACATCACTAGTTATAATAATGAATAGCCTCTCATATTAATATACACTGGTGAAAATCTTTAAATTCAATTCATCTATATTAAAACTCTGCAAGCCCAAAATCAGTACAATTGACCATCGCTCCAATACCTAACAATGTATTGTAGATGGGAAGAAAGAACAGTGTTAAGTCCGGTTCCTGCATGCATGCATTGGTGCACTCAAAAATTTCACCGGCTCACTTCTTCTTCATCAGCATGCTCAGACGCCAAATCACTCACTACTCCAGCAAGAGAGCGGCGTCGTACGTATTGCCGTCGATCGCAACGCTCAACAGCCTCCGGGCCAATAACGAGGCCTTCCACGGCTTGTTCTCTCACAAGGCCCTAGATGAGTTATGGTTCAAGCGTGGCCAGTCGCTCACCGATAAGTTGAACAAGCAGCTTGAAGAAAACCAGGTGGCCGATGTGCCTGCCAACTTGACTGAATTGATTGCCATGACCAGCAATAAACAGGACCTCCAGCATGTCAACACCAGTGCTTCGTTGTTGCACAACTTACAATTTGCCCTAGAGTCTTTAACCCCACTTGATTCCTCCAAAGAATGGAAGCCTGTGCATGCAGACGTGCTGGCATTATTGGAGACGCCTTCCATTGCCACCAGATTTGAAAACGAGCCCAAGGCTCCTGCTTTGCTTGAGTGGATCGAGGACTCGTTTGGCTCCATCGCAGAGTTCAGAACTCTTTTGCTCAACTCCGCCAAAGCCATCAAGGGTGACGGAACTACGTGGTTGGTGGCACAGGCCACGTATGCCGAGTCCAACATGAGACTGCACTTGGCCGGGGCTGAACGTACATACTATAACTTGGCTGTGATGAACACCTACAATGGAGGCATGGTGGACGACCAGATCCGGTCTGGTCAGGTGACCAAGTTGAAGAACCAAGAGGCTGCCAAGGAGCAGGCCATTAAAAAAAGACAACAAGACAGAGATGAGATCGAAGGCACGCTGGCAGAAGCAGAGACAGAGGCCCAGGAGCCCCAGCCCAGTGCTCGTAACGCCAACGAAAATGCTTTGGGAACCGTTGAAGAGGCTGAAGAGCTTTTGTTGTACACCGACCGTAAGCTCGTGCCTTTACTTGCGGTAGATGCTTCCATGAGATGCTACTTGTACGACTACGGTGCTTTTGGCAAGCTGCAGTACTTGGAGAACGTTTGGCAGTGCATTGATTGGAACGTTGTGGCATCCAGAGCACCCAAACGGTTCAAGCCTGCGATCGAGATTTAGATGACCTTGTATATAACACTAGACCTATTTGTAACTAATTCTTGATCGCCTTCTTCACAATCTTCTCCACCTCATCCCAGTCTGATGTGGGCACTTTCGTTATTTCAAGATTACCGAAGTAACTGCTAATGGCCATGAGTATATCGTAAGAGGCTCTGTTGTGGACGAAAGAAATAGACACACCCACACGGCCAAATCTTCCGGTTCTTCCGATTCTATGCAAGTAAGTGGATGGATCGGGCTTGTTGTTCTGATCCACAGGCAAGTCGTAGTTGACCACCATAGAAACGGACGCAATGTCAATACCACGGGCCAAAACGTTCGTGGTGATTAAGACTTTGCTTCTTCCCTCCCTGAAGTCATTCAACAAATAATCTCTTTCGTCTGCTTCTAAACCTCCGTGCAAAACAGACACTTTGTGGCCCTCTTCTCGCATCTTTCTGGCCAATAAGTCTGCAGTTCTTTGTGTCTTGACAAAGATAATGGACGAACCAATAGTCAACAATCCATAAAGACCACACAAGACTTCGAACTTGTGATTCTCACTGTCGCAGTCCATGTAGAGCTGTTTGATTCCGGCCACATTTAGCTCCTCCTGCTTTAACTCCAAAGTGTTAGCATTTGGCACCACTCTCTCGGCGTATTCACGAACTTCGGTGGGGAAAGTGGCAGAAAACAACACCAATTGCGTTGTTTTAGGCATGCAGTTTTTAACACGAACACACTGGTCACCTAAACCCTGTGCTTCCAACATGTTGTCGGCTTCGTCTAAGACAAACACTTTCATGGCACTGGTACTGATGCGTCTTTTCTTGAGCAAATCGTTGACGGTACCAGGAGTACCCACCAAAATAGCCTCGTCAAATCTGTCAGAGCGACTGTATTCTCCGGGCACCAAAAGCTTGGACTTTATCTTGGTGAATCTGCTCATTGTTTGGATCACCTCGAGTGTTTGTCTGGCTAACTCTCTGGTGGGGGCCAAGCAAAGAGCCTGAGGGGCAGGTAAGCTCTCGTCCACACGTGAAAGCATTGTAAGCGAGAAGGCAGCGGTTTTACCGGTACCCGATTGCGATTGACCAATCATGTTAGTGGGAGGGTTGGCCAATAACAATGGCAAAGCTTTCTCCTGGATCTTAGAAGGCTTGTTGAACTTCATGGCATACAAACCCTTCAACAACTCAGGCTTCAAGCCCAAATCCTCAAACGACTTGACCGAGAAAAGGGGAGAGTCGGGGTCGGCCTGCAAGTCTGCAAGCTTGACTTTGACTTCATATGTGGAGTTGATAAGGTTTGTTTCGGGCTGATCAGGCACCTCCAACACAATCTTACCATCGGCAGGCTTTTCAGAAGACTCTTCAGACTTAGCAGGCTCTTCAGGTTTAGCAGACTCTTCAGTTTTAGCGGCTTCTTTGGTGTCCTCAGTTTTAGTGGCCTCTTCAGTGGGCTTTGCAGTAGAGTCTTGGGTCGATGCTGGAGCACTCTCCTTGGTATCCGATGAGCTCTTGGCAGCATCCTCTACAGGCTTTCCAGCCGAAGTGGTTTCATCCCCCTTCAATCCCAAGCTACCGAAGGACTTGACAATATCAGATGCGTTCACGCTTTTATCGTCAGACATGTGGTTGGGGAAATAGACGTAGTAGATCAAACGCTCATTTTTTCGTGGACGACGCTAGGTGCACGGGTGCTTGCACACCGTACCTTGTACTATAAAATAGATCCACCTATTGTTAGATCTAAGATGGAAATAGACTATTTAATGGATTAAATAGCCGATTAGACAGAATATAGTTTTCACTAGAAAACTGTTTTCTTTTTTTTTTCTTCTATAGCTTTGTAGGCATAACTATGTATGGTTACATGGCTGTGCCGTGAGTAGCTGGAACACTAGGGTGTCGAAGTAAAGCGAGCGAAATGCCAGATTCTATTTTTAATGTCTACACGAGCCAAGCACTGGAGTCTGGTGGCATGCAACTAATTTGCCAAGAGAAGTATTGTTAAAATACCCAGCCGTGCATCCAAGAAAAGTATGGGCTGGCGAAAAGCATGTGCTTGCAATTACCTTTATATATTGAGCACATTTCAACAGGTGCATTGAGCATGAGCACGTTTTAACGTTTGAGCGCACCTTCGAGCGCTTCGTAAATGGCCATAATGGAGTTTTGTTTCGGTAGCTTATGTTTTGTATTATCATATACCAATATAATAGATTTTAATGGGTTTGTTATGTACCTCAGATGGTGCTTGTATTATTATGTACTACAGACGGGGCTTTTTTTTTCATGTACTATTATGGGATTTATGGTTATGGCGGAGATGGAGCGATGGGCTGGCGCGGCGCTACTTGGTGGTGTATACACAATTGTTCCGACGCTCTTCGCACCCATGTAATATAAGCATTCACTCACATGAAGTGAGCATTTACGCTGATAGCAAATGGTTATGAGGTTATAATGGATGGTTATGAAGGTATCGTATATTTTGTTATTGTCCATTGGACCGAAATCAGTCGTTGGTATCATGAGCCAGTCACAATACCAAGGGATCCAGCGAGAGCTCGTTGTCTGCCTTCAACACGTCGTTGTAATCTAGATCGTCCCAGAACCGCTCCTTCATATCGCTCTCCAACTCGTTCTGGAAGAACGTCATGGTGAAGGCGTTTTCAATCAACCGCACCGTAAAGTTCTCATCGCTGGTCTTGGCTATTTTCGACTTGAAATGTTGGATCTCCTTGGCCTCAAGTTCTAGAGATGCACGGTTGTTCATGGGCAACATTCCATCTTTGGAGACAAACTGGTTAATGTTTCCGTAATTGCTGGTGCGGCGGAGCTTGGCCGGGGTACTTGGCTCATCGAGGTCCAAATCAATGTAGCCGGTGTAATTGAGGTGTTTGATATTGTCTGCAAGTGGCTCGCCCTCTGGAAAACCGTCTCCTGGGGAGTCCATAAAAAGGGTATCAAGCGAACCAAGATCACTTTGCGAAGCAAGTGTAGCCAATGTTTTTTCACTAGAAGGGCTGGGTTTAGATCTGGACATGGTGGAAATCCGTTTGGAATTGACGTCTATTTTGTCTGTATCTTCGGGTGCAGCAAGGGTATCAGTAGAAACTGCTCTTTTAACGTCTTTTACTAAATTCTGCTCTTGGTCGAGGTACACGGGTATTTGTTCCTTGGAGTCTTTATCAATAGGTTCGGCGACGCTCTTGACGGGTTGCACAGGCTTAACCGATTTGTTGATATTGTTGTTTTTCGAGTAATTGAAGTTGTTCAAATCCACTGGCTTTAAAGGAAGGGGCTTTTCGGCCGTGGTGAAAGACCGCAGGGGTTTCAATTGTGCGTGCAAATCTTTGAAGGAGGTCCTTTGCCTCAAAGAGGAAAAAAGATTGGATCTTCTCTTGGTTTGTGTAGACATGGTGGAAGATCTTGCGGATCGCGGTAACAAGAATTTGAAACAGCAATTGGTTTGAAGGTCACGGCACTAGATAACAATGTCGAGTTAAAATGCGTTGCTGAAAAAACAAAACAGAAGTGCAGTCGAGGCAGCGAAGAGCACAATCTTTCAAGATTGTCTTTGAGATATTTTTAACTGGCGAAAAGATCACACAAGCTGCACAATTAACGGGGGTTGTACAAAGAAAAGAGGGTGTTTCTTGCCAAGCTGCTCAAATGTTGAGAAGGGTCCAGTAAACTTTTCCCCAAGTTTTTTTTTTTCTTGCCATATTTTGATTTCTTTTTTTGGCATGCATGTACCAGCGTGGTTGTTATGGAAAAGTGCGTTCTGAGACATCGTTTCAGCACGGAGGCACGGGTGTGCGGGGACGTCATACATGCGTCAAAGATAAAACGCGCTTCAAACACCCCTTCGTCGCGTAACCACCATCGCGTTTAGCAAGCCTGGAGCTGTCAAGACCCGTGACCGTGTTTTCGTTTTCAAGTCCGTTTTGTTCGAAACCGCCCATGCACCCCTGTTGGGCGAGCGGCCGTGTTCGTAACCATGGGCGGCAGGAATTACGAGGGTACGTGACGCGCACATTTGGGTTCTATTGTAGCCAACGGGAATGCATGCGTTTCAGGGGTTTTTAGGCATTCTGGAATGCTATTGATTATGCCGCAGCGGACAGGAACAAAGCTGCTTGAAGCATCGTCGAGTAACCTCATCGTCTCTCCTCTGGTCTAGATCCAGTCCGTCTTGTATGGTCATGCCTGGCTGATACACGCCCATCGCGCGTTGGGATCGGCATGGACAGATTAAGGCGCCGTACAGGTAAAACGGCGTACTCGATAGAGGTTCATGTCGGCGAACAAAATCACTATTTTGTGCAGTTACGGTGGACTCGTAGGAGAAGATTTCCTTTTTGCTTTCGGTGGTGTACGGAAGTAATCATCCTAAGTCACATGCGTGTTGGGCTTACTGAGTGAATGAAGTTAATTGTGGAGAACTTATATGTGGTCGTGTATATAACATCCATCCGTGTACAGGATCCCGAGACGTCAAATCCTTGATTTGCAGGGTCGCCCCAGATGAGTACATGATATACATAAGCTGTATTTAGGGCATGATTACGCCAGAATTCAACCAGAATCAGGCAATCTCTAATTCATATTTAAGCGCTGATTAGGCCCGCCATGGACCCATAATCCACTACTCTTTCTATATACATTTCTATAAGGTCTCGTCCACCCTGGTCAAGTCCTGCGTGAAGGTTATGTCCTTTGGTATACGCTTCAACACCTTCGTGCTCATCTTTACCCAGTTCTCCTTGCGCAAAGTATTTCCGTGCTTATCCTTGCCAAAAAGCGATTTGGCCACGTATTTTGCAATGGGTTCTCTCCACACGGCCTCTACTCCCTCCGGTAAATATACGTAGAGGGGCTGCGGCTCGCCTGGAAGTGCACCAGTAGCAGTGATATTGACATACCCCATGGACTGGAGCACTAGATCAAAAGAACCATGGAATTCGGGAACCTGGTACTTGACCAAATTGGCCCTATGACCGTCCACCAAAAAAATCCCTTCCACAGCTTTTTCATCCTTGGCTTGTCGCCACACCTGGAGTGCCTTTTCCATGCTACTGAAGATGTGCACCTTGTGATTGATCAAGTTCCGGACTCGATACATGCATCCTTCGGGCACTTGCATGAAAAACGTCCCACCCACCGTGATCACTTGACCTGCTTTAGCAGTTTCGTAGTGGGCATTGTAAGTGCCATGTTTATGGAACTTCCGGCCTTTGTTAAGCTGTTTGATGGCACTGGGCAGCATGATATCGATGAGCAGTTTCGACGTGCTTGAGCGCACATTGAAGCCGGGAACATCATACATGATCTTCTTTTTCGTGAGTTCCACCGCCATGATTCCCCGGGTGAATCCGGGCATATAAGACACTCCGGGGCCTCGGCTTGCTTTTAGTTTCTTGACCTCTGCTGAGAACTGTTTTCTTTGGGAAACACCACGAGCTCTGTTTTGCTCTTTTTCCCGGTTGCGCTGGTTACGGGCGTTGGGCAAGCTCTCCCGTTCTTTCTGTCCAACATATACCAACAGCTGAAGCAATGTCAGTTTTCCGGAGTTGACCGCACCAATGAAAAAGGAGTTGTTGGGGATAGCCTCGTAAAGACGGTCGGTGTTCCAGTCCACCTGGCCCGACACAAGGTGCACATGTTCGGCCGGCACATTGTACCTATTGTGGAGGTAGTCCTGGAAGAACTGAAGCCCGTTCTTGGAAGCGGTGCTGTTGCGGTCGAAAAAGAGATCCGATTTGGTGATGGTAAAATGCATTGTTTGGGCAGCCTTGAACCGGAACACCTCATTGTCTAGAGACATGGGGAAGTCCGCCGCACTCACCACATACACTATGTTTGCAGCCGGAGGAAGCAGCTCCATGACTGCTGCAACATTATCCACTTTGTGTTGGGACGGGTCAAAAGATGACTTGTAGTGGGCATTTCGGCAACGTATGCAGGTGTGGCCCCGGGAAGGGGTGGTTTTGGGCTGGGGTTTTGGTGCCACTGGGGCTGTAGAGCCATTTAGAAGAAGTGCTTTATCCTCTTCACTAAGCTTGGCATAGGTGGTTTCATAAGTGACATCTTCGGGTTTAACGAATTTGGGGCGTTGGTTATGAGAGGGATCCACGTAATAACCAGGCGACTCTGGCTGCTTATTCTGGAGAGTGATGCCACAAGATGTGCATTTTGGGATCAAGCTATCTGCCAATAAGTAGGAAACTTGAGGGGCATTAAATAGGGAGGTTTCCAGGGAATAGTGGCGAGGAGAAGAACGGGCCACGTGACGCTGATATCGAAGGGCCACAAAGCACACTCTGGAGAAACGAGTTAAAGTACGAAGCATGGAGAGTGAAGAGGAACACCACGTGATGAGGTGTGTGCGAAAGGTGAAGATGTAAGTGCAGGGTGCACGGGTGCAACTGCTTGACGAAGTGGTAGTGCAGAAGGTGCATGTGCGGCAGCACGGCAAGTGGAGGTACGGATGCGCGGGTCACTGAGGTTGCGCTAACGAAAGCTCGCCATCACGTGAGCCGCATGTATCAAGCAATCTGACATGCATGGAGCGCATGGTCATACACAATCAAAGAGGCCAGCGCATGCATTTAATCGTGGTATGGGCGCGCGCGTATGTACATCGCGACTGCTTGAGAAGAATACTACAGCCAGGACAGATTTTCACACACACGTCCGCATGCATGTGTAATGTTTTGCTTGCTCTGGTACGTCATTGACCGTCCGACTACTCCGTCTAGCAGCACGAGCGTAGCACGCGCTTCCTCAGACCTTATAAGATACTGCTATCAAGTACAAGTCCAGGAGAGAAAAAGTCCAGGTGCCTCCACGTATTGTTGGTAACCCACGTTTGCTGATGGGCTGGTTGCTTCATTATTAGTGCGCAGAGTGGAATGATAAAATTCGGTTGCCAACAATGGTTAGTGTGGTTCAAGGGTCTCTGGGATTATCAAATAAAGGGTCGGGGACGTATCGACAGAGTTTACAGTTTTATTGCCTTATATGAAGCAACTTTATCCAAAGAACAAAGGTAACAGGGTCGAGAGAGGCAGCTCTAACATGGCTAAGAAGAGAAAAAGGGGATGCTGATCGCAGGGAGGTGGTGCATCACATGCATGATGCGCGACGTTATGCGTGTAAAATGCAGGCTGTCAGGGTGTAGGGGATGCTAATCCTTATGCTTCCTGCGGTGGTGCAACTGCCCCACATGAGACGGCGACAATATTTCGCCACACATGGCTAAAATAAACCTGCGAGAATCAAGACGCGAAAAGATACCCTGACCAACACCTTCCAGGTGCCCGAATAAATCATGACATAGGAACACATTTTTTAAAGATTCTTTCGTGTACCTCTGCGCATAGTACGTATTATATGCATAAATTGACATTCATGCACCGCAGCATGTCTTGTCAGATTCATGTTTCAAGGATGTCGCATAGGATAGGCTATTTTTTTTTTTTGGTATTGTCATGCAAAAATAGGAGGCAGGCAGAAAGAACGGGCTAGCTGAATCATGACTCAATTACCAGAGTGGTTTCAGAGGGCAACATTGGGATTCTCGTATTAGCGAGGCTACCAGGTACGTAGCGTCACATAAGCGGCATCGCAGGTGCTGCTCGGTATGCTAATATGCGGCAATTCTGGAACTCTCAGTATATCGCCGAACTTGCATATGTAATCGTATTCTCGACGCATGAGACTCCACTCTTGTGATAAAAGTATCAAGTGGTGGTTCAGTCCCCATCTTCACGAGAATTGCAGAGTCCCGAACAAATTTTAGTGGAATTGCTCACAATCTTTGTTGCAAGTCTTGTGATTCGCGTCTTTAACATGTGGTGCATTCTGCCGCAATTGGCCCAACATAAAAATATGCGCCTTGCGCGAGCAACGTAAATTTTCCCAGGAACTAGTGCGATAATGCCGGTAAAAGCGGGCGACTATGACATAGAAGCAGGCATAAATATTTTTTTCAAAACTAAGACGGCCTCAAATAGAAGGGAAGCTTGTTGGACTGAGGCCAGTTTTAGAAGCCAAAAATTTTTTTTGGATACTGTTTCAGAAGACTTGTCTGCAGAGTCACCAATTTCCACACATTGGATGATGATGCGTCGTAAAGTTGAAATGGACGCATAACAATGCTGTGCATACTGCGTATGCATGCGGGTGAATTCTCGTTTTTAGTCCTGGAACCTTGAGCATCCTGACCGCGCCAAAATGCCCTCATTTGGAGCCATTTCGTTGCCTCAAAGTGGACATGGGGTGTGCGATACGCACGCCTTATGTGCGTTGATGGGGCTCGGGTAAAACTGCAGCAAGGCTGCATTGTCATGCAGCGCTACCAAAGCTTATACATAGTGCAAACATGTTCATTATTTTTCGAAGTCTCATTCATCAAGCCTATTGCTTGCCACTCTTTTTCTTGTGTGCACTTTTCTTCCAGCGCCAACCACATCTTCATTAACCCCCCGTTTTAATACTCCCCTTTTCCTAGGCGCATATCTGTCCCATATTCACCTGCTCCATCCAAAAAGACATTTCTTTGTGATACAATATCTGGTTCGTTTCCTCAGCCTCAACACAGAGCCTCCATACCCAACATTTTATTGAGTCATTTCCACAGCCTCCCACCAAGATTTCTCCACTAATCTGGTTTGTTGCGCTCTTCTGTTCCAGCCGAATAAGATCCATACCCTGTGTGAACCTTTGACGTTAAGAATACAAAGCAAGCTAATCGCCACAAATACCCTTGCTGTTCGCTTTTGGACTTAAGCTCGCCACCACAGCTCAAGGCCACCGAACACGAGTTACTCCCCTTTTTCGGTCCCCTAAAAGCATCCATGGCCAAAAGATCAAGCTCCCAGTCCCCACGCGTACACAAACGCAGGATGTCCCGAGAAAGTGGCGGGGCCTCGGACTACACAGCCACTGCGGCAGCTACTTGGACCGCCATCGGTAGCTGTGCCGTTACTATGGGCATCTTCGCTCAGGCCATCAAAGCATATGACTCGGCACTAGCGCACTACCCCGGAGCCCTCGACGCGCTTCTTGGCTGGTCCCATTCGCTTCGGATGAGCGACGTTGCCAACTCACAGACTGCAGGCCTGCAAACTGCACTCCAACGTCTCACCAAGGCCGTGGACCAACATCCCAACTTGGCCAACAGCGCCGATTTCTTCAAGGAGTTGGCGGAGTGCTATATACTCTTGGACCTGACAGATCAAGCCCACCAGGCCATCCAGCAGGCCATCTACCTCCAGCCCAAGGATGCTGGCCTGTTCCTCCTCCAGGCCCAGATTCTTATTCGCACAGGTGCTCGTGCCCAGGCGGCCGCGGCACTTACCCACTGTCTACAACTACTTCCGCCCCTGCCTCACAACTACTCGGCCTCGGATGTGGAAAATGCACGCAGTGCCCATGCAGAGCTAGCAGCCATAGCTGCGGCTGACAACAACATTGAGTTGCTGATTGCTGAGCTTACTGCTACGTTGCTGTTGCCTTCACTTCCTTTGGCCAGAGTGGAAGAACATGTGGCTCTCTGGTGTGCCTTAGCCACGGCCAAAGAGCGGGCAAACAGAATTCCTGAAGCCTTGGAAGCTTGCGAGCAAGCCGAACGGGCGGTTGGACCTCACCCTCGCATTCTTATCACACACGCATACTTGTTGCTACTCAATAGTAACAAGGCCTATGCGCAGCAGGCCATCGAGCTCTTGACCCAGGTGGTGGAAGCCGAGCCTCAGGAAACCCAACCCAAAAAGGAGCAAGAGGAGGAGGCCACCGGCGATGCCCCAGGAGACTTCCTTCCTTGGTGCCTCCTTGGAGAGGCGTACACTGTTCTCGAACAGCCTCGGGCCGCTTACGATGCATACCAGGTTGCCCTTCGTCGGGCTAGCAGCCTGCCCATCACCTGGTTGGCAGTGGGAAAACTCTACTTGGAGCTCAAGCAGCTCCCTGATGCTTTGGCCGCATACTCTCAAGGTTTGAGGTTGCAGTTGAACGAAAACTCCCCCGGAACTGCCACGGCGTGGGATGGTTTATCCTGTGTGTATGAACGATGTGACGATCAACTTGGTGATGCTGCAGATGCCTGTGCTCGTGCTGCCAGCTGTTTCCGCTCATACGGTGATACCGAGAGCGCACAGTACTACGAAACCAAGTCCAAGAAGCTTCTCGCGGCCTCCCAGGGCAAGGGCCCAGTCCCCGAGCTCTGTGCTCCTCCTGGAGTGCCCAACTACTTTCTCCGTGACCTAGTGACTTTGTTACCCAGTGAAAGAATAGCATTAGTACAAGGCCACAACAAGAAGAACGCCCGCACGGGACCTGAGGCCACAGCACAGAAGCCATACGAATCCCCAAGGCCTCGTCCCAACTTCCCCAGCTCCAATGTGCCCGAAGGCCATTACCAAACCTTCTCACCGGCTTTTGAAAGGCAAGGACATCCTGAAGGTAGACCAGCACATGGCACCGAAATGCAAGGCGGGCCACCGCTTCCTCCACAACAACCAAGCCACTTTCCCCAGCCCAGTGGGTTTGCTCCTGGAGGCGCCCAGCCGCCAGTTTACCAACTCGCATATTCATACAGACCAGACACCAAGCTGCCAGGACCAAATACCCAACACCAGTTGCCTCAGCCAAGCGGGCGCCAAATGTGGGCGGGCCCAGAATACATGGGAGGCCCATCGGATAGAGTGACGCAGGGTCCTCCTCAAATACGTGGGCAGTTCCCTCCACCCCCACCAAACGTGGCCATGTCTCCACCACAAGTGAATGGAGCCCCCAATGGCCCCCACCGGTCACCCGTGGCTCGGCCGCAAATCGTCGATGAAAATGGATACCCAATGCCCGGTCCTCCCGGCTATCCTTACGGACAGTACATGCCTATGCCCAACGGAATGGTTGCGCAGCTGCCGCTCTACGGGGCCAATAACTGGCGCCGCTAGTTAATTAACCGTTAGTATGTGTGCATTTATAATTTATTGTAGTAATTAAAGTACTCTGGCAATGTCAGCCCAAGTTCCCTGGTAAGCACACTTTGAGGTATTACTCGTGTTGGTAGAGTTCATATTGGTTACTGGAAGCACCGTAGCCAAGTGCTCCAATGCACCCAACCCTCTGCCTCCTTCAATGATAATTCCAGTATCTGCCTTTACTATTGGAAGAACATCGCCCGAACTATCGCCAACATAAATCAAATGACACAGTTCATGGTTGGCCCGGATTTGCTCGAGCTTAACTAGCTTATCATAACCAGTGCGAATACTCATACACTGGTCGAAGGAGCCGGTGCTGGTTCCAGTCGAGTCGTATTCGAAGTCATTAGCCATGACCGTCAAGTTCAGGATGCCATGGGCCGAAAGCACAAGCTCAATTAGCTTCCGGCACCAATTCACGCTAAGGATATATTTAGGGCCCGCAAAGCTACGCATCGTCTCCACGAACCCAGGCCTGAGCAACACCTTGGGAGCTAAATCAGCAAGGTCTTGGGCAGTGATATTTTTAAAGTACTTATTTTTCTCAAGGGCATCGATCGAAGCAAATTCTACCGAGTGCATTCCCTTCTGAAACTCCATCTCCTCTTCCACACTACTTCTTTGTAGCTGTAGCAGAGAGTAGGCCTCATAGGCACGCAGATAGATGTTGGAGTAGTAATCGAAGTCCGGCGAAATACCCGGGTTTTTTGCAGCCGCCAAAGCCGCCAACATTGTAGTAGTATCCAGCACCGTGGCTGTTTCATCCCAATCAGTAACCAACACTTCCATCACTTCCATCTCTTTCATCACTAAGTACTATGAGCCATGAGCTACGAAGGTGCTTTGCGCGTCTGCTATATAAGCACGTTCCGGACGACTCACGCAGAGTTGCTGGGTCGCAGTCTTTCTCTCTCACCTTTCTAGTACACCTCTTTTTTTTCTCTACACTACAATGGCAGCATTATTGGGAGAGCTAGGTGACTTGACGCCCAAGGATGATGTGCAGGAGAATATTGCCCCAAGCCAGATCGATCAGTTGGACGTGATTCCAGATTCGCCCGATCATGCTACCATTAAAAGCCGTGGGCCTAGTGTCTCTGCAGAGGGTGGGAAGACAGAGAATCAGGGAAAAACTGAAACTCATGGAAAAACTGAAACCCAGAGAAAAACTGAGATTAGGGGGAAAGCCAAGTTTGAAGGAAAGACCGAAGGAGACATTCCTGATTTCGAGGGGAAGACCGAAGGCAAGAATGCTAAGTTTGAAGGAAAGACTGAGGGTAAGAATGCCAAGTTCGAGGGCAAGACAGACCACTAATCCGGCCTATAGAACCTATTTCATATCATCATCTATTTATAAGTTTTAATACAAAATTAATCTATCAGACCAAGCGTATGTCCGGATTCGGTTGTGGTGGGTTGAAAATATAGAGATGTTGCGGCCTGCATGAAGCACCTTTGCCTATTGCGGTAATCCACTATTCACTATAAAAGTGTGGGGAATCACCTTCTCCCTTTTCCACACAAGTCACCATGACCCAAGAAGAAAAACCCAAAGTCGACCAGGATTTCAAAAAAGACGATATGCCCACCAAGGAGCAGCGTGATGTGCTTGAAAATTCGGTCAAGAAGCTCTTGAATCCAGATGGTAAGAGTCCCCAAATGGATGGCTATGTCACCAGCACTTTCGACTACATTTCGGGGATGCTAGACAAAATGGCCAATTCTTCCGATAAAGATGCCACGGCTCAGCATATTGCCGAGGACTTGAAGACGAAATATGAGAATTGGGCTAGTCAGTTCAAGACTGATGCTGAGAAGAAGGCTGAATTGGAGAAGGCGGCCTCAGAAAAGCCTGCTGACGAAAAAAATAAATAAGTGTAACCTAGACGAAAAAACTTTATATATTCAGGATGATTTAAATTCTTCCACTGCCAACAGAGTATGTGTCTTGGACTAGTGGTGGACTCGTGGGGGAAGCCATTCCGGGGCTTTAATGCAGTTCCAGAAGCGTATATACAGTTCCGACCTATTGACTTAGGTCCTTTTATCCTGTCCACAGAAAACTATTTTGCAGAATTAAAGGCAGTTGGGTTGTCTGCTTAGTTTAAGGATGAGTCTGGTTTTTGGAGGATTTCTAATTAGGCGTTTGTGGGCGGCTACGGCAAGGAACCTTTCTTCATCCTCAGGTCACGAGTTCATTCCGAGAGTCTACTCTCCCAACATCAACTTTCAAACCAGTCAAGTATTTCTTGAAGAATTCAATGTTTTAGAAATCAACTTAAGTGTCAAAACTGTCAATTGAATGGATTCATTTGGAAAGAATCTGTTTTAAGACCTTACATATCAGTCAAGTACCTAGATGAGATAGTCTAGGGCATTATTCGAGCTGGAGAACACATAATTAAGTAGGATTTCGGGGTAATAATCCCATACAAGTGATATGGAACTGTCTTGATTCTTGGGATCAACACCTTCTCAATTCGTTGACTATCAATAGAGAACAAGATGAGAATCATCCAGATCTATGGTATATTCAGGAGTCGCCAGTTTATTCAAGAATCTCTGAGTTTAGTTTGATAGTATTCCAATTAATTTAATTTACAAGAGAGTTAAAGAATGTACACAATCCATATATCCACAACAAGGAAGACTTGAAGCGGACTCAAACCATGTGTTATTGATATAGCTGGATAATCAGAACAGGCAACGATGGAAACAGAGCCTGCCAGGCGAAGCCCAAAAAAAAGCAACACCAAATATCCGCATGGTCTACAGCCACATGAAATATTAGTATATTCAATATGAAAGATTTGTATATTACAATATATTAAAGAATAGTGGGAGGAAAAAGTGGGCACAATTTAAACCGCGATGGGTCCGGCTCCATCCATGCATCATCGGGCCGCGCACGTCCTCATCAGTGCAAGACCATTTCATACCTCCATACCACACTACACTACATTACACTACCTTCATACAGCTACACCATGAGTAAAGTGCCCGCATGGAAGAAACTCGGGCTCCAGGTCAAGAGCGAGGTGGAAAACGACCCATTGTCCACCACCACTCATCTCGATGGTTCTGTTATCGACAACAAGCTAGCCAAATCGTTGAATAAGAAGAGAAGAGCACAGGAAGACCAGAAAGACCAGAAAGACGACAAGACGAAAAAGCCTCCCAAAAGGGTCAAGCTCCCCAAATCAGAACGTCCTCCTCCTCCGGAAAAAGACCAGCTCACGTACCTCAAGCAGTTCTCTCAGGATAAAGAGAACTGGAAGTTCAGCAAGCAGAAGCAAAACTGGCTACTAAAGAATATCGAGACCATTCCGGCAGAATACGAGTCGTTTCTCATTGAGTATATCGAGGGGATCCAGGGCGGTGCCCGTGACCGTGTAGTTGAGGACTTAAAGGCAGTGATCGTGCTGTGGAATGAGTACTCCAAGAAGCTCGAGGAGAAGGTGAATGCTGAGCTCTACGGCCAAAAAGACGAGCCAGAGACGGAAGGAGATAAGAAAGAGCTGGAGGGAGATAAAACGGAGCCAGAGGCGGTGAAGGGTCCTTCCAAAGAATACGCTATCCGGTGCAAGAAGATCTTAATGGCCCTTGTGGATGAAGAAATCGAGATGGAGGGTGAGAATGTGGAGGAACCAGCACAGGAAAATAAAGCTGTTGAACCCGAAACTTCTGAAGCCAAGTCTGAGGGCCAGGAGCAAGCCGAAGACGGAGAACCCGATAATCTTGTGATTGATGAAGTTGAGGTCGAAGAGTACGATAAAGACATTGAGTTTGAGAAACCAAAAAAGGAAGAGAAAAAAGAAAAAAAGGAGAAGAAGGTAAAGAAAGAGAAGAAAGAGAAGAAGGAAAAGAAGGAAAAGAAAGAAAAGGCAAAGAAAGAACAGAATTAAAGACCACCTCCATGGTGACTTGGGTCTCGTTTCAGTTTCTAGATTCAAGCAACCGTCCACCTGCATGCATCGACTGTATAGTCCTCCAAACAAAGTGACCGCATTACTACTACTACATACACACAAGGCTTACCACCTCCATATTCAAACAGACTCTGTAGCTTCAATGTGGGTGGGATTGGCCGACCCACTGGGTGGTGCATCCGTACACCTCCAGCACCTCTCTCCAGGCGCACTCCGCACATCAACTGGTGGATCGATTACTGCGTAGGAACCCAACACATCTCCTCCCATTGTATACAATGTCTTTCAATATCCGCCAGCTTGAGGATCGTGCCACCGATGTGGACCCCGATCTCAGGTACATGGCTCTTGAGGACCTACAAAAATACCTCACCAACCCCAAACTTCAGGTCCGCAATGTGGCTTCGTTCGTGCCGCTTTCGTTCCGGCTTTTGGCTGATTCCGTCAGCGAGGTCCAGAACCAATCCGTGCGGACCTTTCCTCTTCTCATACGCCATGTTTCAGATAGTGATGTGTTGCTGATTGTGGAGAAATTGTATGAAAATGTGGAGCGAACCATGAACGATCTGACGTTTCAGACGTCAGTGCCCCATTTGGCTCTCCGGGGCATTTTTAGTGAGTCCAGCTCTCACTTCCAGAATCTGCTAGCGAAGTCTGTGTTTGCGCTTTTGATTCCTCGGATCTTGGATGGTGACAAGCTTACGATCGATAAGGTGGAGATCTTGATCGATTTGCTCCGCAATTTGGGCCATGTGCTACTGATGGCCGAGCTTGGGCTGCTTGTCAACTCCTTGGTAGATAAGGCGTTTATTCTGAGTGGAATTGTGGGCAAGAGGTCTATAGTGGGCATTGACGAATGTCTTGAGCAGATCGAGGCCATAGATGTGGCCCAGAAAGCAGATTTCTACGATGGCCTTTTAAACAAAATCCTTCCCTTTGTCGAAACGTCTCCTGCCACTTTCTTTACGTTAACTCAAGTGATTTTAGGCCGGGCCCAAAACTCTCTTTCCCCCACATCCATCGATTTGGTCTTTGATGTCATAGTCAAGGCGCTCAATTTAGATCTGTTGGTGGTTAGTCTTGAGGAATTGGATGTGGATCGACTCATTGAGCTTAACCAAACCCGTGAAACTTGCCTCTTGACTTTATCTTTGTTGACTGCGTGTGTCCCCAAGAGTCACTATGAAAGACTTGAGTCAATTATGGCAGTTGCCAGTAAATTCTTGGCGTACGATCCATTTGGTGAACAAGAAAACGAAGATAGTGACGATTACGTATCTGACTTCGACTCTGACATCGACCTCGAAGATGAAGACATTGAACAGTTCGAGGGAACTGGCGAAAACGATGCTTTGGCAGCAAAACTTCGCCTCAGTGCCCTCATCAATATCAAGTCTGTAATATCTAACCATTCTGATTTGGCACTGCTGCTCCTCACTGCCCCAGTTCTTGAACAATTATGCCTATTGGTTGGGGACAAGGTTGATTTCGTTTCAAACGAGTCTGTACACTGTTGTGTTTTGGTTTTGGGAATACTCAATGCTCCCAGCAGAGAATTCCTTGAACTACTTGAACAGCAACTTTTCTCGGGGCTTCTTACGCAGAAGAACATTGTACGGTTCAACACTACAAAACCATTGATCGAGGCCATGGTTGGCGGTCACTCTAAGTCACTTTCAGATACGTTTTTGTCGACCCTCTATGAGCACTTCTTGAGCTTCAAGATTTCCATCCAAACGTTCTCGGAGATTGCCCGTTTATACAAGGTGGTGCTCGAAGAATATACTGTTTTGGGTGTGCCCCACGATTTCCTACAATGCATCATTAACGACATGGACCAGTCGTTGAGCGACCCCAACATATACCACAATTTGCTTTCCGAGATGTTATTGGTGCTTCAAATACTTTATGGACAATCCTCGCAAAGTCCTGATTTGGTGCAGTTCATCAATACCAACATTTTTCCCAAAATCATTAAAAAAGTGTCCAATCGTCAGTACCCCAGTGACTTGAGACAGGCCCTTTTGCGGTCCTTGACAGATATGATTGTCAATGTACCGTTGACAGCTGAAAACGGTGTTATGGCCATGGACGTTTTCTCACAATCCCTTGCTCACGAAATATCCATGAACTTTACCCTTGAGTGCTTGATCAAAGTGCTCATTGCACGGCCTCAGTTTATGCGGCCAGAATTGCAAAAGGTGGTTCTCACAAAGGCAGTGGTGTACTTGAAATCAAGTGACTCGTCGCTTTACATGCCATCATTGAGACTTTTGGACTTGGTTTTAAGTCCTCAGGAAAATGAAACTGCTCCTTCACCTGACTTGGTCAAGGAGATCGAGCAGATTTTGTTGGACATGGTTGCAAATACCTCGGAGACTGTTCTCATGAACGCTTGCTTCACCACTCTTCGCCACACTACCAAGTATATTCCAGCAGACGAGGTGTTTTTCCGGACGTTGGTTGACTCGGTCATTAACATTAAGTTGATCGACGTTGATAACATTAACATTGGGCCAATTGAGAGATTGATCGAAAATATCTGTGAAAACAATACTATTGGCGGCGAAAGGATTTATGAACTTGCTATGAAATCTCTCATCTGCCGCAATTTCATCAGTGCTAAGATGATGTCGATATTGGTGTTCAAATTGGACTTGATTAGTGAAATCAGCAAAGCTGAAGAGGAGCTCCTCCAAATCAACCAGCACCCTATTGAAACGGATAAAATCATTTTTGATATCCACTTTTTGGGCTGTATCTCTTCTCGACACGAAATTAAGTCCATTCAGTTCAACGACTTCTTTGCATTTTTGAACCTGGAAAATGAACACATTGCATTGGCTGCTGCACGTGCTATCGGGCTTCTTATCCTTCGGGATTTCGACCACTATTTGCCTACTTTGCTCGGCTATTACCACGATGAAGGCATGGGAGAACAAAAGAAAATCCTTATTTTAGTGGCAATTAAGCAGGTGTTGAAAGAGAGCTCTTCTGATAACCAGCTTGATTCGTTGCGTGATATCTGGAAGAATATTCTCGATGCGTTGCTCAAAAAAGAAGGCCAAATCAACAACAAAAAGGTGTCTGAATTAAAGTTGGCGGGAGACATTTTGAGCAAGATTATTGAATTAGATACCGAAGTCAATTATCAACAAGAAGTGCTGCGTCTTTTGGATACGCCTGAGAATCGTGATAATCAATATCTCATTTACACGGTTGTGGTGATTTTCAAGGAGCTCATCAACAAGGCCTTCTTCGTGTTTGACATTGAAAATGTCACGAGAATGGTACAGTTTCTCGTCATTCCCAACATCGAATTGAAACTGGCCATTATCAGTACCCTTCTCACGGGTATATACAATAAAAGCAAAGGCTTTGCAGGCATTCTTGATGAAGTCATTTTGCCACGGATTTATGATGAGTTGAATGCCAAGGAAGAATTCAAGAAGGTGATCCCTATGGGTCCATACAAATACGTCATTGATGAAGGCTTAGAAGTCCGCAAGCTAGGTTACGAATTCATCAATTCCGTGGTTAACATCAACAACGACCGGATTCAGCCAGAGTTTAGCGTGGAAGTCAATGAAGTGAAATTATTTGAAGTTCTTTGCACTAAAGGATTAAAGGATTCAGAGAATGACATCATCAATTCGACAATCAACATCTTGATTCAGCTCATGCAAAAGGATGAGAATGTGCTAATGAAAGTGAGCAATTTAGCAGATGCTATTACATCACTCTCCAAAATCATCAACCGGAAATTAAGAGCCAAGGCCAGTACGCAGGAAACAGAGAGCTACGAGGACACTTTGCGCAATGTGATCAGAGTGTCAAAGATCATGAACGAGATCATAAAGAAAAACAATAATGCACCAGCAGAATGGGCCACCTTCTACTACGAGCTACAGAACAAACACCAATTATTGTTTAACTCCGTCTAGAAGAACCAGACATCTCAGTTGCTCCCGGAAGCCGGAGTTATTTTTCGCACCATGGCACGCGGATATAGCAGCAGCGACTGGAAGGCCTGGCGCACGAAGCTGCAACATAGAGTTGAAGAGAAATCAGTGTTACGCATTGGGAAAGCTAATTGACATGGTTGCTGCTGCAGAACCCGGGATAAGGCACAAGGTGTGGCGAATGGGGCTCGCTAACTCCGTCGCTTGCTGCGGAGGTCGATGCGTGGCGCATGAGTAACGGTTTCGGCATGGAAAAAAAAGCCTCTAGCTTTGCCTCAATTTAGAAAAAGCTTCGCCCATGAGGTGGCTAGAACCGAAAAAAAGAGAGCAACGGAAAAGAATAACATGCGCCGAAAGGCCCGCGTGCAGGTCGCGGGGTATATATGCCGGAAATTGTGGGGAACCGGCCGCACTGCCGATATTGTCATCAAGCGTGATAAGTACACCTGTGATAAACATTATAAATCTGCGAATCGCCTTCCACCTATTCTTGAATCTGTCTAAACAACAGCCAGACCCTATTTCTCTTTCAACATCAACAACTTGCCTACCTAATCTACAACTTGACGTCTCATGTGTTCACTGACATGATCAAAGCAGTTCTTTTATCGCCGATTGTTTTCCTGTGCTACTGCTATTTGGTGGTGTTCAGCTTCATATATAGCCAGGCTATATACCTTAGTAATAGTCTACGTGCAGATGCGGAAGATCTCGTTCAAATCGTGGTCCAGTCCACGGAAGCAACCGTCACCTTCTCCAAGAACGTTAAACACTACCTTGAAATAGGCCTCAAATTCATTCGCTACGGAATGTACAATAAAATCAACTAGTAGGAGAACTAGTTACGGACATTCAAACAAAAAAAATTCAGTCCCGACTCCGGGAAATAATGGACAGTTCAAGGAGTACTTGGGATCTGGGAAATTGGAATCCAGAGATTGGAATCCAGAAATTAGTATAATGTATTTATGACAATAAAAGACACTATGGGATTTGAAGGTATAGGTCAGGAAAACTATATGACACATTCTAGAAGTGGCACTTTTACAGTATGTATCATGATTTCTTTTTAAGTGTGGTCGGTGTCATTACGTAATATTCTTGCGGTTCCCATAACTTTTGCAGATGTGGTTCCAACACCCGTAACCCACCAAACAAAATAAATGCACTCACCAATGATGATAATTGAATTCTTTTTAGTGCTGATTCGGTCCAGTACTATGCCTGAAGTCATACATTGAGCTGTAGTAGCTCCCATTCGCTAGATGATATTTACTAGTGGTGTGTCATATTCAATATTGTCTATGCTGGCTACAACTTTGGGTGTTCCATTCTAGTGGTTCATTGGCCTTAAGTTTTTTATCCTTGGGCTTGGGACAGTAAGTTTCTTGATTCAAATCTGAATCTCTTAAAAATATTCGTTGGTAACAAACAGTGTCATTTGGTGCCATATCAGCAAAAACTGAGAGTCGAGGGGGCCCCTTGAAATTGAGCGCATTTGTTCCTGAACAATCCAAAATCATTGTATATGTAACCCGGGGTCTCTCCTCAGACCTTTGGTATAGTACACTCCACACTCTATGGTTAGTCAGTTCGATATGTACACATGAATGCATCTATTGCTCTCTTTCGATTCTCTTGCCAAAGTTTAAAAAGCTGGAAACAGTTTCAGTAGTCCTGAAAGCTTGTACCGAGTTGTAAGAGCCTTGAATTCAGGACAATACATTACCATATGTCTCTGGACTGGTAAATACAGGAATCACATGCATTGTTTTAGATCAGGTTCATAAACTCAAGTGGCTGAGCCAAGTGGCTGTACTAAGTGGCTGGACCAAGTGATTTGAAAAAATAATTGCTCAGGACATAATCCGTCTTAACACTCTATTGTGGTTTTTGGAATCTGGATTTTCATGTGATTTATCAACGGTCTGCGGACATTAGAATATAAACGCATGCAGTAACTAAACTCTATTTGCAATCAGGCAAAAGTTTCCAAAACCTAGATTTGCGTGTCTTTCCGGAGATATCACGCTGTATTGTTTAAACTTGGTAGCTTCCATTTTTGGCATCTATTCACCCGATAACTGCTGTACTCTATATAGTTAATACTCTACATGGCCTTAAATGGTACTTATTAGCGGGGTGCCTACGTTGCCAACTCTCCTGAAAACTCCAATAAATACTGCTTAAACTAACCTGGAATTTTCAAATTCCAATCTTGATGACCTGATGTAAACGAGGACTTATCATCTAGCTTGAGAAATCACCTTCTGCTATATGCAGGCCATGCTTATAATGGGGCTAACAATGTGTACAATGAAACTCTGTCCTTTCACCTATTGGGGGGGGGTACTCCGACCATTCTGGTTACTTTCTAAATATATCTCCTGTCTTTGCAGCTAAAGATTGTCAGGCGACCGTTTGCATCGTGAAGGGAGTTGAGGCGATTTCTTGCGTCTTTCATGCAGTTCCTGCTGTCTGAGCCTGATGACCATTTTTGGTCTTTAACATTACATATGTACATTCATGTGTCTCCCCCACTACCCTGCCATCCGTATTGTATAGTACAGCACAATACATGAGAATGAATTCTTCAATGGTTGTACTTGCGTGACAGTCTTGGACACTGTTACAGGTGCTCAGTGATTATTGAAGGTAGTCCTCTTCATACTACTTTGTAATGACATGCATTGTGGTTATAACAACCACCGGACTGGTGCTTACTTTTACATGATAGAATATCTCGCTAATATATACCTAAGGGTCCCGGAGGCCCTGCACAGATCACTGCTATCCACCTAACTTACCCGGAGCACATACTTGTATCTGAGTACGCTAGTAATAGGTGGTGCTGTTTTCGCTGTAAGAACTCAACAGTGAAACCAGGCTGTTAGTCTTATATGTCGACGTATTCCTTACGTCCTAAAGTTTATCATGGTATGTATTGAACCTAGAATAGTCGAGGAACTCCCTCAAGGATCTAAGGGAGGAGAACCTCGCTGTTATATACACTGGTTGTATGCAACCCTGCATATAAATGAAACACAAATGCACGTGATATGCAAGTGTTACCCGACCGGGATACCTTGCATCTCAGTATCCTTGTAAAATCGTTTCCTAATATTCGCCTGTTCGAGGGCGTGTGGTCTAGTGGTATGATTCTCGCTTTGGGTATGCAAGGAAACTTGCTTCGAATTTGCGAGAGGCCCTGGGTTCAATTCCCAGTATGCCCCATTGTTTTTATACTCTATAAGAGTTGGAGCTTTCTCTTTTTATTCGTGATACTCCCCCTCATCATTAAATATTGTACATTATGCTATCTAGAATATATGCTACTGTTTCAACTCAGCCTTGACCCATCCTTCCAAGCCACCCTTGACAATAATGTCTTGCAAATTGGTACCCAACTCACCAACCTTTTGTTGCAAAACGACATTGCCTTCAGCGTCCAGCACAGTCACCAAGGCCTTGGTGACATCATACTTCAAGAACCAGCCTGTTCTGATGGTGAGTTCCTTAGAGCCGGCGTATTTTTCTCTTAACTTGTTGATCAATGCGGGAATCTCCAACGTCAACAATGCATTGTTGATGGAGTTACGGGAGAAAATGTTTCCAAAGGATCCGGCAACAACCATTCTCATTCCTTTAGCCAAAATGGCTGTGGCTGCCTGTTCTCTGGACGATCCAGTACCAAAGTTGTGACCGGATATGATAATGTCACTAGACTTGGTCTTGTCCTTGAACTCGGAGTCGTAATTCTCCATACACACCTCGGCCATCTTTTCCTTGGGAATGTCGTCCTGGTAGGTGTATTTACCCGGGTAAATACCATCAGTATTGATGTTGTCGGCATCACACAAGATCAATTCACCCTCGATAGACTTAGGGAAGCCGTCCAAGACCTCAACGGCGGCATCAGCATCAGCTTCAGCCTCGAAAGTCGTGGCCTCCAAAGTACGCACAATGTCAGTGTTTGGCTTGACAGAACCACCGGTGAGCTCCTCTGGACCTCCGATTCTGCCCAAAACGGCGGAAGCAGCAACCACCTCAGGCGAGGCTAAGTATGCTAAAGCATCCTTGGATCCCATACGGCCTTTGAAGTTTCTGTTGGTAGCAGAAATACCAACTTCACCATCCTCAAGAAGACCCGTTCCCAAACCAATACATGGCCCACAGCCTGCAGGAAGTGGCTTGGCTCCGGCCTCCAAGATATCTTTCCAGTACCCAGCAGCTTCAGCGTCCTTTTGCACATTGGAAGATGCGGCAGCCACATAAAACTCCACATCTGGTGCAACCTTGTGGCCACGAATGATGTCTGCGGCAGCCTTGATATCACTCAACCGAGAGTTGGTACACGAGACCAAGTAAGCCTTGTTTATTTTGATGTTTTCTTGTACCAAGTCGTAGAGCGAGGTGGACACCTTGACGGAGTTGGGGCCTGAAATGTATGGTGACAAGGAACTCAAGTCCACGGTCAAATGCTTGGCGTAGACAGCATCCGAGTCGGAAGCAATGCGGTTAGACTCCAACTCAGCAACGGTCTGCTCATTCACACGAGGGTGTGGCTGGGGCAAGCGTTGCAAGCGGTTTTTGTAGAAATCAACCAAGACTTGGTCAACTGGAAAAAGACCCGAAAGAGCACCCCATTCTGTGGTCATGTTGGCAATGGTCAAACGATAGTCCACGGGCAAATGACGTACACCCTCACCCACGAACTCAATGGCGTGATTGAGAACCTCATCTTTGTTGAACACTCCACAAAGTGCAACAATCACATCTTTTCCGGTGACTCCCGGAGGTAATTCTCCAACAAGCTCAACCTTGGCCACTGGAGGAATCTGCCACCAAGTTTGACCGGTGGCCCAGATCGAGGCCGCATCCGTACGCACAATCGGCGTACCCAAAGAGCCTATACCACCATAAGTATTAGAATGGGAGTCAGAGGCCACACTAAGATTCAGAGGGAAAGCGTAACCCTCCTCGATCATAATTTGATGACCGATACCACGGCCGGCCGGGTAAAAGTCGATGCCTTGCTCTTTGGCAAACTGCTCGATATTGTGATATTTCTCTAAGTTCTTTTCAGTCTTGTTCTGAACATCATGGTCTAAAGTACACACGATTTGGCGGTTGTCCTTGACCTTCTTTGCACCAAGCCCCATGAACTTGGTGGCCACTGGCCAAGAATTGTCATGCGACATACAATGGGCGGGCTTAATGGAGACATAGTCTCCACTGAATACTTGCTTACCTGGGGCCAAGCCAACGGCATATTTCTGGACGATTTTCTCGGTGAGGTTTTGGCCACGAAGCAGGAAGCGAGACGTGGTGAAGGTCCGCCTTAAAAACTTGGACGATAACATCGACATTGTGAGGTTGTTGAAGGAAAGAGCAGTTTCTGGGGTTGTATATTCTGAAAATTTGCGGCCCGATACGCCTGCACACTGCGATAACAAAAGCCTGTGCTATGACTCAGTACTTTAATGCCGCGTTTTATTGGATCGACCATGGTATCAGCGGGCCGAAGAAGGTGCCAGTATGTGCCGGACGCTTAGGTACGCACCAGATCTTGACAAGCTTGATGCTGTGCTGCATCGCTGACTGGCATGCAGGTACCACGCTATTCTCAAACATCAGTCTCACGGTGGAAGCTTTGGAGAACATAGTACAGGTTTACTTGCACTAGTGCAACAAAAAACGTTTAGAGTGATTGATGGCCATGATGTTACTTTTGGCGGCTCTTTTGTCCATATCGTATGTGGCGGTGATTCGAATCCGGGAACCCTCTGACATTGCACTCTTACCTCGCAACAATGAGCAGGTGATACGCTACCGTTTCAGAAGAGTTTCACTATTGTGTCTTGTTATTCTACTTGGCTTGCCGTATCTCTTGGTGCATCTAGGTTACTATGCAAGTATTGGAGCTGTCGTTCGTCAGTTTGGAATTGTACCTGGCTACTCCACCACACACACGTTTTCTGAGGACTTGCGAAATGTGATATTGGTCTTGGCTAAAGTCTTGGTTCTCTATATGGGTCCAATAGCCCATTACATCTACACTGAGAACTGGGAGCTGTTTGCGATTGATTTCAAGTCCTGTTTCTCTAGTCTACACGGGTTCCGGGACCACGTGTTCGCCCCAATCACTGAGGAGTTCGTCTACCGTGCAGCAGTGGTGAGTGTGCTCTACCCCGAGTACCTGAAATCGCAAATCATGACTCTCACGCCCGCACTCTTTGGCATGGCCCATCTCCACCACGGCTACACTATGTACTACCACGACAACGAGAGTTTGCCAGCTGTCATTTTCACTGTCATGTTTCAATTTGCTTATACCAGTGCTTTTGGAGGCCTCAGCAATAAGATCTTCTTCGATACAGGCTTTAATTTCTGGGCGGCTGTGCTGTTGCATGCACTCTGCAACATGTTCGGGTTTCCTGGCTTAGACTGGCGAGAATCTCACCCAAAATGGTTTGTATGCTATTGTTTGATGCTCGTGTGTGGGCTTTGGGCCTTCTGGAGGATCTTGTAACTGCACATGGACGTGTAAAATGCGACTCTCATACTATACATTTTATGATCCAAGGATCTGCTTTGCAACTTTAGAACCGAGCCTTCGAGGTAATAGCGCACCACTTCCCCTGGGCAGTGTGCACCACTTTATTCCCAGCATATAAAGAACCCTGAAAAAAGAAAGAAAAGATTGCATACTCATCAGCATCTAGATTGTGGATCGTGGCGATTTGCCTGGGGTTTGTTAGAAAACAGAAGGTGGCAGTGTCCTGAATGTAAATCACTAATTTTATTAGTGCTCACTGGCTTTAATTAGACTCTACTAGTAGGTATAAGCACACTTTAAAATACTTACAGATCAAATAGACTTGTATATTTTATAGGACGTTTGGTCCAGAACTTTTCACTTGTTTCATCAAATGTAATTTTAGAAGCCTCGAGAATCTGAACACTCGTCATCACGCCACTTTGCCCACTGTCGAACAGTCCATCTTGCGTTCCAACAGGTGTCTGAAATATTCGACCTGTACGTGAAGAGTATGTGCAGTGAGGTGTGGGGCTGACGAGGAATGCAACTAAAACCGGCAAGAAAGAAAGATCTTCTGCTTCACCATTCTTTTTTTTCCCTAGCAAAAAAAAATTGCAGGCTTGGATCAGCCTCTTTGCAAAGCCCTACCAGACGTTTCATCGCACGTGACGCTCGCTGCAGTGACAATATAAGTAGTCGACGTGGATTTGCGCTGCGTGCAGCGGCTCCGCGCCTACCAACACCCTGCACACGATTTGCGAAAACCATTGATTCTCACTGAGGTGTCCTGGTTACTGCCCGATTGTTGATTTGGCCAAGTCTTATAGTGCAATCTCTTCCACCTGCAAACTTTTCCTCCCCCAAGACTCGTCTGGCCACATCTCCCCTAGTGTCATATTCCACGAATTTTTTCAGAGCTCCGTTCGTTTGGCCCATATCCTCTCCACTCCTTCAAAATAACTTCGGATCCTGCCCTGAAAAACTGCCGTATCTTGTACTGCTTTTTCCCTAGACATCACCTTGACTCGGTCCTCCCCCGAAACCTAGTGCATGTATGCATCGCTCGAAGCTGATCTCTCCCGTCAAGAACCTGGCCGCCAACTATGAGCTGGCAGCTAAGGATATCGAACAGGAGAAGCGCATGGTGGCGGCGCTTAAGCGTCTTTCGTTTGGCCACCTCTTGAACACGGATCCTGATATCCCTGCTCCTGATGCCCATTATTCTTTTGTTGTTGACAACCAAATTTCAGATGCATACTCCGATTCACATTCCTTGGGCTCCACCAGTTCGTCTTCCTCGTCTAGCGCTCATGACCTGCCGGTGAAGGACTCTTCGCAGACGGAAATGGCGTTTTATGATTCCGAATCTTCATTTGATCCACATGCTCTGGAGAGCGACACTGCTGATGCTGCTCAAACTACATCTTCTCCTGCAGATATTGGCTACAGCGAAGAAACTCTATGGGTTCCTGCCAACATTCACCCGGAAATCAACCCGCAGCAGTTCAAGAATCATGTCAAAACTACAATCGATGAGTTGTTGGAGCGGAAAATTTCTCGGTCCAATTCGGCTAAACGTTCCAAGCGCTCGTCTCTTTCACTTTCAACTACCGATGATATAGACGACGACAATCTGGATTCGGAAGCTGTCAATACAAGCTTCAATGCAGACTCCATGAATCCTTCTCTACGCGAGCTCTCGTCAGAATTACAGGCTATGTCACGGTTGGCTGGAATGGACTCTAACGATGCTATAACGCTAGCTCGGTCACTTTCCACTTCTACTATCGGCTATTCCGATGTGGAGAAACTCGCCTTCGGCAAAATCGGCAATGCTAACTATTCGTCTCCTCAAGCTGAGATGCTAGATCTCGGAGATGAACCTTCTAATCAGCATTCAGGCCATTCAGATGATCAGGCCTCGTCGAGCCGTCTGTCTTATAAGCAGTCTCCAAACATCAACGGCTCATTCAACCTAAACCCATTACCTCACGGATACCGGAGACCCTCTGAAGATTTTGCATTGAAGCGTAGCCGGCGGTTGGATTATAGGAAAAACCCCTCGTCATCGCTGCTGGGCTCGCAACTTCAAAACGGAAAGGCAAATAAGTTGGCGGAACTCAGACATACCTTGAACAACTCCATCACTACAGACCTCACCAACGGAGCGAAATCGCCGTCATCTCAAAAGAATAACTCACGGAACAGTGTTCAGAGTTTCAACCCCAGAAACTCCCAGGTTCTATTCAGCTACAAGAAGCTGTCTTCCAAAAGTCCCCTGCAGTCAGGCCCAACTCCAACGGATACCATTTCCATGGCGGACTTTGCATCCAAAGACTCTCTCTATCTCACAACACTGTCCACGGCTTCGTTTGAGCAGAATATCCATCCGACCAAGTACGGTCAGCGAAAGTTGACTCCGAAAGCGTATCGGACATCCTCTGGACCACCTCCACTGAACCAGCCAACTCCGCACCATAGCCAGCGCAACTCTTTATCGAGGGATAGCAGTCTGAGAAAACCAAGCAGCAGGCCTCCCAGTCCTCAGATGGTGCCAAAACGCAGCCACGATATGCCCTCGCGGGAAAGCTTGTGGAACTCTTCTAGGGAAGAATTACAATACAGGGGCTCTCCTGAAAACCCACCATACAAAGAGCATTCAGGCAGACGGAGTTCATCACTGGTAGACAGAAGATCTCATTCAAGGTCTCATCAGATGGTGCCTTCGAATGAAATGCATTATTATCCAGGGTCTAATCAACATTCTCCACATCCACATCAACAACATCATCATCAACAACAACAGCGTGACTCGAAATATAAGCACGGAAAATACGATGAAAATTCTCTTTCTGGCCTGCCAAACTTGATCAAGACAAAGTCCTCTCCGGTCTTGCCCCGTGCATCTAGTACTGATCATATGTTATTGAACGATCAGGGCTTTGGTACTGGCAAGACATACCAAGGGTCGTCGCAAAAGTATAAGGAATACCGTGCAAGAGAGAAGACAAGAGAACTTAATCAAAACCTTGACCTCTTCAGAGATGAACTCAATGATTTCAAGGAGAAGCTAAACAAGAGCGAGAGACGGGAATCGAGAGGTGAAACGCCAGTCGCTGAGGCTCCCGTGAAGAGCAATGATGTGACTCCTGAACAGCCTGATCTTAGCTTTGATCTTACTTCCCATGATGTTAGTTACGATGACTCTCTTGGAATTGAAAAGGAAGTGCTCAGTGAGCTCAAAGACGACCATAAAGAGAAGCCTGTCGAAGCAGTCAAACCAGCAAGGCATAGTCCTGTCATCAATCAAGCAGCTGAGGCCGAAGAGCACCATGAAAACCACACTCCAGCTCAGTTCAGAGCAGTTTCAGACTCTAAAGTTCCAGATAGCTTCTATGCTCAAAACCATATGCAAGAAAAGCAAGTTGCTCCAGAAACTGAAACCGGTTTGAAGACCGCCCCCATTACTCCAATTGATGAGACTCAAGTGATTCATCAACAACCGAATTACGAAACAATCACGCATGCTGTCACAAATTTGCGTGCTTCTACGGAAGAGCCGGAAAAGGATATCAACAAGAAAGCTTCTCTGGAACAGCCCGAAGAAAGATCGAGCCAAGAAGCACTTGTCACAGAGAGACGGGAGTCCCACGACCCAGCATCTCTTTCGAATGCGCTGTTTACACCCACCAGGAATGAGCCGCTGGAGAAAAAGAAGTCCAGAAAGACATGGCTTTGGTCCAAAGAAAAGCTGCAAAGCAACAAGTCTTCTCCAGCCCAGGAACAGCAGCAAACCCCTGTTCCTGTTCCTTCTCGTTCAGTTTCACTGCCAGAAGTCTTAACTGACAAAAAACTGGTGTCAAGTGCCAAGGAAGAATCGACTGGAAGGGAAAATGTCATCACGAAACTCTTCAAGAAGAGGAGAAGCTCTTCCGTCTCACAAGAAAAGAGCTCACGCGATAATACTTCAAGACAGTCCATCATAAGCTCGGGAGATGCAGAGCAAGAGCAAGCGGTTTTGTCTAGAAAGTCAAGTCATAATTCTGTAAAGCTGCAAAAACCCAGAAAGAGTTCCAGTGAGGAAATTAGCGAAGCAGAGATCGATGTCAAATCAATCGAAAGTGCTGAAGAACGCAAACCTTCGGATAGTTCAAAGACGAGCCGGCTCAAGAACAAAATCAAGAGCATGACCAAGATCCATGAAGAGAAGCCAAACAAGTCACCTGATACCAGCGGTGAAATTGAGGTCATAGCTGAAGAACCGACAACAGAGGAGGAGGACAGCAAACCTAAGTCTACGCTTGAAGTTCAAGAAAGACTCAAGAAGTCTATAAGAAGAACTTCCAAGGCCAACCAGCCAATAGAGTTCACCGACTCTGCGTTCGGTTTTCCTTTACCACCACCTTCGACTTCAACTCTCGTCATGATTGACTACAGATTTCCCGTGCATGTGGAGAGGGCAATTTACAGATTATCACATCTCAAGCTCGCCAACCCCAAACGGTCGCTCAGAGAACAGGTGCTACTTTCCAATTTCATGTATGCCTATCTTAATTTGGTGGATCATACATTACACTTAGAGCAGCAAATGAGCCTGGAAGAGTATGAGGTTGAGCAGCCTGAGCAGGACGCTAACTTACTTGAAGACCAGGATGTTGATACAGACTTCGAGGGCGACGGCGAATTGGAAGGAGGCGATTTTGAGACCATAAAGATCGATTTGGACGTGAACAGTTCTTAGCGCATACTCTAACGACATGCTATGTCGTATACATGCCTGTTGGTCTGTGCAGGACGGCCCCAAAACGGTATGGCCCCAAAATGGTACATACCTTGGAGTTGTCCTCTTTTGGATTGATTTCTACAAATAGAGTCAAAATCCGCTCTTTCGGAATATCCCGTGCATGGTGAAGCAGTCCACTATTTACGCTTCAGTTCTCTCGCATGGAGTACCGCTTTACACGTGCTTACCCACACGAAGAGCACATCCCGGCGCGCCTCGCTTAGCATCTCGCGATTTCTGTGCGAAACAAAAACAGGCCACCACAGGCTTCGCATCTCATTACTTATACTAGCGTCTTATTCATCAGAGTAATCAATAACATTATTTACATCCCGATCTCTTGAATCGCAAACCAAACTGCTCGGTACTCTATAAGCAGCTCAACCAATCAGCAACCAATCAGCAACCACAAGTGCCGCCATGCCTTCGCTTCCGCTCATATCCGCCTCTACCGTGGCAACCCACAACACCCAGTCGGACTGCTGGGTCACGCTTTACCACCGCAAAGTTTACAATGTGACCGACTTTCTTGAAGAGCACCCTGCAGGCGCTGACGTGATTCTCGAGTACGCTGGAAAGGATATCACGGAAATCATGGCTGACCAAATGAGCCATGAGCACTCCGAATCCGCCTACGATATGCTTGACGAGGAAATGCTCGTTGGCTACTTGGCCACGCCCGAGGAGGAGAAGGAGTTGGTGAATAACAAGAAGAAGGTGCCTGTTGAAGTCCGCCTCACACAGGATGCACAGAATGAATTCGAGATGTCGGAGTTCCACGATAAGTTACCAGCTTTGGAAAAACTCTCGATCCAGACCGATTACTCTGAAGATGCCAAGAAACACAAGTTTTTGGACTTGTCGAAGCCACTTCTCCCCCAGATGCTTACGTCCACATTCTCCAAGGAGTTCTACTTGGACCAAGTGCATAGACCTCGTCATTATGGTAAGGGCTCAGCACCTTTGTTTGGAAACTTCCTTGAGCCCTTGTCTTTGACTGCGTGGTGGGTGGTGCCAACCGTGTGGCTCCCATGCAACATGTACCTCTTTTACTTGGGGTTCGTAGGACAACCGGTCATCACGTCGCTCAGTTTATGGGTCATGGGCTTGTTTGTGTGGACTCTAGTCGAGTATGGATTGCATCGGTTCTTGTTCCACTTGGACGGCTACTTGCCCAACCATAGATACGCCTACACCTTGCACTTCTTGTTGCACGGTGTGCACCACTACTTGCCCATGGACAGATACCGCTTGGTGTTACCTCCAACGTTGTTTGTTATCTTGGCATATCCATTTTACAGATTAGTGTTTGCACTTTTCCCATACCACATGGCCTGTTCTGGCTTGGCTGGCGGTACCTTGGGCTACATTATGTATGATGTGACCCATTACGTTTTGCATCACACAAAGTTGCCTAAGTTCTTGCAAGACCTCAAGACTTACCACTTGGAACACCATTACAAAAACTACGAGATGGGTTTTGGAGTGACCAGTCGATTTTGGGATGTCATCTTCGGCACCGAGATCACCTCCACCACCCAGAAGTCAAACTAGCCTGGCTTCTTTATGCACTGTACATATGTATTCGTAGGGCCTAACTTGGTTACTAAAGGCAGCGATAAGAATTGATAATAGACTCCCAATATGATTAAAGTTATATGTAACACTATAGTTTAAATGTTGAATGTAAAGTCGTCCTGCGTAAGGGCCACCTCATTGAACTGCTGATGACGATACTTCTTCAACGTCGTATCCTCTTCCGGTATGCTGTGAGGGGTATAAACCGTTTCTGCTGGCTTATCCCATGCGAGTTGTTTCATTTCAGCAGCTTGATCCCATAACTTCAAGTACATTCTTTCTTTAAACTTGAAATCTGCTTGACGTCTCTGAAGTTGCTCAAGAGGAGTAAGCAGCAGACTAGTTGCCTTTTTGGTTGAATTAGTGGGTTCGTCTCCACTCTTTTTGTTTTTGGCGGTATCAGAAGCGGCTTGTAGTACTTGCAAATGCTCCATTACGTCAAACTCCGGTACGCTCTCATACTGGTTATTTTCGTCGGGGGTTTCAGTGGAGTAGTTTTCAGTATCATACTCGTATTTGTAGCGAACATCATGGAACATCAGGCGGCACTTTTCGTAGAGTTTACGGGCTCTTAAAAGATTAGGTCGCCCATTCACTTTATCCACTTGTAGATCGCATATTAGAAGGTCCTGCCAATTTTTCTGGGTAACGTTATCAGGCAATTGTCGAAGCCGATGTTTTTTTAAACGATGTGTAACTTGGGAAACTCTATTGGCCAATTTGATGGCCATCACCTTCATGAGTTCGGAATCCTCGATCTCTAGATCGACCTCTGAGCACTTCTCTTTGAGTTTCATGCGGATCCTTTGCTTCAAAAGAGCATGCATTTCATTTAGCAACACGGCCTTGGGGCCCGTTTGCTGCCGATATTTGTGCTTTAGTCTGACTTTGGATGTGGTTCTCTTGAAGTGCACCCTCAATGAATCTTCATTCAGCGCTCCCAAGTCGTTTAGATACCCGGGAACTTCGGGGATACCCTTGGCCAATACCTGCGGCTCTCCAAATGTAGCCTTGTCTATAGGGGTGTCCTCGAAAGACTCCTTGCATGTGGGATCAGGAAGCTGCTGGGAGTACTTGGGCCAAGAAGCCCATGTGTAATGGGGAAACAGCGGATTGACGTTATGTAGCAAATGGGCCAGATATAAATGGACGGCCAAGTCCGTTCGCTGGTCTGCCTCTATGGCCTGCACTGTGTCTATGTATTCGGGTAGTTCCTTCTCCATATCCATTATACATGTACACCGCGTGTGGTAGTAATTGTATAGTGAGAATACTATAGTACGTACTATAGTAGTAAATGGGCCGCGATTGCCATGAGCCCATCGCAGCCAAAAGACCCGTATATCAACAAAACCAAAGCAGTTTCTATGAATTTGTTTATGAAAATCTGTGTTAGTGCCAAACCGTACTTTATTTCTACCCCAATATTTCATCTACCCATTCTTATTTTGCTAAGTACTGTACCTATGGTTGCTTGGTCCTTCACATAATAAAATGGAGAATGTGCTTTTTCGTGTCCCGCGTTCGCATCTCAGCATCTTTCTTTCTTCTCCTCTCTTCTTTTCCTCTCTCTTCTGCTTCCTCAATTCAGGTGATTTGGTTTGGTTGAAGAGTCCGGACAAAGATACTAGCGTCGGTTTAATCATGCAATCTTTTCAAACTTCATTTTTAGACTTGGCCTTGGACTCCCAGGCCTTGAAGTTCGGCTCGTTCACCCTCAAGTCCGGGCGTCAATCCCCATACTTTTTCAACTTGGGCTTGTTCAATACTGGCAAATTGTTGTCTACGTTGGCTTCTTCGTATGCACACGCCATTATTGAGTCCGGAATCGAGTTCGATATTCTCTTTGGGCCTGCTTACAAGGGTATTCCTTTGGCTGCTCTTACTGTTGCTAAGTTAGCTGAGCTCGACCCCTCCAAATATGCTGGATTGGGCTACTCTTTCAACAGAAAAGAGAAGAAGGACCACGGAGAAGGTGGCTCCATTGTGGGCTGCGATTTGAAGGGTAAAAATATCTTGATTATCGACGACGTCATGACTGCAGGTACGGCCATCAACGAGGCCTTTGAGATCATCGCCGCCGAGAAAGGCCAAACTGTTGGCTGTATCATTGCTCTTGATAGACAAGAAACCACGGTGAACTCTAATAAGTCCGCTACTCAAATGGTCAGCGCCAAATACGGAATCCCTGTTTTCTCTATTGTTACTTTGTCGGACATTATCACCCACTTGCAAAGCAAGTTGTCCGCAGAAAACTTAGAGGCCATCAAGGGCTACAGAGCTCAATATGCTCCAGCCTAAGAGGTTTAGAAGCGATTATGGATTTTAGATTAAGACGTAAATTCCAAGCGAAAATGTGTATAGAAATGAGAACAAGGCTCGGTCCTTATGGACAGAATTGTTTCGATGCAAATGTAAAATGTGCTATCATTACTGGGGGAGATGGGAGGAGCTCATGCGACTCTAGCCTCTGATCTTCATGACTTTCTTTTTTGGGCCCTTGGCAAGTTTGGGTGTCTCGGCCACGTCAGGCTCCGGGTCGTAGATCAGCTTGGTCATGGGGTGTTTCATGGTCAAATTGGAGTGGACGGGCACAATGGTGTTCATGTGGAAGCCCTTCACCTTGGGTAATTCCTCTGGCTGGAAGTTCTCCTCGTACTCACGTGGGTATGGCACGCCGCTGTTCTTGCCTATACTGGCTAGCGTGGTAGGATGAGTCTTCAAGTACTTGGCAATATCGTTGTAGAGGGCTCTCTTGGTTGAGTATGGACCACATGCACTACCGTCTTTTTTATACTGAATCCTCACACGACCTGGGTTACCGAAATCTTGTGGGTGGGTCTTGTCCAACTCCAAAAGAACAGAAAGCCTCAAAGAGCGACAAGCATCGGAAATAGTCGTGGCCAAAGGGTTTTCCACCGCCAAGTCCTGGTTCACTCGACGGCCCTGCTTGTGAGATCTGTTGATATCGAAGTAGCATGGGTAGATAATCTGCAACTCATTGATAGCCTTACGTTCTTCTTCAGAGAATTTCTCCGGGTCCACAATACCTTTGTTTGCGTTTTGGGATTGCGATGGTGTGTAGGGTTTAAGCATGGACTGGGCTGGTATAGGCTCTGAGTCCTGGGATCTGGTAATGACCGGTTTGTTCAAAGGGGCGATGGGGGTTTTGAGGTTCGGATCGAACTGTGCGATGTCGAAATCCATGCTATCGATGTCATCATCGTTGACTTCTTCTAACTGAGGTTTGGCCATCTTGGCTGGTGATCGTGCAGTGTTGAGGTGGACTTGAGAACGAGTCGCTTTTTTCTGGCGCAGCGTGCAGGTGCGGTCCACCTACCAGAGACATGAGAGACATGGTCAAGCACCACCAAGACCCTAACTTCCAGACATAATAAATGTAGAAAAGTGATTGAATAAAACGGAAATGGGATCATGTGATAGTTGTTGGCTTGATGCATTTTTCCAAGATCCAAAATCATGTATAAGTATTAGGGGCTCTCATCATAGGTGTCAAATGTACACCCCAGTTCACCATAGATATAGTGACGTGACTCTGTCAAAGCCAATAATTTGGAGCAATTTGAAATAGTAACGGGTTAAAAACTACTTCGAGTGCTTTTTGTATAATAACCAATTTTATTATTTTTGAATTCTGGGAAAAAAACTACATTTGCAATTTATCACAGAATAACACTTTTGCAATCTATTACAGTGTAGTCTCTCTCGACGCATCCTGCAAGCTCGCATCTCACCTGCAACACTACAAGATAGATTCCACTGCTACACCTTCTATATACTTTCTTGCCGGTCAACTACTTCACACATGGACATCACAGCTAATACGCCAAAGGTCCTCGATCGGTGTCTTGAACTTTTCGATAACCCATCTGTGGCTCGAGACTCTCAGTCCAAGCCATCTACACCAACACCCTATGCATCCCATCCAGATATTCAGTTCTTCAGTTCCGTCAAGTCCAAGCATCATTTTGCATACCACCAATCGAAGGTGAAGCAGGCCAAAACCCTCTCTAAGCTGAAGAGGAACCCTCTGCTCTTCAATCCTTACTCACGGCCTCAACTCCTCCAAAGACTTCAAACCTACACGTCTCTAAACTGGGCAATCCCATATACCACTGAGGATATTCTAACGGAACTAGAATGTGCCCGTGCGGGCTGGTTGAATACCAAGAGAGGAAGTAACCATCTTCAATGCATATCTTGTCAACTGCATATTATCCTTCGGTTCAATGATCTCGATTGCCAGCCAAAATACTCCGTGCTTCCCCTTAACTTGGCCGATATAGCAGCTCTCAATCACCAACTTAAAACCCTGTACTTAGACAAATTGCGTCTGCTGGCACATGCCAAAAACTGTCCTTGGCGCAATATTCAATGTCCTTCAAAAGTATATTACTTGCCTCCGCATCTCGCAAGCACCGACGAGGTTTTATTGAAAGGTTACGTGGCTACTTTGAAATCGGCTTTGGATAATATCAAAGACATAAATTTATTTGCCCTGGCGCTAATGGGGGCTGTCGAACTGTATACACTTCCTGATATAGTGCCTGTGTCGAAACAGTGGCTTTTGGCCACCTATTACAACGACACCAAGGAGAATTTCGAGCTGATGTTGGATATGAATCTTCCACGTGCAGTCTATTTGGTTTCGGCTCTCGGCTGGACTCTTAAATTGGCCAATTTCCCGGTGAAAACAATCTTGGTTCTAAAGTGTCGCTCCTGCACACAGAAACACTTCTTGGAGCCAGATGCCTCTTCTTTTGACCTTTCACATAAACATTGGTGCTTGCAATCTAGTGAAATGGATGGCGTTCCATTCCAGGAATATTTTTGTAACATGCTTGTGGGACTGGAACGCAATATTGGTCCTCTGGGAAAGTACCAAAATGATACTGGGGTAGAGGAGTTGGTTTTCTCAAAGAAGAGTAAACCTAACCAAAGCATCGATGTTAATGAGACGCTTAACAAACTCTCCAACTTAAGTAAGTTATATTTTGCAGACACTGCATAATACTATGAACTTTCATTGAGAGGCGTACTGAAATCCAATATCTCAATGTAGGTTTCCTCTGTATCGTTTTTCTTTGTTTGCACGGCAGCTACACATCTGTCTGGGTCAAAGCTGACTTGCCAAATGCTGCCGGTGATATCTGAAAGAAGATCCCGTACAAACCTTCCGGCCTTGATATCCCAAAGTTTGAGCATGCGCTCGCTGCCACTGACGATTTTAAGCGCATCATGTTGGAAACACGTAATAGCACTGTTATGGCCCTTAAGTTTGCTTAAATTCTCGCCAGTTTTAGGATCCCAAACGCGTAGCGTCGAGTCAGCGGCCGCAGACACTAAGTAGTTTTTAGAGAGCTCTAGTAATCCAACTAGGATCTTATGTCCCTCTAAAGAGTAGAGGAGCTTACCGGTATCAATGTCCCACACGTGTATCGACTCGTCCATTGATCCCGAAAAACAGCGTCGGCTTTCGAAATTGAGAGCTGTAGTATATATCTTGTCTGTATGGCCCTCGAGGATGTGTTTGCACCTACCCATATCGAGTAAATCCCAAACGCGAACTGTAGTATCATAGGAGCCAGATATGATGATGTTTCCATGTCCCGTAACAGTTCTGACAGAGTTGGTGTGACCCGATAAGATGGTCACTAAGTATGGGTTATCGGCATCTTTTGAGTCGAAGACTTGGGTGTCTTTCACGCAGTCATCGGACTCGTTGTCCAAAGGAAGTTTCCAGACGTGTAAGTTATGGTCTCTGGATCCTGTCACAAGAAGGGGTACTTCAGGGAATATTATGGGTTTTCCATTTTCATCTACCCCAATTTGGACAGGATGCAAAATGTCCAAGCACCGAACGGTTGAAGTGTGGCCTTTGAATAAATGAGAACAGTGGCCCGTCCGAATGTTCCACACTCGAACCTCACGGTCTGTAGAGCCACTAACAAGCGTATTTGAGAAATATTTGAGGGCCCAAACACCTCCATCGTGACCCTTGAGGAGCCTCAAAAGTTTTCCCGTACGCGTTGAGTGGACATTTATCAGCTTCCCACTGAATCCCGTGATCACTTTCTCGTCGTCGTGCTGAAGACAAGTGACGATGTTGGTGCCATGTCCAGCAACACTAATACGCTTTGGCTCGTACAGAGGGTCCATCCAACGCTTCAGAATAATGAAGCGCTTTTTGTAGAGGACTTGTGCATAGCTCTGTTGCTGTAAACAAGGGCTTTGGGAGCCCCACTCTTTCATCAACCGCTTTGGATCTTCAAGCTCTTTATCTTTCATCTCCGGCGACGTGATCAAATTGTCTTGGCGGAGCATGTAGAGCCATGGTTTGGGGTTGCACACTAAAGCGTTCCAAGTTCGGCACACACGGGCCACTGCCATGATGGATGAAATGTCTAGTAAGGAGATGATGTTCAAACTGATCTCCAAGGGAAGGCGAGTGAGGATGTCATGATTAAGGCTGACCTGGATAATTTCACGAAGCGACGAAAGCAGCAGTCGTGTGTGCTGTTGTAGTAGAGTGAAGAGAAGGTGGCTTTGGTTAGATGGAGAGACAAACTTGCTAAGCGAATTAATCATCTCAATAAGCTCTCCCTGGTTCGCGGGCACCCTTGTCATTTGCATCTCCAACGTACTATGTGCAGAAGGCTTATCACGAGCAGATTGGATCGGTGACGCCAGGGGCAGCGGAAGAACCAATTGTTGAGCTAAAGCTGAGTCATCGACCTCGCAAGACGCGGCGGTGGCCGGGATCAGGGCCGGTGTGTAGAGTCTTGTTGTATCTTGTCCGCTGAAAGCAGCAGTAGACATGAGTCCATCATCCAAAGAAAAAGTCCCAGGGCTTGGGGCCACCTCTTCGATGAGACGTCTTTTTGGAAGCCGGAAATTATGACTTTCCTCGCAGTCCGGGTCTGAGGCCGCAGCATCATCACCTTCAAGATTCGGAGAGGTTTGATCGCAATACACGTCAGACAGCGAGTCTTGGCGATATCGTTTCCGAGGGATGGTGGAGGGGGCTTGTTCCGATAAGGAAAACAGATTGATATCGTCGAGAAACACATCGGAGATCTTCTCTTTGGGGTCCTTGAGACGAGTATCGGGAGTGGGTTTGGTTCCCAAAAGAGGAAATATGGGGAAGTTGGACATGATTTGGCGCAAAAGCAAGACAGCTGGTGATTTCCACGTCCTTCTTCGTGTTGTCTTTCTTTGGCTACCGGCAAGCTGTTTGTGGTTAAGCTTGGATGGAAATTTTGGGTGTGGGTGATTTCCTTGATGGCTGGGGAGAACACAATAAGCTTGGATCTTGAAGGATGGAAGCAAACGGGGGAAGAGGTAGTGTTTGGGTTTCCGGGCTTTTTGTATGGACAAGTAAGCTGATGGAGGAAGCTGAAGTGTGTTTACGATGTCTGGAAAAGTGCTGTACCCAGACTGGTTGCCGCGTGCGATTAGGAAACACCCGCACATGGAGTGTATGGAGAGCTGTCGCTATCTCACACATTAACTATGCGAATACACTTTCCAGCTCCACCAAGAGACTACGGGTTGGAGTTCTGGAGACGTTTTCGAAGAAAAATGTCTTAATGGTGTGTTGTTATGATTTAGTTTGTTGCTGTGTGTGCTAGGGGTTTTTTTGTGTTCGAAATCTCGGTGCAAATATACGTGGACCAAGTCGATCTTCACTTTAAGAAACACATGCAAAACCTCTGTTGTCATGATCTTCAGTAACCACCGTGGTCAAGATCTACGGTGCTTAAGTGTGGGCAGTGCGCGTTTTAGATACACTCTGAAAACGCATGGCGCACGCGGTACTACTAGAAGTGCGGCTGCACTTGCGATCTCGTGAACTGATCTTCTTATAACTATTAACACAACGTTCAAAAGATGGACTGCCACCTAGATGTTGGTGATGACAATACCTGGTTGTCCTGGCACGGCACTTTCCACAACCTTACCGGTGGCTGTAATCTCAACTTCTTCTCCAGTAGTAATATCAGTACCCTTCTTTCCACCGTGAGGGAAAGTGATGACCTGAAGCTCGGCGACTTCGATGGTGGTTGTAGATCTCTTAATGATGTCGGTAACTTTACCCAAAACCTCGCCCTCGTCGAAGGTCAACTTCCGGTTGAAAACAGTCTTGGGGTTCTCTTTGACCAATCTCTGCTTCAAGAAGTTAATGAAAGGCATGGCTCTCTTCATGTCTTTTCCAACCTTTTCCTTGATGATCTTGTTGTCGTTCAAAGTTTGGTTTTCAAATAACTCTCTAACAAGACCAATGTATTCATCTTGCCATTCTGGGAAAGACGTGGAAACAAGCAAGGTGAGCTTGGTTGGCTTGGTGGCATCAACCTCGGCCTTACCCTTCTTGGACTTCAAAACAACACTCTCTGCTTCACGCACGGCTCTAGACGAGTCCTTGACGTACTCCAAAGAGTCCAACAATCCTTGCGAGATTTCCTTGCTAGCTCTTGGGAAGCTAGCAGTTTGCACGGAACCCTCTCTGCCAATAACCTCCTTGTACAAGTATTCGGCAAAGTGAGGAGCAACTGGTGCCAACAACAAAGCTTGCGTTTCAATGTACTTCATCACCAAGTCCTTGTGCATAGTAGGGACGGCATCTCTGTAGTAGTCTCTTGCGGTTTGGAAATCGAACAAACCATACTTAAGAGCACTCTTGTAGTTAGTTTGAGAGTATTGCTCGTAAGTTTGCTCGATCAAGTAGTTCATCTCATTGTCGAAGGCAGCATCGAAGAATGAGTTGAATTCTCCTGTTCTCAAGTCACTGTTAATGATCTCTTCACACCACTCCTTCAAGGTAGTCAACCGCAAAATGGCAGCATTGGCATTGGCCTCGTCAAAGTTGGCATCCTCGACAGTGTCACCAGCATCAGCCAAGGCAATTCTGGATGCGTCTGCTCCAAACTTCTCGGTAATTTGTTGCAAAGTCAAGAAATTACCGGTGGATTTAGCCATCTTGGCATTGTTCAACAACAAGTGTCCGTTGGCTCTGATTCCCTTTGGCCAGAATCTCTTAGGGAAAATTGCAACGTGGGAGTAAATGAAGAAAGTCAAATGGTTAGGAATCAAGTCCTTACCAGAAATTCTGGTGTCCAATGGGTAGAAGTACTCGAATTCTCTTCTGAGCTCTTGCAATTGCTCCTTTGGAATATCGGTTTGAATGTCCTCACGTCTGGTGAAAATGTAGTCGAACACTTCATCAGTCATTTGAGAAGGCTTGATGTTGAACTTACCTTGCTTATCACCGTAGTAGTCGGAATGCAAGAAACGAGCAATGGTGTAGTAAGCCATGTAAATCGTGGAGTCAGACAAGGATTCAATCAATTGAGTGTCATCCCATGGACACTTCGTACCCAAACCGTAAGTTCTGGTGAGCGCCCAGTTCTTCAACCAATCCAAAACAGCTTCGAATCCGTTTCTGGTCTCCTTGGAGAAAGTCTCCATGTGAGAAAGACATTCCAAAGCCTGAGACTTCCAAGACTCCTCACCATAGTCAATGTACCATTGATCTTCCAAAGAGACAATACAGTCATCACCAGATCTGGACACAACTGGTCCCTCGGGCTCGTTATAAACGAAAGCTTCGCCGCTGGCAATCATGTCTGCCTTCACCTTTGGCTTAGCGGTTTCGACCTTCTCGCCCTTGTACTTACCGATGTTCATAACACCATTGTAGAAACCTTCCTTGTAAGCCTGTTCCTTAGCAGCAGCCAATTGGACGGAATCCTTAGGAGACTGGATCTTCATGGAGTTGCACAAGAATTCGGCACACTTGTCACCCAAACGTTCAGTCTTGATGACAGAGACAATCTCAGTTTGAACCCAGTCCTTTTCGATATGGTAGTACTCTGGCTTGTTAGCCAAGTCCTTGGTGGTGATATAGTCATCAGGAGAGTCAGAAGGAACACAAGTAACGACACCGGTACCCTTGTTAGGCAAGATGGTGTCCATTGGAAGAACTCTCAAGTCCTTGAGAACTGCATAGGGAGGATTGATCTTCGAGCCGACAATTGTGGAACCGTTAAGAGTCAAAGTGGCCTTGTAGTCACCTCTATCTGGGGTCAATTTTTGGTAGCACATGTTCTTGAACGCACGAGTGGTGGAAATATAGTAGACGTTATCAGCAGCCTTGAACACTCCATAGTCAATCTTAGGCGAGACAAAACAACAGGATTGACCGTACATGGTCTCAGGTCTCAAGGTAGCAGCAATCAAGTACACCTTGTTCTTGGACAAGTCGAAGTTGTTCTCCTCAAAAACCTTTTGTGCCTCGGAAGCAAACTCACTGACTTCGATCTTGATTCCAACATATTCCTGAGGGTTGACACCTTCTCCGGACGATCTGTCGTGGTCCAAACAAGCCTGGCCATCCTTCTCAGAGTAGATGGTGTATCTCTCACCAAACTTAATCTTTCCAAGGTCCTTCAATCTGTTGATTTGCCAGCGCACGAATGCATCGTAGTACAAGTTGGCAGGAGTGGTAACGAAGGATCTTCTCCAATCGACTCTACCACCGAAATCAGACACGTTCTTCTGCACTAAAGGTGGGAAGTAGTGGAGCCAGTGTTGAGGGTCAGCAAAGGCAGCGACCTCCTCTCTCTTAAGACCTAACTGCATCATGATTTCAAACTGGTACTTTCCTCTTCCCTGTTTGGCAGCGGCCTTAGACTTCTTAGCTGTGAACTTGGTAACATCCTCTCTCTTTGCAGCAGCAGCAGGTGCCACCTCCTCTTCTTCTTCTTCATCGGCGGGAACACCAGAGAAGTCAGCACCAAATTGCTCCACCTCACGCTTGATCTTGTCAGCAGCAGACTTGATTGGCATACCAGTGCAGTGGAAACCCAAAGGAAACAAGGCTCTCTTGCCGTTCATCCGCTCAAAACCGGTGGCAAACTCCACTTTAGACAAGGTGAAGGCATGGCCAGCGTGCAAGACTCCGTTCATGTAAGGGTAGGCCATGGTGGAGAAGTACTTGGGGTGGTGCTGTCTCAAGACATCCGCATCATCCTCGGGGTCCTCCTCGAGAGTGGGAGCATTGACGTTGAAGAATTCATTTTCCAGCCAGTATTTCTGGTACTTCTTCTCAATCTCGATAAGAGTATCTCTCCTATCGGTCTTTTCCAACTTAATGGTAGCACTCATGGTAGTTGGAGGTGAAGATTTTTTAGCGTGCGAAGTTGCAGAAGTAGGTGCGAATAGTGATCTGTAGAGTCTGCACAGTGAAGAAGATCAGAAACGTGCAACCACTGAAGCTATGAAGGAGGGAACTATTATATGGAAGAAGAATTGGCGACATGTGTTTCAAGTGAATGACATGAAACACTTTAAAGATGCAGGAAAGACCCTTTTCGGAAATGTTTCGAAAAATGGTGTCTTAATTTCCCCTACCCTCTACTATCCTCTGCGAAAAAAAGGAAATTACTCATTCTTTGAGTTACTCATACTTTAGAGCACCACCAGATAACCTTGTCTAGAATGTGAGCCCTAAAGGAACTAGCAACGTGGTGTATATACAGCGAGATTAACGTACTTCAATTTGAAGTTATGTTGAGGTTAGGAGTTTATTCTTAGGATGCAATCTTTTGATATCTCTATTCATTATGATTTTGCAGACCACATTAGTGTTGGAACATGAGGAATCAGTACATCAGAGATGTACTGCATGTTCCATGTGACTACATGTAAGCAGGACAGATGAAACAGTGAATGGTTCATAATATACAGGAATAGTCTAATGGTGGTCGACGCCCCGCAGAAAAGGGGGTGGGTGGCAACGGACAAGGACTAGGCGAAGAAAAGAGTAAGTTACTCTTATGAATCATAGAGCCAGGTCAGTCTGAGAACAGTGTGTTCAAGAGATTCTTGGTATAGTATAGATACAGATAAGAATAGAAATGACTGAGATGAATACCTAAGTTCCACAACTATAGGATGTCATTGGTTCCCAATGACATAACCGCTCCAATTCATAGACCTAAGAATAGTAAAGTTTAACAATTAGTGTGGTGCCAGGTTGGTTACATGCAGGGTTAGTTTCAGAATAATATGGACTAGCCCAGTATTCGGCGTGACGTGTACAAAAGCGAGAAAAAATTATCTATAAGAATCCAGATCTCCCAAGTTGAAGTTTGGGACTAAAACACTGGAATTATGGCCCTTAAAGTGTGGCTGCAAGAGCTCAGGCCCGTAGACGAGGCTTCCTCAGAGTAGACTGCGAACTAGCTGCTGGCTCCGCATTTTCCGGCATCTGAGCAAATAAGAATCCCCTATTGATATCTCGCTATCGCCACCCCTATATATCACTTCTTCTTTCTCAAAACTTACTGTCGTTTAACACTGAATTCACTTAAATACCAAATTGTCACCTATAAAACTAAATTTCAGGATGAGAGTCGCCTTATTGCCCCTTTTGTTGGCGTCGTCCCAAGCGTTATTACTCCCTAACTTAAATGGATTAGATACTCAAAAGATATTCAGTCTTGCAAGTCATGACGCCGAAACTGAAAGCCCACAAAAACCCATTCAGATCCAACAGCCTGTCAGACCTGCTCCTTCGCACAAAGTCCCGAGCAACTTAAACGTTGTCCCACAACTGTACATTGTTGTGCTCAAGGACGGCTTCTCCGAGAACGAATACGAGTCTCACAACGAATGGGTTACACTGCAGTTTGCAATGCACATGAAGCGTGATTTAGCCTCCGACCTCATGGACTCAGCTACCGATTTCATGAGGAATGCCCTCGACTTCATCTCCATCCTGTCTTTTAGAGGCTACTCAGGATACTTGCCTCCCGCTTTATTGGACGCAATTAGAGCTAACCCTATGGTGGAGTTCATTGAAGCAGACTCTATTATGCACATCAATGATGTCGAGTCTCAGCCAGATGCTCCATGGGGATTGGCCCGTGTTTCGCAGAGAGACTTACCCTCTCCAGCCGTTACTGATTACATCTACGACACCGACGGTGGAGAGGGCGTGACTGCTTACGTCATTGACACCGGTATTAAAGTCGACCACCCTGACTTTGAAGGCAGAGCCGTCTGGGGAGAAGCAGTGCCTTTCCCTAAGATTCGTTTGGATGTTCACGGTCATGGTAGTCACGTGGCTGGTACCATTGGTTCCAGAACCTACGGTATAGCCAAGAAGGTGAATTTGGTGGCTGTGGGTGTGATGAACTTTATGGGCAGTGGTGCCACTTCTGATGTAATCAAGGGTATCGAATTCGCTGTGAAAGATCACCAAGCCAAGTTGAATTCCAAGCAAAAGGGTTACAAGGGTGCCACCATCAATATGCTGCTTGGTGGAGGAGCTTCCGTAGCTTTAGACTTGGCCGCAAATGCTGCCACAAAGGCTGGAATCCATGTTGCAGTTGCTGCCGGAAATGAAAACCAGAACGCCTGTGACTCTTCGCCAGCTAGAGCTTCTGGTCCAATCACTGTTGGTGCTACCGATAATGCTGATCAAAAGGCAGAGTTCTCCAACTGGGGAAAATGTGTGGATATCCAAGCCCCAGGTGTTGACATTCCCTCGGTTGGTATTTGGCAGGAGACCATGACGATGTCTGGTACCTCTATGGCTGCACCTCACGTCACAGGCTTGTTGTCCTACTTGTTGTCCTTGCAACCAGAACTCGACTCCGAGTTCTCCACCGGAGATTTGATCAGCCCTGCTGAGTTCAAGGAAAGGTTCATCAAGTTCGGTACCCACGGTGTCGTGAGTGGCCTTGATTCGTCGAGTCCTAATGTCTTGGCGTTCAACGGTGCCGGTGAAAACTTATCTAAGTTCTGGGCTCTTTAAGTTCCCGGTAGTATATGCTTGCTTTTTTTTGAAGAGAAACGAAAAAAAACTAAATAAAAATAAAATACCCGTTACTTCTTCCTTCTCCTCATAAGCGCAGGAGGCATCATTTTAGGAACCGAAATTGCTTGTTCCGCTGCGAAAAAGTCCTTCTTGGGCCCAATTTGAAGCGTCTGGGACTCCAATTGTGTTCCTTGTAAAAGAAACTCGGCTCTTCCAGAATCCTTGACGGTCTTGAATTCCAACAATGCCATATTCTTACTTGGCTTAAGTTGGATTCGAGCCACAGGCCCGACTTTCTCCTCAACAAACTTCCGGAGGTACTCTGCTGTGACATGCTCATTCACACCCCGAATAGTGATAGTAGACAGGTTGTCGAAATGAGAGGCCTGATTCTGGTTCTCAGCTTTGATGTTCACGGCTGAAATCGTCACTGTTCTTCCATCGATCTCAGCACTTTGCAAAGCGAGTGCTTGTTCTCTTGCTTCCTCCGTAGTGAACGTGACGAATGCATACCCATTATTTTTATAGCCTTTGTTTTTATTGGCCTCGCTCAATGGAACATTTATACTGTCCACGATACCAATTTTCAGGGCAAAGTTCCGAATAGAATTTTCATCGGAGACTTTGAAGTTCAAATTGCGGAGGTAGATTTGAAGGGCAGCCTTCTTGGAGTTCTTGTGTTTCCGAAGCGATGGGTTAGAAATCTCAGCGTGAAGCTTGTAACCATTCACCTCGTGATCCAGTAGTGATTTGACAACGGAAAGTGCAGAGGTGGCATTTGCAAAGTCCATGTAACAGAACCGCCTTTCCGAAGTATCCTGCTGAGATGGCACTCTGATGGAAATGGGTGTATAGTTCGAAACTTTGCTCACGAGATCTCTTATACCATCAACGGAGAGTTCAGGTGGATAGTTGGTCATCCAGACAGTGTTGCCAAAAATGCGCTCTATGTTCACAGGGCAGCCAAGCAATGGCTTTAAATGTCTAGATAAGCAGATGAGCACATCTTTTTCGGATGCAAGCTCAACAACAGCAAATGACTCCGAGTTTGGTTCCAGGCTGATCACAATGCTCAAGGGAACGGCACATTCTTTAAAAAAATCCTCTATATCCTTTTCCTTAGCATCATTGATCGGGCTGACCTTTATGCGGAATTGCTCTCTGCTTCTTTGAGGCTCAGAGTGCTCATGCTGTGTTTTAGGTTTTTTTGCCTGTGGCAGCTCAACACTAGTTTTTGAGGACGAGTCGCTTTCGCTTTCTGGTTCAATTTTTCTTTTGAGCACATAGGTTTCCGTAGTGCTGACCAGTTCATTCTTTTTGATATCTGCATAAACTTTCCGTAAAGTGGTATGAGAAGAAAGCAACTTGTCTAGACTAGAAGCATTAGCACTGTAATAAGCTTGAACTGCATCGAGGCACAATGCAGGTTTGTCAAACTGGAGGTAATTTTCTTCCCAATTGCGGAGAAGCGTGTCAATAGTATGTTGCTGCTTGTGAATGGCAAAAGTCTCAAGAGCAAAGCTCCATATTTCTGCATTCTGACTGTACTTGTTGAGATAATCCGTGACTATTGCAGTCGAAATTGAAGGACTAAAGGCGAATAAGGACACCATGAATTTCATGCCTCCAATATCGGGTAAAAAGTTGCAGTAATGCAAGATTTCATTCACATCCAACTCAACTCCAGTCTCTTGTTTTGAGAGGTAAACCATTATTGTGAGAATATCCTTGACAAGCTTTGGATCAGAGCCAACCTTTTCCTGCGAAATTCGCTGTTTAATATTTTGGAACTGCAGTAAATCAGCGTAAAGAAGTTCCAGGTATGGCTCCGTGCGTGTAGGATACGTCTTCAAAAATGAGTCCAAGAGTGCTTTTTTCTCAGCAATGTTGTCATGCTGATCAAGGGCCTGTAGTGTGAAAGTCCACAATGGAAGCCAAGACTCGTCCCCATTACCGAACTGATCAGAATCAAATAAGCTACCATAAAAAATCAATAGCAACGAAGGCTTGTCGTACTTGTAAACCAGCTCCAAGTACTTGGCCCATACACTAGGGTTGCCACCATCAGACGTGATCTCGCTATGAATTCGGTCATAGTATCTCTGAGACCTCTCGGTTTCTCTCATGATTTTGCTGTAGCGGCGCATAGTCCCAGCGTATTCATCGGGATTAAGACGAGACACAATAGAAGATAAAGTTTGGAATGTTTCTTCGAGATACCTGTGAGGAATGCGGATCCGTTGTTCGTACAATTGTAAGAGACTCAAATCATCTGACCCTAGAAATTTAACTAGGCGCCGGAAAATCACACCACTAAGGACAAAATCACGAGAGTTTTGATTGTAGAGGGTGGTGGCCAACTCTATAACAGAAGGATTGTTGCAGGGCTCGAACTCCAGAAGTTTGTTATACCAGTCAAGGTAATAAGCCTTGTAGCTGGAGATTGGAAGCTGCGAAGAGACAGCTTTGTAGAGAGCAACTAGTTCTTTTACTCTGTCGTGCTCGGATTGGAACTCTTTGTCAATTGCATCCTCCCACAGTTCAATATCATCAGGAGTTATAGCCTCATGGTGGGCTTTGATTTTCCAATAAGCCACTGGGGCACGGGTTTTCGTGGCATCAATATAAGAGACCAATTCACGATAAGCTGTGATACCGTAAGGATTAGTAGCTATTTCTTCCGCAGCCTTTTGAATTAGATTCTCGAGATCCATTGCAGTGTAGACGGGAAAGATGAGTCTCAATAGATGGATATAGAGGGGTGCAGTATGCAGGAAATATTTGCAGCAAAACAAAAACAAAAGAGCAGCGCTAGCAAATCAGGTTGTTAAGTTGTCATAATTCAAGAAAGCAATTATTCTATAATCAATGCATGGGAAAGGAGGAAGGGATAGCTGGAGGGATACAGAGTTATAGGTGAAAATAGATAACAACGCTACCAGATGGTCACGTGATCTACAAAATACCGATTATGTATAACCTAGCTGGACAAGAAATCGAATTTCAATTTGAATCTGTGAGTGTTTCTTTTTAATTGAATCAGTCAGTGATTAATATTAGTTTGAAACAGTGACTGACTAATTACATAACTTACTGTTCACATCGTTACAGCTAATACGTGATAGAACGATACACCGCGCATCTTCACGGCGCGCAGAGATGAGCAGCATCACTAGTCATCGCATACGCTAATGAACGCCAACACATACCTTCAGTCGTATGGATGGGTGGAAGGAGAGGCTCTCCAAAAAGGCGGTCTCCGAAAACCGATTCTTGTGAAACATAAGAAAGACAATAAGGGCTTGGGTGCCAATAAAAACGATGCTGATCTCTGGTGGGAACGTCTCTTTGATGGACAATTGAAGTCGCTAGAAGTTAGCAGCTCTAGCAAGGGTGTTTCTTTTGAGAAGAACGAAGCCGAAGTCGCGGATCACATGCGTAAGGCCACGTCACCATTGTACAAGATGTTTGTTAGAGGCGAAGGCTTGAAGGGTACTGTTGGAAAGCCTCTAGATCCAATCAAAACTGAGAAGACAGACTTGAATGAGAAGAAGGAAAAGAAGGGCAAGACGGAAAAGAAGGATAAAATGGAAAAGAAAGAGAGGAAGGTGAAGAAGGACAAAAAAGAGAAGACAGAGAAGACAGAGAAGAAGGAAAAGAAAGAAAAGAAAGAAAAGAAGGACAAGAAAGAAAAGAAAGAAAAGAAGGACAGGGAGGAGAAGAACACCAAAGACAAGAAGGACAAGAAGAAATCCTCAGATAAAGAGAAGAGAACTAAAAGAATTCATGACGAGTCTGATAAACTTAAATCGAAGCGTCAAAAAACCAGCTGAAGGTGCATCAAACTCACCTGAAATAATTATCACGAATGTCCATCACCATTTCAGTCCACGAGACACCCATCTGGGTGACTCTGCAATATCATCGCCATTTATTAAATTAACCAGCAATGATCTTACATATCTCGATAGGGAACGTTATACATCAATGATAACGGCTTCGAGTAGTCATGATCATTGCAATCCATGGCTAATGAAGCCTTACACTGCATATACTTAACAAACAGCACCGGATCTACTCACTAAACTGTACTTGGATTTTAAATAGACGTAATAAAACCAACTTTATACTTCCATAGTAGACCTACTTATTATTTTATTTACTATTTTTCACCTATTATTGTACCTTTTGCTCTGGATGCAATTGATTACTTCGTCTCACTGTATGCACAATATCTCGCTCATACATAATCCGCTTAAAACACCGTCTCCCTATATATCACCTTCCAACGCCAATCAATGCCGAAATGGGCAATCTATATTTCGGCATGCGTTTTTGTTTCTAGCTATATTTTGCTATTTCCCCTCCTGAGATTGGTCAACTTCTTGATTCCTTGGCTGCTTCTAAATTTCACCATTTTCCTACTTTTGGCCTGGCTTCTACTTCGACACCCAGAAGAGCGCAAGCTCAATAATACCCCAAAACCCAAGAAGTTCAAGTTTCTTCTGAGTGCTTCTGCCTGGTCACAAAAAACGAATAGGCTTTCTATCGGGCGTTCTGCTAATCCTGTCCTTGAAAGTGCGCCCAATGTATCTCGAATCTTAAGCGAGTTTACCGATAATATCATAAGCAACTTCATTGACGGATGGTTTTCTTCGATATCCAAAAATACGCTCTTTCAGGATTCCGTACGAGCTGAACTCGATGATGTGTTTCGAAACTTGCATACCCGTCTTAGGAATGTGGACATCGCCCGTCTCATGGTGCTTGAGATCATCCCGGTTATAACCACACATTACCTTCGTTTTAAAAATCTTTCGAACTCACATGATCTGTCATACTCTATTGAGAGCAAACTCGCAATGGCTAAACAATATAATGGTGGAAAATTGCACGCAGGCGTGTCGTTGATTCCTCCTTCTGCACAGAAACAGAATGAAAAGGCTCATTTACGTAAGCGAATGCTGGATATTCTACCACTTCTTCTTTCTGATCGTGAGAAGGAGAACCGGTTGGTGCGGCTGCTTGTCCTGGAGATTCTAGGTTGTACCGTTTTAACCAATGTATTTGAAGCCTTGAGTGAGGGTGACTTCTACAATCAAATAATTGTCAAGCTCATTGGTGCCAACTTGAAGCATCGGTCTCAGGTCCAAAGACTTCGAGCAGCTCTTCAGCAACATAGCCAAAGCGATTTTGCGGCTTTGCCCACCCAGTTGAACCTGGTCACTATCTCGAGATGGATGTCTTTCATAGATCATGCATCGGAGAGCGATTTGAGAAAGGCAAAGTCTTTCTTGGATTTGGAGGTTCAACCTCTGGCTCAGGACCTGGAGGAGAAGCCCGAACTCATCTCGAAAGTGAAGGAGAGATTATATCGCCGCATACAAATCCTTTCGCAACTGGAAGGCCAGATGTCTTTGGAAGCTATACTCTTACAAGATGGATATGCCGCTGTGTTCAGAGAATTTCTAAAAGGCTTTGGGTGCGATGGCTATCTTAATCTCTGGAAAGATATCGAGCTTATGAAAGCACCACTTGAAGATTCCGGCATCAAGAATGTCACACTTCAATTAGAGTTCTCGACGGGCGATGATATCAAGAAAATCCACTCAAAGTACTTTACCGACGCTACTCTTGTCACGGATGCAAACGTCCGGCAGGCCATTGATGCATATATCCAATCTCCAACCGTGGAACTGTACCAAAAGGCTCGGGAAGCACTTTTTAAGTTGCAAGAAGATTTGTTTTTCAAAATGAAAACGCAATATTTTCCTGATTTCCGTGTGTCAGAAAGATACGGCGACTTAGATGCAGCAGCTCCAAAGCAGAGTCGCCGTGTTGCTTCAACTGCATTTCCCACGCTTCGCCTGAAGAACCAAGACAAAACCCAAAACCTAAACAGGTCGGCATACGAGGATACTGGAAACACTGGCCAGGACTCTACTATCAGTCCAGCAGTGGTCAGGGCCGTTGAGTCTGCATTTGAAAAGATCATGGAGAATTCGCCAAGTCACACTGATCTAAGTCAGCAGGAGATCAAGATGATCTTTCAAAATCATACTGAATCACCAGAAATTGATTCAACTGCAAAAAACCATGAAATGTCTTCCAAGGGATCATTGTTTGGAGACAATAGTAATTTGCAGCCACTGAAATTCACTTCTTCGAATCGATTATCTGCAATGTTTGAAAATAACAGTGATGCGGAATCGGAATCAGAATCTGTTTCATCCGATTATCTCAATTCTTCTGCTCAGATGTCAGAATCGCAAGTTTCAGAGTTGAGCAACCTGGAAGTTTTACTAGCTGGTCCAGGAGATTTAAGTTTAGCGGAGCAAATAAGTGTTTTGGATAATGACATCGAAAACCTATCCGAGCAAAGCGAAATACTTTTGTCATTGATAAAAAAGGCAGAGCTCACAAACAACCTTGGCGAATTAAAGATTCTCCGCAGGTCGAACGCAAGTCTTGAACGAGAAATCAACTCCAAGGAACTCCAGAAACAACAATACATTGTGCAAGAGAATGAAAATAGTCTTTACGGAAAATCGAAAGTCCAAATTCAATCTTGCGTGTTCGGCAATGATGAAAATCTCCCCTATGTTCTTTATGTGATTGAAGTGCAGAAGTACTCTAGTGAAAATCCAGACCAAATCGTCGCTGGGTGGGTAGTTGCTAGGCGATTCAGCCAGTTTCACAAATTGAACCAATATTTGAAACGCAGATATGCCTCAGTTGGAGGACTTAAATTTCCCAAAAAATCAGTGCCTTATTTGAAATTCAAAATGTCTCAGCAAACAGAGGTAAGGAGACCTGTTCTTGAAAATTACCTTAAAGAGCTTCTCAATCTCCCCGAGGTATGCTCAGACTCAGCGTTCCGAACATTTCTCTCGTCTGAGACATTCGAATTTAGTGGCTCCAATCCGAAATCAAAAAACGATATCGATGCTGTTCTCAATAAGTTTTATAAAGTAGTGGGTCCTAATATCAGCAAGAATTCAAAGGAAACTAAGAGTGACAAGAGCAACAGACACGAAAAGATCCTTCAAAACATCAAGGATATGGAGAGGGAATTGAAACAGTTTGATGATATTGAAAAATCCACACCTACGGAGTCTGACAATGTTCCCTTTGTGAAGCCCATTTCGGACTTGCTATTGGCCGTGTTTGACTTGGGCAGGAATAGCTGGCTCCGTGGTAGAGCTTTATTGGTGATTTTACAACAAGTCTTGGGGTCAACAATTGAGAAAACAATCCAGCAAATGGTGGAAAGCAATGTCAAGCAAGAAGATAAAGTGGCGGAGATTCTCACGTCGGCTGTGGGAATGTTGTTTCCAAACGGCAAATTTAGAGATTCTCCGGAACTCCGAACAAAGGCAGAGCAAGCCATATCCAGAAAAGAAGCATACACACTATTGCAGGTATTCATGGAAGAAACATGCTCGAAAATATTTGGTTCACGCAACACACTCTTAGCGTGCAACAATCTCTTGGAAATGATTCAAAACGACTACTTAAACAAGCATCTCCTCCTCGAGGTTTTGGACCTCATTCTTGATGCCGTCTTTCCAGAACTTGCAAAGGCAAGTACTTGATATGCTTACAACTTCAATTATCTAATCTTATCTTATTTTTTATAATATATACAATTCCAAATGCTTTTAAATTACTCTTCAGTCTTTTGCTGGTTTTGAACAAACTCAACAGCAAGTGCCTTGACACGGGCCACAGTCTGTTCATTGCCGTTAGCCTCCTCGAATGTCAACCATTTCGAGAAGAAGAATTTAGCTTGCTTCTTCGACAACTTCTTAGCCAAAACTCTTTCAAACAACGACTCAACCTTAGAGCGGTCACCCTGCTTGATTTCTTGATCAAGATAAACGTTCCACAAGTCAATTCTCTTAGGAGCATCGGTGACCAAACCTTCAAACAAAGATCTACCTTGCTCGGCATCACCCTTGGTGAACTCGAGTTGACCAAACTTACGCACAACTTCGATGTGGTCTCTCTTTGGAAGAGATTGCAAAGCACGGGCCAAGACCTCGTGTGCCTCTGCAGCTTGGTCTCTTTCCAAGAAGTAAGAACCAGCTTGGACCCAAACTGGGATGTTCTGACTGAACTTCTTGGTCATCACCTTCAAAAGAGCCTCTGCTTTGTCGAACTTCTCAGACAAAACGTAGATACCAAACAATTTCTGGTGCATGGTCAAACTGTCCATGTGCTGCACGGAACGCTTGAAGGCATCTTCCAACGACTCTTCGCTACCGAAACTGTTTTCCAAGTTTAGGAGGGCAATCCATATGTTCATCTTCTCCTGTTCTTCACGGTAGTTAATGGTCTTCAAGGCTCTCTCTGCAATCTCTCTGGACTTGTCGATTTCACCCAATTGCAATTGGAAAGACATGTAGTTCATCCAAAGCACAGAGGAGTCGGGGTTACCCACAAGCATTCTCTCGAAATCGGCAATGGACTCAGGGGATCTAGCGTTCATGTCCTCAGTTCTATCCTTGACTTGTTGCTTGCCCTTTCTCTTTTTACGCTTGTTCTTGGTGAAGTCCTCGTCATCATCAGAAGACTCATCATCTTGAGCCTGATCCAAAATAGATGCAGTCCAGTCGAAACCGTTGGTAGAAAGTCCACTCAAACCAGTGGTCTCTACCCTCTTGGAAGAGCTGTCCCCGGCCTCGGTCTCGGAATCACTTTCGTCGTCGAAAGCTTCTGCCATCTCCTCATCTTCAGAATCGCTCTGCGCAAGTTCCTCACCTTCAGAGGCGCTCTCCTCAATCGAGTCAGTGAAGTATGAAGCCTTCATACCTAAGGCCATTTGTTTCTTTGGAATAGACACATTCAAGACCTTCACCTTGACACGGTCACCAATAGCAAACAAGTCTTCAACATTTTCAACTTGAGTATCAGATATTTCCGATCTGTGACAGAGACCGCTGACATTGTCGGTACCATCCAAGGTGACGAAGACACCATAGTCGGTGACACGACGAATGATGCCCTCGTAAATTTCATCTACCTTCAAGTCTTCAAGCACCTTACTGGTGGACAAATCACCCTTGATCTCGCTATCCTTAAGCGTCATCAGAATACGGCCCTCAGAAGGACATTGAAGAATCTTTCCATACACAGGTTGGAACAAAGTGTAATTCTTCTGCCAGTCACCCAATTCACCGTCGGACAAACTAGTAGTTCTCACCAAAGCATAGAAATCACGTCCCAAAGAAACATAGAGTCCATTCTTGGTGATACCGTTGATAAATCCCTTGACCAAGCTACCACGTCTAATTTCATCAAGAGACACCATTGGCTTATCTTTGGCGGTCTCTTCATTTCTCAAACTGACGTAGACTTTTCCGTCTTCATTAAAGAAAACGGTTGCAAGCACGCACTGGTCTCTGTGGTACACCTTAGTCAACTTGTCATCGTAATCATTGAGAGCTTCGGTGATGTAAGATCTTCCGGTGACTCCTGGTGCGAACTCAACAAGAACGTTAGAGTCACTGACGCTGAAAACAGTTGCGGGGTATTTTTGTCCCACTTTGAGATCAGACTCGTGGGTAAGAGCCTTCTTCTCTGCAGAGAAAATGAGCTTCTTCAACTTCTCGTCAAAAGACATGGCCTTCAAATCCAAAATAGTACCAACAGCGAAGTTAGTTTTGAAGTCTTCGTAGTCAGCGACATTTGCAGAAAGATTGTACACAGGCACCAAACCACTCAAGCCAGGGCTAAGAGTGAAAATGGCACTTCCAAAGATAAATCCATCAATGACACCGCGTTGGGTGGAGCCAAAAGAGACACTGTCAGTGGAGACTTTGTAAGGTTCAGAGTCATTCAAGACATCCTCCAACATCGAGAGCTCGATGACCGTGTCTTCAGATGGATGACCAGAATACTTGTTCAACGCCTTGTTGTGGAAACCAATGACCTTGCCCTCGATTTTCTGACCAACCTTGAATTTGCTGAAGGGCTTGCTCGTGTCCTTGAGCCTGCTCAAATCTTGAGCCTGCGATGTGTGGACCCTAGCAAGTAAGTTGTCTGCTAAGCGGATGCTCAAGTGGTTATTCTCAATAGAGTCAATGACACCACTGGTGGAAGCACCAATGAAGAAGTCACTGACCAATTTCTTGGATGCATCACAAGGGTTTTTTAGTTTCTGGGATGTCATGGCAGTAGCCTCAGAAGAAGTGAGCGATAACAAGAACCTTTGGTTCTCATCATCAGTTTTGACAACTTTACAGGCCACGGTCTGGTCCTTATAAAAGATCTTCTGCAAATCCACCAAGGCTTTTGGTGTAGCGTTTCTAGGCAAAATGAGACCATTAAGTTTTCCAGCAAAACCAACAAAAAGACCCATGTTGGAAACAGACCTAATATAGCCTGGAACAAGTGCTCCCACATGGATGTCTTCGTAGTGCAAAGGAAAGCTTTCGGATTTGGCTGCAGTAATCAAGGACTTTTTGGCAGACAATATGAGGACTCTTTGTCTCTGGTCAATATCGATAACAAGAGACTCAATAATACCACCGATCTTCAAAGCCTTGTAGATGGTTCTGTTCTCTGCGTAGTTTCCATCCGACAAGTGTCCCGTGTGAATGATACCTCTCAAGTTGTTATCAGCGAGCTCGACAATCACTGCCTCTTTGGTCTTCTCTGTGATCGTGGCTTGCACGATGCTTCTTCCAGTAATCAACTTCTCGAGGTGTTGAGCTTGAGTCTCAGTGAGCTCAGCAGCTTGACGTAAAGTGACAGTAATCTTGCCTTCTTTGGGGACGACATTAAGGATGCGAACAGTGACTGGCTGTCCTTCTTTGAGGTAGTCCTTGGCATCCGACACGAAAGTCTCTGAAATTTCAGCCTTGGGCAAGTAGGCTCTCAATTGGCCGAAGAATGAAACCACTGCTCCACCGGCGACAAACTTCTCCACAACTGCGGTAGTCTTGAAGCCAACACTGAGGTCATCGATAGAGTGAACAATGGCATCATCCTCCATGTTGACCAAACTCTTTTTCAAGGTAACAACCAATTGTTTACTATATCTATTCAAGATTCTTCCCTTGACCTTACCACCCACTTTGAATTTTCTCTCTGGGTAGACGAGCTTGACGTCCGAAAGATGTTTGTTGGGGACAAGAGCATCGAAACTGCCGAAAACCTTAACAATCAAACCTGCTGGGATGATTTTGAGGATTTCAACTGCTGAGACGTACTCACCAATAGGAATTTGTTCAGCGGAGACAAACTTGGAGTTTATGGCCTTTGGATCGAACGTCATGATCAAAAGGTTGTCGATATTGTTGAAGCCCAAAACTCTGGCAGGGTGTCTCGTTCCAATTCCATAGTGGACATCGAGATCTTTGTCGGGGTCCAAGTTGGACTTGTGAACTAAACCTTTGATAGTTGCACCAGTCAGCACATAAAGGAATTCAGAGTCGAAACCAACAACCTCAGTGTCATCAAAGACGAATCCTGAAGGGAAAGCTCCAGCAGCCTCTTCATCTATTTCATCTTTGAGCTCGATCATCTTGGGTGCTCTGGACAAGATAAGCTTCTTAACATTGTCTTTAATGACAACACCAATGATTCTTGCCCTCACGTTCGAGGCCACATTGTAGTGACCCTTCAAGTCCTTGAGAGAGTATTCACCGGCATGAGGCAAGGTAAGTGTTCCGTCCATTAGTCCAAATACACGAGTACACACACCACCTGGTAAGACTTCCAGCACAAGCGCACTCACAATGCTACCAGGATGGATGGCATCGACGGAAGTCAATTTTATGACCGCGGAACTTTTTCCAACAGTTTCGGAGCACGTAGGCCTCAAGTTCAAGGTACGTGCAGTTTTGCCGGCGATGGACGTTAGCAAAACCAGTCCACGAACCACCTTCAGAGGGTCCAAGTCGGACTTTTTTAAGACATCCGTGGGCAAGAAACCACCGTAGATGTCAAGCCCGAGACCACAGACGATACCGTGGTCTTCCACCGACTTCACGGAAACTTGAACGACATTCTCCTTGACCAAGTCCTCCTCTTCCATGGAAGCATTGACAAGGCCAGGTTCAATCGAAAGAGTGATGATCTTGGATTCATCTGTAGAAGGGATAACAGTAGCACGAAGCCATTGACCCACGTGGAACATGTTTTCCAATTTAGGAGGCTGTGGTTTCATGCTCTTCATCTTGGTCACATTGACATCCTCGTCCTCGGATTCGTCGTCAGAAGACTCCATAGCAGCTTCATACTGTTCTAGCATTTCCGTGACCTCGACCGAAATGGAGGTTATAGGAATCCGGCCGGTCAAGTTGTCTCCAATGGAGAGGGAAATGTAGACTTTGGATATATGGGTGATCTGGCCAAGCACTTGGGCACCAGGAGTCAAGTTTTTGAATGAAAAATGTTCGATGTCAACCTTTCTTTCGTCATCTTCTTTTGCTTCGGTATCTTTGCCCTTTCCTTTCTTATGCTCGTATTTCCTCTTCTTCTGGGGCTGTTCGCTCTTGGGTTGAGCTCTCTTCTTGCTAGATGCTTGCTCAAACAAGACATCCTCCGTGGCTTTGTTGGAGATGGTCTTGGCCTCAAGCAGGGTCAAGCCAGATCCACCACCTCTGGGGAACGCCACTTCACTGCTACTGAGTTTCAGCTTATCATTAGTAGCAGAGTCCATGTCTGTAAGTTATAGGAAGAGAATATTGAGACGAGAAAAAAATGGGTAGTGATGAGATGCCGTGCAGGACCGCGCTGCGATGGGTGCAATTCGCAGTAGGATACTTTAGCCACCAGTGCGAATAACTCTTTCTGGGTGTGATTTCTATGGACTTACTTATATATTTATTACCTATCCCAAAACCCCTTCATTCATTTGAGGATTACTTTTTCTTCTTCTTAGCCTTTGATGCCTTTGCGGGCTTGATGATAATCTGCCCTTCTTTGACCTCGTCTGGCTGATCCTTGAACTTCGCCTGCGACTCAAGGTAGAACATCAAGTCCTTTACTTGCTCTCCAAGATCCACCACCTGCTCCTGGAGCTCCTTGTTTTGGGCTGTCAAAAACTCCACCTTCTCTGAAAGTCCTTCGTTAAGGGCGTTGCTTTCACTGAGCTCCTGCGACGCAAGCTTTAGTGATACTTCCTTCATGGAAATCTTCTGCTTGAGTGCAGGAACAACGTTAAGTTTGAGTTTATCCAAATCTCCAGTGACTTCGCTGAGTTTCGTCTCCAACTCTGAAATTTTGCGGCTATAGTTCAAAGTCTCCGCTACCGATGACGTCCGTTTGGTGCGCTCCGTTCCTGTTTTCTCTTTTAAAAGAAGTTCGTAGTATTCACGTTGACTGATCAACTGTGAAAGTAGTAGCTCTGATGATTCGATCTGTTCACTCTCCACTTTAGATGTTCCAGATTTGTTGCTTTGATCCTTTTCAGGAAACTCGACGATTTTACCGTCGGATTCACTGGCAATGAGGCGATGCACATAGTTGTCTCCAGCATAATCCCACACGCGCGATGAGGAAAGCTCCATAGCAAAACAATGCCCCGTTTCAATAAAATGATTGAGTGAATGCTGTTCAGGTGCATAGCGGCTGCATCCGAGATTCCCACAAATAAGACACACCCAAAGATTTTCTGATACGGGGCACGCCATGCACGTTTCGACTGCCGGGTCATTAACACTTTGCTGCAGTGCTGCATCACCTGGAGTATTTTGTTGGGTTTGCTGAAATTGAATGCGGCTGTTGATTTGCAGTAGCCGCCTAACAGATTCCCGAATGTTGTTGTTGGGGATGTTATTGGTGTATCTGCACACAGGGCACGTATCATCCCTCCACCGGGAAAGACATTGACAGTGGAACGTATGTTGACAAGGAATGGTTAGGAGCCCCAGGATCTCGTGGTCCAAGCGTTCCAAGCAAACTGGGCATGTGGGAAGCTCGATTTGTGTCTTTTCCGTGTCGTTCTGCGACAATTCCTTTGATCCCGTGAACGGATCCCGTACAATGAACGGAAGTAGAGACTCCAGGCCTTCACTAGATCCATTGCCGTTGATAACGATCGACTTCACAAACACCACATGACACGCCTCTGGCTCCATAGAGTTGAACGGCTTGCCGTCATAGTAGTACTGGAACTCTGCTGCTTTGACTGCATCGCTGAATTTAAGAAGAACAAGAAAACGGTTCGGTTTCTCGCTCTTCAAGATCCGAATGTGTGTAAGAAAGTCCATATGGTGGTCTCCAATGAAGCCAAGGATATCTGTGGCGGTGAAGTACGTGGGCACTGCTATAATCAGCACCATGGTATCATCACCAGGGAGATCCTCGGGCGTGGTGGCTTTTTCATTGTAATCTTGAAAGTCTCGAAACAAATGAATCACACCATCTCCCATCAGCTGTGCCTTCAAGGGCTCGATGGTAGCTAGAGGGTCGTGTGACATGTTGGCAAGGTCAAACCCAGTCACGGTCACAGTGGAAGCACGGTAATCAATGGGACAGTCGGATGTTTCAGAGAAGTCGTTTGTATTTCCTAAGATGTCTATAGAGATTCTGTACGAATCTGTCCCTTTCATAGTCCAGAAGGAGAAGCCGTTTAGAGTATATAAGAATGCGCGGATCCCAGTGTATGTCTAGTACGTGAGTCGCATCTTACACTGACGCAGTGCACTTGAGCAGCGCAGCTTGGGATGCGCAGTTGGAGCAAGTGCAGTCTATTATTACCAGTGATTTCTGTAATACAGTGTTTTTCAAAACTTTTCAAAACTATTCAAACCAGCGCGGCAAAATGTTTCGAACCAAGAAGACAGAATGGTTCAAACCAGCGCGGCAAAACGATTCAAACCACACTAGCAAAATTAAACAAATCAATAATTCAAAAAGTTTCGTAACCCCTCACAAGTTGTTGTATACAGGATAACAAGGAAACCAGTTCAGTTCAGTCCGTTTTGACCCTTGATTGGTACTGCAAGACTCCCAAATGTAGTACATATGAGGCAAACCTCCAGATTTAAGATTTTAGAATATTGAATTCTAATGAAAGTTGGTGTGAAACATTACGCCATTTGGTTTGAAAGACTGTGCGAAGGGGTACGAAACTTTTTGAATTATTGGTTTGTTTAATTTTGCTAGTGTGGTTTGAATTGTTTTGCCGCGCTGGTTTGAATAGTTTTGAAAAACACTGTATCAGGTTACAATAAATATCCGGTCAGAGGGGCTTGCATGATTCCATTGTATCCAATGCTTTAAAGTCCGTATTTCGCAGCATCAAAGTCTCTTAAGCTCCGAAGAATCTCACCACCCTCCGGCAAAATCTCCATCTCTTTACCATTGAGCTCGGTGAGTGCATCTGGGTGGGGGATCCAGATCACCGTAGCTTTGGCGTTCAAGCCCGAAATCACGCCTGGGATTCCATCCTCGAAAATCAAGCATTCTTCAATGGCTATTTCTTCAAGGCCTTGCTCTTTACGTTGGTCATTGATGCTTTGCAAGCAGATGAGCCAGATATCAGGATTAGGCTTTCCACGTCCTGGGGGAATGCGAGGATCATCGCCGCGAACAATGTGGCCATCAAAAACAGAGAATTCTTTTTGGAAGTTGACGGTTTTAATATCGTAATTGGCGGAGTTTGAGCTGGTCCCCAAAGCCAACGGAATGTTCTTTGTTTTGAGCTCACGCAACAAATCCCACGCCCCGTCCAAAAACGCAGTCTTGGACCATAATGTTTTCTGCACGGCAAACGCCTCTTTCATGAACTCTTCTGGTGTGGTATCTATGTCGTAGTGTTTCAACACTGCCTTGGCAGCCTCTGGGCCAGGCAAGCCCTGGAGTTTGAGCTTGATGTCCCAAGTCAATGGGCCTTTTCCGTATTTGGCCAACACCTGGGTGGATGCCTCAGTATAAATATCCTCCGTGTTGAGGAGCGTGCCGTCCATGTCTAAACATTAGTAATCATCGGGGGTATCAAAGGTAAATGAACATACCAAAAAGACATGCTTTGAATCTAAAAGGTTAATATTGGAGCTGAAGATATGACTGCTCTCTTGAGTGAGAAGGCAGAACCCGGAATCCTTCACTCAGCCCTTGTTCACTTGTTTCAATCAGACAAAAAATATTGAAGAATGTTTTAGAACATTTTTTATTAGGGGCAGTGGAGATAAGAAAAAATGCACATACTGAATCATGAAGAATGTTAGTCACGCAGTGAGTAGTGAATAAATGTGTGCAGAGCTCGTGGCTGCGACGCTCATGCAGCATACAGTCCCGAGCTAATTATATTCTGCTAGATCCATGGAACTGAGTTAGTAAGGTTTTTTTGAAACTTTTCAGGAAAGGATATGGATTTATACGTAATTGAGTCATCTCTAATTGGATTTTTCAATTTGTCAAGCAAAATTTAAATTTTATGAAATGAGTCTTTTTGTCTGAAATGAGTGAATATACTCAGCTACTGTAAAATCTAAAATTTGGTGCATTTGGTCAGTAATTTTATGAGCATATGATAAACTTATTCCTTACACTGATTTGCACTGTTAATTTGGAATGTGGTCCAAAACACATCTGCATTTCTATACTTTGATATCCGTAGAATACTCAGTGCATCTAATTTGCGCTACAATTGGATCTTCAACAGACTGCATTGATCTAAGGAGCGTTCTTAAACAAGTACGAGATACTCTCACCGTTATGGAGTCTCCTGATAGACTCAGCCAAAACACCCGAGATGTCGATGGTATCTAGTTTAGGACAGAGCTTGAGCTTCTCCTCGAAAGGCACAGTGTTGGTGCACACAATCTTCTTCAACTTCGAGTTGTTGATGTTCTTGATGGCATTTCCCGACAAGATACCATGGGTCACAATGGCCAACACCTCCTTGGCATTATTTTCCAACAACACCTCTGCGGCCTTGGCCAAGGTACCGCACGTGTCGGCCATGTCATCAACAATTATACAGATCTTTTCGCTGACATCACCCACCAACACCATTCTAGACACCTCGTTGGCACGTGCACGCTCCTTGTGAATCAAAGCAAAGTTCAAATCTAGTCTGTCAGCCAACCCGGCAGCACGCTTTGCTCCTCCTGCATCGGGAGAGATGATGATGGCCTCCAGGAAGTTCACCTTCTCACGTATATACCTGACCACACTTGGCTCTGCGTACAAATTATCCACAGGCACATCGAAGAAGCCCTGAATCTGCGAAGCATGCAAATCCATGGTGATCACATGGTTGCACCCGGCCGTGGTCAACATATCAGCCATCAACTTGGCAGTGATGGGTGCTCTACTCTTGTCCTTCCGGTCCTGTCTGGCGTAAGGGAAGTTGGGCAAAATCACGGTGATCCGGCGGGCACTTGCAGTTTTACAAGCGTTGATCATGATTAAGAGCTCCAACACTCGGTCGTTAACAACTCCAGATCCAATCTGGCAGATGATGAAAATGTCCTCATCTCTAACACTCTCCCCAATGCTAAAAGTCACCTCACCGGTAGTATCTCTCTTCAACTCACAAGGGGTTATCTTCAAGCCCAAGCGAGAGGCCACTAATTCAGCGAGACCACGGTGGACGTCGGATGCTAGTAATTTGATGGAATTCGACGACATGTTTTAGCAACGTTTCACAAGCGTTTCAGAGGGCGTTTGGCGTTCGATGCGAGGTGGGATGGCTGGAATCTTTTGATTGGAGTAGCGCTTGCTGGTCTCGGTAGTTGCCGATGTGGTGTGGGGGAAGGGTTGGATGTATATCTTTTTTTACATGACTGCGATGATCCTGCAATGGGTACTCGTGGGCATGGTGAATGCAGGACCCATCCCACCTGCCCAAGGGGGAAGTTGCGGGTTGTGGAGGAAAATACCATAGGATCCGAAAATCTGTATTTCATAAAAAACTACATCGATCATAAAATTGCCTTTTTAGGGTATCCTCTTTACTCGGTGCCGAGGTCAATTGGCACAACTTCCGCGATGCACATGCACATCTCTCTAGTGCTTGAAGGTAAATTAAGAACATCTCTATATTGATCACACCCTAGAAGAGACGTGATCATTTTTAGTAATCACACTTTGAAAAGGACTAGAAACCTACAAGATTAGAAATAGGTGAGAAAGGTTAGATTAGGTTATATGACGTTTAGAAATGTAGGATTAGAGGGTAGAACGCTAGAAAAGGTCACGGAGCTCACCTAACTCCTCGTCAAGATTATCGTCCTGGTTGGTATCTGCATCGTTTTCTTGAGATCCATCCGGAAGTTTGGACTCTGACTCTGCAAGCCCTCCGAGCCCCGATACAACGTCCCGGTTGACCTCCTCATCACCCTCCTCCTCCTCTTGTTCTTCGTCCGCCTCGTCATCCTCGTCGTCCTCGTCGTCATCTTCAGGTTCTTGCTCTAGAGTAGGAAGCACATTCTCCGTCTTTTGTTGAGCCTCACGTATTTTGGCCAACTCACGCTTCTTCTGCTCAAGCTGTGTCTTTAAGTTGTTGTAAATAGACTGGAACTTCATGCGCATCATCTTGTAACTGGCCGTAGCCAACAACGTCTTCTGCTTTTCTGCAGCCTTGGAAAGCTCGGCGATTTCTTCTTCGAGTTTCTGGGCCTTGGAGTTGTCCCGTGAGCTTGCTCCATCCTCTTCATCCTCTTCATCTTCTTCATCGTCGTCTTCATCATCGTCTTCATCCTCATCCTCATCATCCTCAGCTTCTGCGCCTTCTGCTCCAACAGCGTTACCCTCACCATCCGTCTCGCCGTCTTCGTTATTGCCATATTCTGATTTCATAAGCACACGAGCGGCTGTGTTGTTTGATGTCGAGTCCAAGGCATCTGCCAACTCCTTCTCTAGCGCATTATCCATATCTGCTTCCAAATCAAGGGCCATTTGGTCCTCTTCCTCTTCCTCCTCCTCCTCTTCTTCTTCCTCTTCTTCCATTCTGTCCTGGGTACCCGCAACTGATCTAGACGAGGCCGAGGCCATAGAAGCATTAAGCTTTGCGGCTGGGTTGGAAACACCTTCACTGGAGAACTTGTGCACCAGAGCCTTCGGATTGAAGTACTCATAGTGACTTTCTTCCGCGTCGTTATCACGTCTCACAATTTCATCCACCCTCAGCTCGACATCCGCCATGACTCGAAGATTGGTCTTCTTGGGGCGAAACCGCCTATACACATCTTCGAAAGCTGGCGAGAGGCCGTGGCGATAAACGGTTTTAGAAGGCCGGATCTCCTTGTTCACTGAAAGTGTGTACAAGGGATGAATATATGTGGAAGCCTCGGGCACCTCGAAATCCTGATCCATATTCAATTTTTTGGGGTTGATCACGCGGAGAACCAAGAGGATTTGACTCACATCGATGGTCTTGAAGAAATTCTTCTTGTCCAATGTTTTATATAGTTCGGTCAAGGTGGGCAAATCGATAAGCCGGGCGGAGTAAAGTGTCAGGTTTACATTGACCACTGCCTTATCTCGTGTGATCCATTTAATGTTGACGTTGGAAAAGTCGCCTGAAGCAGCGGCATCATGTAGAAAATTTAAGTTTTGGTCGTCTAAGAAACGAACGGCAATGGCTTGTTCAATTAAAGGATCGTCCTCCAAATCAGGCGCCTCGGAATCGTAGCCTTCTCCGGGAATTCTGGTGGGCTTAATTCGAACCTTGGGAATTTGCTTTAAAATGGGTTGTGCTTGCTTAGGTGTTGAATCCGAAGAAGCAGGAGTACCCAGGGCTTTGCCAAGACTGATCTTGAGTTTTTTCAATTTGTCCTTGGACGACTTTGGTTTGGTAACACCTGCAGACGGTTCGTCTTTGACTGCAGGCGGCTTGATTTTGATCCGTGCTGGAGCAGGGCTGGACTCGCTCAGCAGCAGCTTGTTCACATTGAACTTTAGTTTTAATGCCATGATGTGTTTTCTTCCAGCCAGAGGTTGGGGGTTGTGGGTTCAGCTATGTGACTAGTGATGATGGAGTGTGTAAACAACTAGGCAGTTTGAGGAGTCAAGTTTCTTGGGCGCAATCAATGGTGTCGGGCCCGAATATAAGAGTGCAAGAGATATGGAGGCGAACTTCTGCCAATAAATACTGGTGGGTTCCCTCGGGTATGGTATTATGATGCCTAGTATTGGGTAATGAGCGCAACAGTGGAGTTGAGCGCGCAGCCCCAGCACTTCAATCCACGCTTGAATAGAACTACCTCGCCCAATCCGTCTGGCTGAGAATATTCTTGTTCGAGATTTGTTTTGAATGGAAAAGAGAATATTCCATGTCAGTGAAAAGTCATGATTTATATTCTCTTAGGGGCCGTTGGCACCAAGGGTAGCCGAGATGAAGGTGGTGGCTCACGTGACAGGGCCCTTTTTTTAGATGCGATATCAGTACGAGAAAATACTGTGCTTTTAGCTTTTAGTATCGCACCTTATCAGAATCTCAGCAGTACTTAGAAGAATAAGGCCATAAATCACACTCTTAATAGCCATAGTAAATTTTAAAAAATTAGTAAACAGCCACATGCACACCAAAGGTTTCGACACCAACCTGATACCACTTTGAACCAATTTGAAACAAATTTGAAACAAGTGTGAATTAAGTAGAACAAGATCAAGTATCATTATCAGCCACTGAGCACTCCACTACAGATACCTTCAAACGTCTACAAGTTCCAGGAAATGAACCGTTCTTTTTTTTTCTTTGAATATACGAACTCAACCTGCTATAATGGAATTTGTAGACGAAACCAGGTCTCAATTGCCTTTGGGAGAAATAACTTGGTGTAGCATTGATGGGTAGGCTGGATGAATATTTTCTATAGCCATTTTGTTGCGGGATCTTGCGCTTTAAGTACACTTGCTATGTAGCTTTCCACGCCCACCCGTAGTTTAAATAAAGTATTATCGTAGTCCACAAAACAAAAAAATACTTGACCTAAAATACAATTGAGATACGAAAATGTAACCACTATTAATCACCACTTTGTCCATATTTTGGACTTCTTCTTGCATGTCATTTGTGGTGTACGGGTGGGCAACCTTCAAGATCTTTCACAAATCTCAATTCACCTTCTGAGCACCTAATCTTCATCTTTGGAACTTCTCCACCTTGGACGGTTCCTGGCACACAAATGAGTCGCTCTAGACCTCTGTTCAGTAGCCGGCGGTCAAGCCTGTCCCGCAGGTCTCGACAAAATTCCGTGACATCTGTCGACTCCAAGTTCTTTGAAGACAATAACCATGAAATGTTCTCTGGTGCCCCTTCCGAGGTGATTCCCTCCTCCATTTCATCGTTTCATTATCCCCATCGTTTCAACACTCAACTGGAGCTGGATATCAACGAGACTCTGCCGCTTTTGGTCCCAATCAAAAGTGCTGTCCATACAGAGAGTGATCTCTACTCTATGAACTCTAATGCTACAAACATATCTACTGAAACAAGCAACGCCCACTTTCGCTTTTTTACCGCCGACCAGATTGAGGCCGCCCCTGGAGGTTCTACCCTCGAAAACCCCGAGGATCCTATAGACTATAACACTAATTGGGACTACAATGTCGACAAGTATGATGACGAAGACGAACCAGGCCTTTCCAAGGCCCCAGAAGCATCGCCTGCTTTCTTACGTCTGTCTAGCCATTCTAGAAGGTACTCAGCTGTACGTTCCCCTAGGTCTCCTCATGCAAGATCGCTAGAGAGTGATGTTGAGGATGAAGATTTGGACCAACGCTCTTACTTCGACGACCGTTACCGTAGACGCAGCTCTACAAGCACTCATCGCTCTCGGCTGTCTTCCGAAATCTCTTCCAGTGCATTTATCGATGAAGAGAATGCGTTTACTGGTGAATATAGACCGGTTACCACATACCAACGGTACTACTTGGCTGAGGAAGATATTGTGGTCGGTATTGCGGGCTACTTAAATTGCTGGTGGAAAACTCTTCTTTACTACTGCATCACGGTATTTACATTTGGACTTGGGTACTTGGTTCTTCGGTGGATGCCTAAACTACGCATAAACCTAATGGGTTCGTCCTGTCCTCTAGGCAAAGCAAGCTGGTGTGTGATTGAAAACGAGTACGGTGAGCTTACATTTGTCGATGTTTCTCGCAGTCGTTTTGCTGAACGCTTATCGTCCTTCTTGACTGTCAAGGTGCCGGAAGATGATAAGGCTGTTTCAAGTGAAAAGCAAGCCGACCCTGTTGTTCCTTACCTACATTACTTTGAGTATCGATACTTGAAGTTTTTCTACAATCCAGTGGAAGATATTTTTAAAACCAACCTGACGTGGTATGATACTCACTGGTTGAATGTCAAAAACTTGCGAGAGGGTACATCTCAGGCCTTACAAGAACAAAGACAATTGATTTTTGGGGCCAACAACATCCAGATTCAAGAAAAGTCTAACATCCAACTACTTGCAGACGAAGTGCTCCATCCATTCTACGTGTTCCAGGTTTTCTCCATATTTTTATGGCTCGCTGATGACTACTATTATTATGCTTCGTGTATCTTTGTTATTTCTCTTGTTTCCATAGTGAATACTTTGGTGGAAACAAAGGCAACAATCCGGCGGTTGAGTGAAATGAGTTCATACAGCTGCGATGTCAGAGTTTGGAGAAACGGTTTCTGGACCCTGACTGACTCAAACACTCTTGTACCGGGTGATGTTTTCGAAGTCGATCCTTCCCTTTCCGTCATCCCTTGTGATGCATTATTGGTCAATGGTGAGATTGTTGTAAACGAATCCATGCTCACAGGTGAGAGTGTTCCGGTGACAAAGTTTCTGGCCACCTCAGACGCAGTTTCCTTTCTTACAGAGAATTTTACGCATCCGTCTTTAGCAAGATCCCTTCTTTACAATGGAACCAAATTGCTCAAGATGAAGTCCACCAATGATGAGCCTGCCATGGCAATGGTTCTCAAGACTGGTTTCAACACAACCAAGGGATCCCTTGTTAGGTCCATGTTATTTCCTAAACCAGTTGGTTTTAAGTTCTATGAAGACTCCTTCAAGTATATTGGCTTCATGACAATGATCGCTTTCATTGGATTTATTTATTCCACCTACAACTTCATTCAATTGGGTCTCTCTACCCGAATCATGATTCTTAGAGCATTGGATATCATTACAATCGTTGTTCCTCCTGCATTGCCAGCAACTTTAACCATTGGTACTTCTTTTGCAGTTAGCCGGTTGAAACAGAAGCAAATTTTCTGCATAGCTCCCACGCGGGTCAACATTGGTGGAAAATTGGATGTGGCGTGTTTTGATAAAACGGGAACTTTAACCGAAGATGGTCTTGATATTTTGGGAGTTCATCCCACCAAAAATGCCGAGGGAAGAAAAGAAATCATTTTTGATGATTTGGTTTCCGACATTTCCGGCTTATCCATTGCCCAAAACTCCGAGTATAGTATCTTCTCAGGTACAAATTTGCTCGGAGTCATGGCCTCGTGCCACTCTCTTCGTCTCATCGATGATAGCCTTCTTGGTGATCCTTTAGATGTGAAGATGTTCGAGTTCACGGGCTGGCACTTCACTGAAGACTTTGGAGGCAACTCAGTTCCACTCGTCTATGACAATGTGGGCAAAGAAACATTTGGTTACAAGATCCTTAAGGAGTACGAGTTTGTCTCTTCGTTGAGAAGAATGTCTGTTTTGGTTGAAAAAGATGATAACAAACATGTCTTTACCAAAGGTGCACCTGAAGTGATGTTGGATATCTGCGATCCCACCACTTTACCATCCAATTATGAGGAACTTTTGTACAAGTACACTCATGGTGGATACAGAGTGATCGCTTGTGCTACGAAGCAACTCAAGAACGGTTACAGGGTGGAACGCAGTAGCCTTGGGCGTGAAGAAGCAGAGAATGACTTGGAATTTGCTGGATTTATCATCTTTGAGAACAAACTCAAATCGTCTACCAAGGGAACCCTCAAGGAGCTCCGTGAAGCAGAGATTAGAAGTATCATGTGTACAGGAGACAATGTTTTGACTGCGGTTAGTGTTGGAAGAGAATGTGAGTTGATTGGCCATTCTGTGACGCAGGTCTACATCCCTAGGTTTGCTAATGAGGAGGAAATGGCCAGCTCTGGTGATACTGGGCTCATCTGGGAAGAAATGAATAACCCAGAGAACAAGTTGGATCCTGTGACTCTTGAAAGACATTGCAGGGACATCCGTGACGACGTACACGATTATATTTTGGCTGTCACAGGAGACATATTCAGATACATTCTTGTGGAGCTCCAAAGGGAAGATCTTCGGGACATCATGTTGATGAAGTGTAACATCTTTGCCAGAATGTCACCGGATGAGAAGCACGAGTTGGTTGAACAATTACAAAACCTCGACTATACCGTTGGGTTCTGCGGAGATGGAGCCAATGACTGTGGAGCCTTGAAAGCAGCTGATGTGGGAATCTCCCTTAGTGAAGCCGAGGCATCTGTTGCAGCACCCTTCACCTCCAGAATCTTTGAAATATCTTGTGTGCTTGATGTGATTAAGGAAGGACGCTTGAGTCTTGTGACAAGTTTCTCGTGCTTCAAGTACATGTCCCTCTACTCTGCCATCCAATTTGTGACTGTGAGTCTCTTGTATAAGAGAGGAACCAACCTAGGAGACTTCCAATTCTTATACATTGATATGTGTTTGATTTTGCCGTTGGCGATCTTCATGTCATGGTCTAAGCCATACAATACGTTGGCAACCAAACGGCCTACTGCGAACCTTGTGAGCCCCAAAATCTTGATCCCATTGATTTGTCAAATAGTCACGATTCTAGTGTTTCAGATATTTGTGTGGGCATACGTTCAGAGCAAGCCATGGTACATCAAGCCAGTCCCTTCAGACGACGACGCAAACGTTAAGTCCACAGACAACACAGTCTTGTTTCTTTACACCAACATGCAGTATATTTTGAATGCGGTTGTTTTGAGTACCGGCCCGCCATACAGAGAGCCCATGCAAAAAAATAGACTTTTTTTGGCCAACTTGGTGGTATCCCTCGGAGTTTCGATGTTGCTTTTCCGCATTGAGGAAGATTCATGGTGGGGCAATTTCATGCAATTAACGAACATGCCACGGAGCGCTTATACTGTCATTTCAATCGTGGCCGTGGTAAATTTTGTCGTTCTGTATCAAGGAGAGAAGAATTGGTTCAAGCTGGTGGCAAGGTTGTACAAACTGCTTACCAACAATAGCGGAACAAGCAAGAAGAAGTTCAAGAACTTGAAGCAGGAGGTTAGGAGACACGCTTAGATACAAGGTACTAGACATTCAAGCTAATATAGACATTAATAATAATTAATATCATTCCTGGTAACAATAGCATATGGAAGACAATGGATTGACTACCACCAAGCATCAATGAAGAGAAGTTGAGACAATACATATCAAGAACAATACACACCGAATACGGCCAACAACCCCAGTCTAAGAGGGGAATCGGCGGCAATTCAGAACAAGGTTTCTGATTGCGTTAAGCAAGAGTTGAGCCCCACTTTAGGCTAACCCCAGATTGGGCCTAAAGGCTCAGCAACCCCACATATGGCTGAAACTACATGCGCGTCCTGCAAACAGGTCGTACAGTGGACGGTTATGAAACTTTACGAGATTAGGTGAGAACTAGTTTCAGCACGCAGTCTAGAACAGGCAAACTACAACATCCAATGGCCCCAAGCAACCTCTAAAATTGCCATTAGGCTTTAAGAGCACCTCTGTACCCTAAGCCCGTAAACCGAAATGTTGGGTATATATGAGGGGTAACAATGATGTGAATTCGTATGAGTGTACCCGAGCTCAAAAGGGTTGGAATGAGATTAATAATGGGGCGACTGTGCGACGGTCGAGTCATTCAAGTCTAAGAGTAACCAACCCGAGTGGCAAGGAAAAAAGGAAAAAAAGAAATTAAAGGAAGTACGGCTCAAGTCCGAGAAGTATGGCGGACACAGCACCTCACCCGCTTGCCACCCTCACCTCACCTCAGCTCGCCTCTCACCCACACTTCACCCGCTTCTCGCCCGCTTCTCACCCGCTTCTCACCCTCACCGCGCACATCTAGTAGAAGATGGACTCGCAATGCAGGTTCGTCCAGAGAAGCGTCTTCTTTTTCTTGTACGGGAATTTTAGCCATGGCGCATGGCGACGGCCGCGCCAGTATATCGTGAGAAGTCCGAAATGCCTGTCGAGCCTGCAGAAAGACGATACCAGTGCGTTATATACCCCACAGAATACAAGAAAATTTGAGGTCCGCTATTGTCCTCGTCACGCCATATAAAAAGCGCCGTGGCGCCCCGTAACATAAATGTACTTCTCTGCTGCTATACTGGCTAACCTTTCTCCCTGATCTCTTTCCAAGTCTCTCTATATTAGGTATCTTTCCACTGCTACTCGCAACACCTTTTGGTAAACTTACTCACAGGTGCAATGTCCTCTATTTCTGCGCAATCCTCCAAAGACGTTTCTGACGACCCGGTATTGAGGATTTATACCTCCGGTGACGCCGATGAGTTTGTGACCATCGGCAAAACCAGATATTATAAGCATGAGCTTATGCAAGCTTTTGGTGGTACTTTGAACCCTGGTTTGGCTCCTTACCCTACTCGTCAATTCGGTAATCCCTCGCCTCTTGGTTTGTGTGGTTTTGCCTTGACCACGTTTGTGTTGTCTATGGCCAATGCTCAGGCTATGGGTATTCAAATACCCAATGCTGTGGTAGGTTTGGCCTGTTTCTATGGAGGAATGGCTCAGTTTGCAGCTGGTATCTGGGAAGGGTTCGTTGGCAATTCGTTTGCATTCTGTGCTTTGACTTCTTACGGTGCTTTCTGGCTCGCATACGCTGCCATTCAAATTGAGGCTTTTGGAATCAAAGCTGCCTACGCGGGCACGGACCAGCTTAGTAGCGCAGTGAGTTTTTTCTTGTTAGGCTGGACCATCTTCACGTTTATGCTTACTTTGCTTACAATCAAGTCGACTGTGGCTTTCTGCTCGTTGTTCCTGTTCTTGACCATGACCTTTATCTTGTTGACTGCTGGCGATTTTACAGGAAAAGTGGGCTTGACCAGAGCAGGTGGTGTGTTTGGAGTGATTACTGCTTTCATTGCATTTTACAATGCTTTCGCAGGTACTGCCACTCCACAGAACTCGTACTTCTCGGCTCACCCAATCAAGTTGCCATGGGTCAAGTGATTGGTTTGTGTTTCGCAGCGAGATGAGCTGTCTAGGACTTCAATCAGCTTCAATTCTACTTTCTGCCTTTGGGATAGTCATATTTGTATGCTCTCGAGGTAACGCGGCTACATAGCCCTAATTTATTAATGATGTGAACTTTAGTTAAGAATTGGTATTTTGTTTATGATATTGGTATCATTTCAAAGAATAGGTCTTTTCGTTGATAAGAATAGGCGTTTGGGACTTCGTTTCCAATCTGTATTAATAGTGTTTGAACTGGGTATGTATTTTCGCAATAAAAATGCTTTGCTGACCGTGTATTGCGAATGTAGCTTCAATGTACACTAAAGACACACATCACAAGTCACCATTCATAATATCTAATATGATATTTTATTAAAATAGCTAATTACGGATATCAATTTCCTTGGTTGATAGAAAAGCAACTCAACTTATCAATACCGAAATCCAATTGTCACTTTCATCCTAATGGCTCAAACATATTAGCTCGTTTGGTCTGAGACGCACTCTTTTCGCACCCATTAATTGAGTCCCCGAGTCACCAATATCCACTTTGGACCAAATAATGTCAATGAACTCGATGACTTCATTATTAAGACAACTTTTTTTAATCACCACAGAAAAGACCATTTTACTAGTAATTATCGGGACTGTTCAGAAATATGAATAATCCTTAGTGTTAAGAAATGATCTTGTGGATTGGCCTTAGGGAAGAGCACCAATACACCAGTTACCCACTCCAACAGACAAACAGACAAATAGAAAAAACATACGAAAAGTCAAGTTAGGAGCCCTTACGCAACATTCAAACAATTTCACTAAAAATTTAGACCTTTAAAAGCACCACTCCAAATTATAGTGTCACGTCCAGTGGCTAGTATACTTTCAATGACGTCGCACTGACAGATTCTCCCACGTGCGACTGCTATCAATTAATTATCTTCGCATCGCACATCTTTATCACTCCTCCTCCACCACCTTCCACTCTCCTTATCATGTCTACGAATAAGAGAATTGCATTGCCCGCCAGGGTCGAGCCCAAAGTGTTCTTTGCCAATGAGAGAACGTTTTTGTCGTGGTTGAATTTCACAGTGATCTTGGGCTCGCTTGGAGTGGGTTTATTGAACTTTGGTGATAAGGTTGGTCGCATCAGTGCCGGCTTGTTCACCTTCATTGCCATGTTGACCATGGCCTATGCATTGGTGACGTACCACTGGAGAGCCAAGGCCATTAGAATGAGAGGCTCGGGCCCTTACGACGACAGATTTGGTCCTACCATGTTGTGTATTTTCCTCTTGATAGCCGTGGTGGTCAACTTCATATTGAGAATCCGTTCTTGAGCCAAACATTATATATCGTTTCTATAGACCCTTTGCTGTGTCATTAATCAATAGCATTCTTGCAATCCTGTAGTGCATGTCTGGGTCTTCATCTACTTGCCAGTGAAGTCAAGTAATATTGACACCTGCCAATTGACTAGACCAATTGACTAGACCACTTGAGCACTGAACTCACTTCACTACTTGCATTTATTGGTACCCGTAGCTTCTCTTTAGGTGCCTATATCTTTTTAGAAAATATAGAGTCTCCAATTCTAAATGTTAGTGTATTCTACCAGATTGTAGTTACCACATACCTTTAATGATGTACTGGCCCTTTTCCATAGCCTGGTCTAGCTCTTCTGGAGTGTTTGCTTGAGTTTTGAGGAACAGAGACTTGAGCATCTTCAGAAATTTAACATATCCACCTGACTCCACTGGGTACTCTTTTCCCATGTAGAGAAGTTGTTTGTATAGACTGCGGACTCTGGGGTGCATTCTTGGGCAAACCAATCGATGAAGGATCTCGACCAATCTATGAGAGTTATCTATGAGAGTTTTCTATGAGAGTTGGCTATAAAGTTATAGATATCTGAGGTTGGTGGCTTGGAAAGGCGTATAGATATTCTCCACAACGAAGCACCAGGATATCATGCACTCATGTGGTAGAGAAGGTGAACTGCGGTCGCTCACTTTCTCCCCAAGATGAATCCAAACACGTGACACCGTTCATGTTGGATGCAAACCATTGAAAATTTTTGGGCCAAAATACCAAGAGTTTCCTGCCGGCAGAAAATCTTTTTTTTTTGGAAAATTTCCGTGCATTTACGAAGGCGTCTTTTCTGACATCGTCATGCCAGATCAATGCTGCTCCTGCATAGGCTGCCCCGGTCTACCCTCAAACCACTTCCATTAAAGCTAATCCTACCACGACACTGACACTTTTTTTTTATTTCAATCAACACCAGAAAATATGTCTCTAGCGACTATCGAAACATGGTCCAGTCCCCAGCGTATTGTTTGTCTTTTTTTGGCCAAGTTTGACGTCAAAGAAGGCTACAAACTCGTGTGGAGCAAACTGACTGAGGAGCTTGACTTATCTCACATTGAAAACAGAGCCTTACCTTCAGGAATCCACGAATATGGCACCACTACAGTGTACTTGGTGCACGAGTCACGTGGAAAGCTATACTATGGCCATATTTGTTTCAGGCAGCTCAACTTGAATGACGATGATTCCAATGACAGGCTGTTGATTCGCATGTACTCACTTGGTGTCCTAATGGAGCCACTCAAAGGAAAACACTGGAAACCCAACGAGTTCTCTGCAGTCGGTTGGGAACACCAGAGCTTGCTTGACAGCACGTTGACGTCTTTCTTAAAGGACGATCTGCTTGATCAAATTTCTGAGTTGTACGACACTTTGACCAAACCTGCGGGTCTTGAAGTGAAGCCACGAACACTACGCACAGCAGACCACCCGCTCCAGAAATTGCCTGCTGCTTTATCGTTGCTTGGACCCCTTCTTTTTCCAGTGTATAAGGCGGCGTTGCTTCGCAAGAACATAATGATCTTCAATCATTCCTCACAGGCATCTGCTGAGCTCATTGTGGAGTCGTCGAAACGTGATCCAACTATTAGTGGTGCATTGACATACTTGCTTGCTTTGGTCAGCGTGGTTCCGAATGATATCCAGTTGGACCTGAATAAAGCCAAACACACGGCGTTCTCTCAGCCACTCTTCACTGTGGGTCTTCAAGATGTCGAGGATAAGCTTCTATCCCACTATCTGGGCTTTATTGCCTCCACTAGCGACGAGATTTTGAAGTACAACAAGAACTTGTATGACATGGCCGTCATCATGCCGCCTGATGACTTTGCAACTTGTCAGGTCTTCCAGAGTGCCGACTTGAATACCCCTGTCAAAGCCACGTTCAATGATTACTCCAAGTTCTTAAAGATCTACAGAAAGCTTCCACAGAGTGAAGGGCTTGCAAGTCAGAGCTCTGGTGATGACCTGGCTTCGATCCGTACTTCCAATTCTCTTCTATCTGCATTTAGGTTAGGCTTCAACGACTGGGGGAAGAAGGATAAGCTTGTGCGGGAACCATCCTGGTGGTTCACGGAGGCTACGTCGCCCATGTCTTGGAGGGAGTACTTTTGGCTGGCATTCTCTTGGTTTGCCAGTGCAGGAACTACCACTCGCCACGCCAACAAAATTGACCTTACTGAAGATACTTCCGATGAGCAGACTACTGATTCATGCCGGGCCGGACTTATCCAACTAGCATCGATAGTGGGCGACTTCCACAAGTTAAGCAAGAAATGGTTTTTTGTGATTGAAGAGATTGTATCCGAAGCATTGGATGGGGCCGAGACTAAAGAGAATATTACATTGAAGCTCACGCACCAGGACGTGGTGGATATGGAGCTCGACCCATATTCACACCAGGATTTGGAGTTTCTTCGCGAGTTTGTCTTGACCTACTGGGACAGTGTGAGTGAAGTTGAAATCGGATTGGGTTTTGGGTTTTGTGGGATCAGTTGAGTCTAAATGCAGAATTTCGGGGTAAAAGACTATATGAGAATACCTGTCTACTACTGAGGGTTCTTTTGGGTGGTACGCGAGATGATAACGAATGTTCTGCTTTCATTGCCCGAATCTAGTATGCAAGGTGCGATTCTACCGTTGCAATCGGCCTCAGATATACGAAGGCCTTAACGTGCAAGCCCATTACCCGTACCGCGCAAAGGAGGCGATAACCTCCGATATGGGAATGAACATACCTTTTGTTAGAGTCAGCCAAGTGGCCGGCTCTTTATGTTAAATAAATGGGGATGGAGTAGTAATGATTAATAATATGTGGGGTGTAGCGTTAGGCAAAATGCAGGCCTGGCACTAGGTTTCAAGCTACTGTTTGGGGCGTTCTCCGTACATATTTTATGCGTGTATGTACCATTACGGTAGCGAAACACGTCTAGTTTATACCAGATTCCAAAAAAAAATATAAGGCTTTAAACCTTGCCTTTAAACCTTGATTAATACAATTGCAAATATTTATATCTACGGCCCGTCTTGCCTCAGTGTGTGTGTTCGAAGTGACAATTCCTGCATACAGACTGACAACACCGTACTCGATCACGGAATTTTTTATACTCTAAACACCACACTACTCGTCACGGAGTTACTCGGCGAGCCATTCATTCATCGAACCCTGTGTTGATCCCTAGATAGTGTACACAGATACAGCAGGTGTCTCGGTCCAACCCACTTTTTTTGTTGTGTTCGCCGAAAAGATTTCTGTCGGTTATTTGTTGGCATAACATATTGTGTTTTTTGAACCGCCGCCGACACTTAATCACAGAGTGCCCTCAGCCCGAAAATTTCTCTTCCTGAGGCAATACATGCTATTCTATTTCTGATAGCGTGCTTTATCTTGTTTTCAGAGAATTAATTTATTGTGAAGGATTATACGAAGCTCACGCCTCTCGTTATCAAAACTAGTTCTGGGAATTCCAACATGAAGAGCAACAATACTCGTGGTGGGAAGTATCCCAACTATGTGCTGAACTCAATGCAAGCAAACCACCACGCTAACGGGATGAAGGGTGGTGTCAAGCGTCTGGAGACTGCTATCCACGAGAAATTCACCGATTTGCTTGCCCGCTCCTGCGGTCAGCTTGTGACTGCCACTGTATCTTCTGGTGCGAAGTACCGGGGTCTTTTGGCTTCGGTTGACGTTGGTGTCAATGCAGAAAACGCGTTGTCTGCTGTCTTGGTCAGACCCGTTGTTGTCTCTGAGCCATTGATCGACGAGAAAAGCAATGTCGACAAGGGTTTACCTTTGAAACTTGTTATTCAAGCAAAAGACTTGCTTGATTTGGAAGTCAGCGTGCCTCACTCTACACAAAAGAGGTCCGAAAATAAGTCTCCTGTATCAAGTGCCCTGTCTGTCGAATCCGCTGCTTCGAAACCGGACCCAATAGCTCAACCAACGGAGAAATTGGCACCTGTTAATGTTGCTCGAAAGAGTCAACCAATTCAGAACAAGTCAAAGACATCTTCTCCAGAACCAAAAGCTCCTCTGCCAAACCCTCCAGCAGCTCCTGCTAAAGGTTTCAAGACTGATCGGGATATCTCCAAGGGCTACGAGTTTAGAGAAAGAGAATTGCAGAGATGGCAACCAGATGACGATTCTCTCGATGTGACGCTCGAGGCATCATCCAATGATGGAGGTGCCTGGGATCAATTCAAAACCAACGAAGAAAAGTTTGGTGTGGAATCAACGTACGATGAACATTTGTATACCACAAGAGTCAATACCAACGCCAAGGACTACAAGGCTCGTTTGAGCCGGGCAGAGAAATTGGCCAAGGAAATCGAAGGTCAATCCTCTAATGATCGTCATGTCTTAGAAGAAAGAGGCATCAAAGTTGACGATAGTGGATTGGATGAGGAGGACAAGTACTCTGGTGTTCTCAAGGATGACCCAAGCACTGAAGCTCCTGTCGATAATAGAGGCAATGAGTTGATGGCTGCTCTCCGCAATGCCAGTATTTCCAATGGGGCCCCACCAGCGGAAGTCAAACAAGGCAATTACTCGACACCCAGACAGAGAGCTGCCCAGTATCATAATGATCCTGCAATTATCTCAAGTTCTGCAAGTGTTAATAAGCCGGTGAATCCAACCGAGATCCCCAAAAAGGTCCCTGCAAACCCCTTGCCTCCTACAGCTATACCTGAAAAGCCACCGGTGTCTAATCAGCAGGAACCACAGGGTGAATCCATGAGATTAAATGCTCAAAGTGAGTTCAATGCATTACGTGAATTTTCAGTGAACTTTAAAGTTCCCCACAAAATTCCAAATGATCTCTTGCCAATTCTTGCCAAAGACAAGATGAAGCAAAATGAAATCATGATGAAGCAGAAGACTGATACCGGGAAGCCACCAGCAAACGCTCGGGCAGCCGATGTCAAAGAATCGGCAAAACCAAAAGATACCAAGCCAGAGATCAAAAAGGACTCCAAATTTAAATTGAATCCTAAGGCTGCGGCGTTTACGCCATCAAAAATGCCTCAAATGTCTCCACATCTTGCAAATGCTTCGCCCAGGACCCAGAATCAGAGGCCATTCAGCAATAGCTCTGGTGCCTCGAATAGCAGCAGAAGACATAATCAAATCAGCGCAGCTGATTTCTTTGGTGGCGCCAACAAGGTTCCTACTGCGCAGTCCCAAAAAGAGAAGATTGCAAAGTTCAAGGTGTGTTTCAATCCATTCCTAGCAGCGAAGAGAAACCACAAGGATACCAATACACGTCTCGTATTGGAAAAAGCATTTGTGACGCCACCTACTTGGGATTCTACTGTCGACAAATCATTTGAAGATCTTATAGCTGAGCAATGCTCTCAAGATCTCAATTCCAGTGCATCGCCTCCACCCGCTGGAGCTTACATGCAAAGTCCTATTATGGCTGTTCCAGGCGCTGGACCGCATTTTGCAGCCGCCGGTGGTCACCCTGGTATGCAAGGAATGAACAAGTTCTTTGGTTCCCAAGCCTACATGCAAAACCCCATGGCCGCACAGTACTCGCAGCAGTACCAGATGGCCATGATGTATCAGCCCTTCCAAGGCATACCACCAGGCCAGCCACAAATGATGTTTGCCCCACCAGGGGTGGACCCCCAATTTATCCCACCCGGTGGATACATGATGCCACAAGGTTTCCAGAGCCCCACCAGCGGGCACATGAACATGCACAATGGTAGCCCATATGCCGGTGGTGGCTCTCATGGACAACAAAATCACCAGCCATACAACTCTCAGACTGGGAGAAGGTACAACAACCATCAGAACAAAAGAGGAGGACACGGTAACCCCGGCGAGCGGACATGAGGAGGCACTACAAGAGAGACTTGAAGAAGTCATACATTTTCTGAAGCAATGCAGAGGTGCAGAGTAGCTTGTATAGTAATAAAAATATAGCGTTGAATTTTGTAATTTAAATATGCAAGATTATAAGAATGGCTCGGATTCCACGAAGCCAGTGAGAACCGAACCGTCACTCTAGATATCAAGCCAGTCGCGAATTTGTCGCTTCACACTATCGCACCAGTCAAACCACATATACACCAACAACCATCCAGGCCACAAGTCATGAGTGAGGCAGCGTTATCCCGGATCTCGAACCTCATAAAGGTCGAAGACGACCTCCTGAAAATTGAGTCCCTTCGACAACAGTTCTCCAAAGAGAAGCAGGCCATCGATGTTAAACTCCACAGCACGACACAAGAACAGATCGAAAGCATTGTCCAGAACTTCGACAAGCTCCGGGCTTCGGCAACCAAGCTAGGGCACGTCCACTCAAATATAGAACGCATCAACACTATATACGAAGAGTCTGTTCTCGGAGACAAGGAGTATGAAACGTTTCGAAACGTCACCGTTGCCCATGAAACCATGATGCAGGTGCAAAACCTCTACACGGACATTGCCAATTTCCGTCTGTACTTGGAACATATTGATAACATGGTAGCGTCCGAGCTTGAGCAGGTCAGTGCCGATATCGACTACCCACTTTACAATGTATACCGCATTCACTTCAACGTGACGCAGGCCCGAAACTTCCAGGAATATTTGGAGGAGCAGCTGCGCACATTTTCTGACGATACCCAGCTGATTATCCGGAAGATTATAGGTCCAGTTCGTTCTACAGTGCGTGGATTTGATGACTTGCTCAAAGAGATAATAGTAAGTGCTACTGAAGCCGTGAAGGAGGGGAACCACAGCATGGTGACCAAGCTCGTAAGAATCATCGAGTTTGAGGTGGCCGAAGACACCAAGCTCATACTCTTGGACAAATTGAATTTGATCAGCGAAGATAATAAGAAAACCCTTGATTATTCGTCTTATCGTGGTGCCCCAAGACACTACAAGAAGTTTTTCTACGACAAGTTGGAGGAGTCACTTAACGACACGTTTCAAAAATGCCTACAGCATTTCGAAGCTGATCCCATGCTTGTGTTTGAAAACTTAGACTGGCTCGAGGACGAGTTGATCTTCGTGAAGCGCACGTTTGCTGCCCTCTTTCCTCCTCACTGGAGCATTGACTATTTTATTATCGGAGTCTATTATAATCTACTCCACGATTTCATTATTAAGCTCATCAACTCCAGTCCCCCAGCTGAAGACTTGATGGTGATACTAAACTACGACGCGCATTATAGCACGTTTTTAAAGTCTCTTGAAGATGGAAAACCAAGCGAGAAAGTTAAAACATCCATTTTGGGTGAGGAATTGAAGGAGTCGGTTTTGGAGGACTACATGAAGGTCATTGTATCGAAGATGAAAGAGTGGAACGACAGGCTCATCCAGGAGGAAACCACCACTTTTATCAACCGTTCAGAACCTCCAGACAATTACTCCTACTCACAAACACTCGAAGATATCGACCAATTTGACCACGCCGTATCCTTTGAAGTGATGACCGATGTCTATGTTTTGCCCGATTTCAAGATCACTCTCTCAATGTTCAAGGAACAGGCGGACGTGGCTGTTGATTCCGGATACGGAAAAGTCTTGGTGGGTGTTATTGAAAGTTGGTCTGAATCATACAATGAGCGTGTTGCAAATTACGTGCTGCTCATTGAGGACGAGATGCTCAAGTACATGTCTGTGTACAACAACGATAAATACCTCATTCAGGAGTCCAAGACAAAGAAGTTTTTCCAATTGGCCAAGTCCAAAAATAAAACCCAGCCTGAATATGATGTTGACAACATGACCCCAGAAGAGTTGGCTGAAATCTCCAGAGCAGGTATCGTTGAATATCTTGTTGCGTTGGGCAACACTTACGAGATCAATAATGAAAAACTTCATGACAAGTTCTTGCCTAAATATGTGTCGAAGGTACACACCAGCTACCAAGAGAGGATTGCACAGGCTTTCGATAATGTGACTATACCAGGTATGGATCTCAATGCATTGGTGATTCGTTCTGTTGTTGAAATTATCCTCAATGACTTGTCACCTGCCCTCCTGTCTCTTTTCACATCCAAGTGGTATGAAAACGAGAGAATTCCCAACTCCGGGGAGCAGAACATTGCTCAGCGTATAGTTGAGACAATCGGGGAGTACATGGAGGATTTGAAGGGATACGCTACCTACGAGATTTACAGTCTTACTTTCACTGTGCTTCTAGACTCGTTCATTTCTTCGTACTTGAGAATTGGGTACCAAAGCATCTTGCATGGTAGTGGAAAGAAGATTGACCCCTCGGCCACTAAGAAATCCAAGTCATTTGGTGATGCTCTAAATAGAGATATTGGTATCATCTACGAAGGGTTGGACCACTTGTTTTCCAGGAAAGATGCCATTTATTTGGTGAAGAGCTTGAGTGCTTTGGAGTTCCTCATTGCAATTGCCACATGTGAAAATATCACGGAGGATGTTACAGATATTTGGGAGCACGAAGTCCTAGAGACCTATTACGACTGCTCGGTGGAGTTTGTTCGTGGAGCACTTGAGTGTCGTAAGGATACGGATCCAAAACAAATTGCGCCATTGATTGACCAGTTGAGCGAGATCAAGGTTCGCTACCAAGAAGCTACTCCTGCGCCGGAGCTTCAGGTGGTTACTTTGAACAATTTTTCTTATACTTAGACATAATGGTGAATCTATGCAAGTGGTGTATTAAACTTTCTAGTGGCGTATAAACTCTAGTGGAGTACTAAAACTATAGTAACTCTAGTGAGGTCTAAAACTCTCTTAGGAACATGAAGCAGATTGCAATATGAGGCTGAATGATATCCAGATTGATGAGCACTGAAAGACTTTCAGAGTTTCGATCTGCATCCTCCACTTTAGCAGCAAGAAGTCGACGGCCAGCCGTGACTTTGAATAAAGCATGGTCATCTGCACTCCATGTGAACTTCTCCTTGTCGTTCTCAAGTAGGATTTCACTTGATTTGAGTTTCAGCGTGATGTACAACTTCAATGTGGGCACATGTGCAATGGCCCGATGGTAAGAGCTCATATGAGGTTCATCTCTATATTGCTTGATCTCCATACTGCCACCATTGCCAACCACATTCTTGAGCACTGATACCTCAATGTTGGGTGACTCCGAGGAGCTTAAACGACCGCAAATGCGATACACACCTTTTATCGTCTTGGTGGACGCCTCCCGGAATGAAAAGACTTCGTTGTCATGGCAGTCATATACCAGATAATAAGGACTCCCCCGTCTGGAAAGAGTGTAGAGATCGGTGGGTTTCATGGTGCTCATTTCATAATCACTTTGCATGGTCTCGAATTTAAACATTGATAATTGGCATCAGCTAATCTAAAGCAGGAGTTAATGATCCCAAATACAGCTGAACTCAAAAACAATTTGCCAGTATGAAGGATGAGCGCATTGTTCAAACAATGGTTTTTGTACATCTATGGTGTGACCACAATCAGGGCGTGCATAAAGATCCCGGTTCAGAATGTGTATTGTTTGCACCACACAATAAAAATACTCGATTTGACAAAAGACTGATCCGGAGAAGAGCTGGAATTTGAGAATTCCCATTTTTGAAAAACCGAGAAAATCATTTTTCACACAACAGACAAATAGCCGAATCAAATAAATAGCGATTTGAGACATCAAAATACCGAAAAATACAAAATATTAAATTTCTGTTTTTTTTTCCTATTTTTGGGCAGTTTGGGTAAAGCAGGTGGAATTGTTTTTTAAGCCATAAAATTCGTAGTTATTGAAGCCACAATAACTGTGAATAAAGACTCATTCTTCTTCGGACGATGAGCTATAACCACCAAACACATTGGAAACAGGTTTCGTTTCTTCATGTGTAGTGTTCTCCACTACTGAAGTAGTAGTAGCTGGTTTGCTGGATGAGTCTTTCGGTAGATCGCCCAGGGTCACTTTACCATTGCCGGTAGATGTAGAAGCAGTCTTGGTTTCCGCTGGATTTGCTCTGATTCGCTTCAACTTCTCTATATTAACGTTTATCACTGTAGGCACGGTCATGAGAGCCAGTGCAGGAGTGGATTTGTCAGTCTTGGCTTTCGAAGCAGCTATTTTTTGGACTTTCTTCGAAACCTCCTCTTCATCTTCATCTTGTGAAGTATACTCACGTTTCATGCTCTGACGTAGCACATCACGTGCTTGATCCACAGCAAGATCTTCTCCGAAATCATTAAGCTTGCGGGCTTTAGCCTCCAAGAATTTCAAGTGGTCATGAGTTTCCTGAACTTTCTGCTGCTCTAGGATTTTCTCTTCGAGACTGGCCATGGTGGTTTTGCTAGTGTCTTTAGCCTGCCATAAGGGATTCCGCTTGCGATGATATTGCTGGTCCTTGAACTCCTGGTCTTCTTGGTCCTGTTTTTCCAACCGCTTAAGCATCTCTTCCTCTGTTTCCTCTGGCTTAATTGTTTCCTGAGTAGCAAGAGATTCATAGTTACGCTGAATGCCGGAAACAGGTATGAAACCTGCTGATTTCGGGTCTGTTTGAAACACGAGATTGTGGTTGCACCGTGGGCATTTGATATGGAATCGTATAAGCTTGATGCCCATATATTTTTCATTGGTAGTTTCCTTTCGGGCGTTGAACTTACGCCGACTGGCTATATATTCTGTACACTGGAGACACTTCATGGAAAAGGGCACCATGAGCCGGACCTTGTCGACATTTGGGTTTGACGACTTCTTTTTTTTCGGGACCTGTGATGGATCCCAGTCTGGAGGGTAGTACTTGTTGATGGCCTTTCTCTCCGACATGTAGATATATAGAGTGTAGACTTTCTAGCCTGTACAGAGTGAGAGATGTGCTGGTCACGTGCTCGAGTGTACTTCACAGTGGCTTAACTTTACGGTGGATCCACAAAGCCTATGGAAAATTAGTTTCAGAGATATTTAGCGTTCATAGCATTTTCCATCTCATTCAACCAATTTCAATTGTAACGACTTTGGTTACAGATACCAGTGATAGCCCCATGGGTGGTATGCAGGATTTTAGTAACCCTAGAGTTGGAGAACTAATAATCTTCAACGAAGACTGGCTTCAACCCTTTCCTTTAAATTGAAGGAGCTTGAAAAGAAATGGGTGTGATTTTTTTCTAAGAGAAGTAGTTTTCAAGTAGGGGCTTGCTGTTAGAGTTTACTCTACTAAAAGACAAATGTGCGTCAGATCGACTGGAGTACTTTGCCACACATGCTACCTCGAGGTAAGCTTTTTACTATTCCATTCTTAGTTTTATACATGATAAACTATGGTTACATTCAAGGCAAATTGATGCTTGGTGCAGTGTAAACGTAAGGTCCTGTTTTGTTTCCTTAAGTAATAACGACTACTGAGGGAGCCATCATCAGATGTCCTCAACAACCAAGCTCATGAAAGAAAATTCTCAAGTTACCCATTAAGCCGAATGTCTCAAATAAAAGAAAATTCCGTGTTTTTACCTTTTTAACCCACAATTATACTTTAAGGGCCACGGATTTTCTGTCTTTACTCCATCGCGTAATGCTACTCCGCAACAAGAAGGCCATAAATAAATATCCTGTTTTTGAGAGGAGCTTAAACAGAAATTTTTCAAACACACGTTTTCAGCCAAAATCCCTTATTATATTTATTTTAATTTGTCTTTAGGTTCTCTCTCAGTATGGCAGTCAGTCTCTTGAGAGTATCAGAGCACGTATATGAGAACTGTTCCTCTTCTAGAAAGCATAGCCCATGCAAAGTACCCAATTAAACACCCGAATTTTACTTGGAGCACTCGAAAATCTCTACTCAAAGTAACATTTTGTAGAACGGAAGATACAAAAACATTCAAAGTTTATATCGTATTTGGATAACACAGCAGTACCCCAAGAGTCACATTTTTCGATGTTTTGCAATTCCACCACTTTTCTATAAGTTACAGAATGACCATTATTTTTAGTAAAGAGCATCTGAAACATTGTAAGATCGGTACAGCTAGAATACTTCAGGCTGATGTTTCTGTAATTTACTTGTTTTCTGTGTTTACTTGTTCTCTGTAAAACTCATTTACTACATGGGCTTCACTTGAGCTCAACTAATCAGAGCTCAATTAACCAGAGTTTCATTATTCCTTGACAAAAATCTAGAAAAGATAACAATTGCCGTATGTTATTTTATGAATGGACGTTAAGCGGATTCCATGAAGTTTCGGTATCATGGCTTACATTAAAGTGATATTTTCCCAGCTATTATGTGAATATTTTCCAAGCTTCAGCATTCATAGTGAAGGTACATGCGATTAAGTCCTGGTTCATAGTGAAGACACATACTACAAGCACCACCAAAACCATGCCAAAAATTTCGAAAGCTGCAAGTTTTTTAGTCAATTTGCAAATAAGTTGGAAAATTACCAGAGTTTCCCACTCCTCGGAATTCTCATGGCCGCCACGTATATACAGATTCGAAAGAGGGATTGCATGGTCTTTATATTTAACTTTTTGGTGTTGCAGAAAATATAAAGTCGGGATTTTTTTTGACTAGCGCATAAGTTACGAATGTGAAATATTGTTTTGTTACGAGCTGGCGGAGTTCGCTCTGGTTGGTCCGGCAACCGCTGCTTCAGTTGACATTGCTGTTGCGGCCGCAGCCACTCAAGAAATAGCCACGCAACTAAAACAAACGACTGGGCCTTGCCTCTTTGGGTGCTATAGCAACAGAAGTGGTTTGAAACTCGTTACTAAATTTTCGAAATTAATTCGAACTAAAAGACTTTAAGTTGTAGGATTATTTTTAACATCACTATTGTAAGAATGTACTGCAATGGCATGTGGCGCAGTCACATGTTTCAGTTCGCGAGACAATCTCGACAGACGAGTTTCGTTTCTGTATAGAGAGGTTACCCCAATGCACCTCTTCATTGGATATACGCTTTGCTAGAGCTAATTTTTGAAACTACAACATCATATCGTAAATATATCTAAAACGTAACAAATGTAACAGATGGAAAAAAGTAACGGAATAGTCATAAGCTTTGCATGCACACACATACGATTTCGAAATTCCTATTCTTTTGAATACACATGCCACACGTATGATGGGACTACAGTAACGGGCAACAAATCACTAGCCACATCTAAGTCATGAGATTTCTTTACGGTCATTCTTTGTTCCATTTAAAAAAATCCATTCATCTTTGGTTCTGATATGTGCTCATGTTAATCATCTACAAAATATTCAGATCCCTAACCCTGCTTATGGTTGCCTTGGAAAACCATTCCCTAAATGCATGTCCTATAATTAACGTTGACGGTGTGTGTGACTGTTTTACATAGGTTCTTGTTTGGTGTGAACAAACGGGGGCGCGCGACATCTGATGTCTGAGGGATTTAATGCTCGCACATTGCTTTTCAAAGAGTCATGCGGTGCAAGTTGGGCAATTCCACCTTCCCGTCTGTCTACCACCGAGGAGAGGTGGACGTAGGGTACCATTCAGCCTAGGGCTCGTAGAAAAGCCCCTTTTCCTCGGCCACCTTCGCAAAATCAAGGTGACGTGGCGCCTCCTTTGTTCCTAGTTGCTAGGAAAGTCACATCACGTGTAGCAAAGCGGCATCAGCATTCTCTTCCGCACGCACACCGCCGCGAGTAGCGCCATTCGGTCGTACACTCCTGCCGTTCTACAGCCACAAACCAGACGGAATTCTAAATCTAAAAAGGGAAAAGGGCGGTAAAGTCAACACTGGGATTCCCGCTTAAGGCATTTTCGACTGTAACATTGTTGATACCTCCTTGTATGTGAGGCAAAGTTGTTGTTTCACCCTGGCGGGCTTGCACACAGGCGCACTCAAGAAATCCCTCACGGCAGCTCAATGGAGCCTGTGTTTGCATAGCCTAATTTCCAATTTGAGTTAGGGCCACTTGGGTGCGCCACGACCCCACCAAATACCAGAAGCGGTGCGAGATTTTCGCACACAGAAAAATTTATTCTCGATATAAAGCGAAATCTTTTCCCTGGCTGAATTCCGCGCTATATTCGAATTCGATATTTCGCTCTGCCTGCTTGACGCAACGAGTTATACCTCCGCTTTGGAAAATACTTCTTGAAATCTTCAAAGGGTTTCTAAACTTACCCTACCTCAGCATATAAAGCGGCTTATTCTTATTGCCACTTTAGACCTTCAAAGATTATTCAACTTTTGGCGTGACTCTTCTCGCCAGGTCACGTGCGCGCCAGCTGCAAATTACGGTCTGATTAGTGACCATCCAAGCATATTCTTGTACGCCACCCGACATTATTTTGATACCCTCGATACTTTACCCAGCATATAATCCATTATGATCTGCTAACCCCCGTATAAAGAGAAGGCACCATACGAACATCCGAAAAGCAACTTTAGACTACTCGCAAAGAAGAAATCGTTGCCCCAACTTTCAAGCTACAACCGAAGAACTCGCTTACAGTTTAACAAAACCATCTCCATTTACATCTAACAAAATGATGTTCCTCAGCAAAAAGAAAAACTCTTCTGGCTCTTCTTCGAGCAGCCAGAAGTCTAACTCCAAGTGGTCATTTGTGGACTTCGATGAAAAGAAGGACTACGTCAACCGTTGCCACTTGAAGCACCCAACGACCAAAAAGTCCACTCCATGTGCTGTGTCCATTTTCTTGGGGAGAAAATATTAATTCTTGTAATACTAGGACTACAAGTCCAGGATCAAAGGGTAACCACCAACCAAAATATTCAAACAAACAAACAAACAAACAAACAAACAAATATTCAAACAAATTCGTGCGTCGAGGGCCGGCTACAGACTGATTCATGGTCAGCGGGTTGTGGCTGAGCTTTCGACTGCCTTCCCGTGGAAGGGTCCTGTGGAAGGGTGTATTATAGTGTTACCAATTTATCTATCTGCGCTTCTATGTAAATAGAGACTGATCTTTTAGATCACCTCCACATGTCACTTCTTTCTACCCAGACAAGTAGCAATGCTACTTGATGGGAGAAGAAATGCTGATGAGTCGAGGAAGAAGGACTTTGATGTCATGAACTTATCCAGGGCAGGCCCTAGTGTGGTTCAAGTACCAATATTCTGTTCATTAGATTCCTGTACATTAGGCAGATCAAATGAAAATTATTTACACAAATATTCATATAAATTTATACCCATAAAAACTATGTTTATTATTCTAGGGATTCTAACAAGTCCATCTAGTTTTTAGTGGTAGTCCTAATGTCTCGAAGGTACGGGTGTACACCAGTCGCGTCGCGGTGCTTAAGATTCACAACACATTGTAGTCTGTTCTCTACTACACCAATTATGACAGACTCGCCAGCAGAAGAGCCTTCATTGTTCGAAAAACAAAGAGACCAGTTGGTGCAGGAAATCCAAAATGCCATGGACTCGGTGGTATATAACTTAGAAGTTCTCAATCGGTCTCTTCATGATTCTATCGAGGTTGGGAAGGAGTTTGAAAATGTGGGCAAGCTTTGGAACTCGTTCTATGATGGTGCCGAAGCTGAAAAGCGTCTCAAACAACAAAAACTCGGGGAGCCTTTGCAGGCTGCCTCGGCCACGCCAAATACAGAACTGGCTCCGGATAAAGACACCTGATTGTGCTGGGAAACTGTCTTTACACATCACTCAAACATATAAAGACACACATCGGAACCCCATCTGGCAGTAATGGAAAGATTGTAGAATCCTTCGGCGTCAGGGCGAACACTGGTCTCGCCCACGGCTTTCATAAATTGCTTGGATTTTCCAATATTATATCCACGAACTGCCATCTCTCCCTTTCCCTTGGAGTAATTAAGCAACTTGAACTCATCTGACTGAACAATACATCCGAATCCACTGATAAGATCAGTCACTGCTCGCTTTTGAAACCTGAAATCATACACGTCGGTTGTGAGCAAGGGGCCTGCCACATTAAAGTAGCCATACTCCTCAACCACAAGTGTTGATAAAGCAGCCCGCGTGGTGTTCCAGTCGTGGTATTTTCCTTGTCCTATTGTTCGGTGTGCATAGAGAAGTCGAAGGCCGGGGTATGGCTGCTTCATTGTTACAGTACTAAAACGGAGACAGAACAACGATGCCATTTTGTGCCAGTACAATAGACGGTCAATACCTGTGGGTTGATGCTGTAACTTAAGAATCACCGACCGATTAGCAGAAACAATCGTGGGCTTTTTTGACATAAAATCGTGTTTTTCATGTGTGAGTAGCACCTGGCAGCCGCTAATAAAACCTGTCAAGAGCTTGACCACACCATTGGTGATTGCCTCAGTGGTCAGTGTATCTTGAACAATAGCCAAAAGATCTTTTGGTCCGAGTTGGTCCCTGGGTGGCAAGTGCTTGATACAGCTAGCCACAGCGGACACTAAGTTGGATTGAGTGAAATCGGTTGTGGTGTGAGTTATGTGGTTCGTGGAGGTTGAAACACGAAGCGCAATGCCTTTATCTTTCTCAAAGGAGTATTCGTTGGTGAATTCCGATGAAGGCTTGATCCATTTAATTTGGGCCGAGTTGAAAATCTTAGCTCCCGCAGCCATTACACGAATGGCCCCGTTCAGTGACTCTACCTTGGCACTGCCACTGACTTCAATTGAGCTGTTATAGACATGCACGGTTGTTTGAGAGATGAAACATGCGACTATGAGGGCCAAAACAGACACATCGGAAATGAACAATTGCAGAGGGATGCATAGTTCAGTCACGCTTGCTTGGGCCAAGATATCTTTAAGTTGAAGAGCACGGGCGTGCAAGTCCTGGAGTTGGATTGCATCATCGCAGACGGACACTATTGGCGCAGGACTTTGTTCTGATTTGGTCAAGGTGAGTTCCCAGATATCATACAAATTGCCATTGCGGAGCTTGTAATGATGGTATCTGATTCCAAGGCCCACCCGGAGTCCCTGCAGGTAGTCGAGCTTGGTGGACTTATGGATGGCCAGCTCGTTGGGATTGCGAGACGACTCTACTACACTCTGCTCGTTTAGATATTCTGGAGGCACAGTCCGGGTGAACACCAAGACTTGCCTGTACACAAGCAAGGCTCCAAGAAGAAGCACTACCACTATAAGTTCTTTGGGTTCCTCCATGCCACTTGATATTTTTCCGGTAGTGTTGCGTCTTGAATGGGATGTTGTTGCGGAAATACGCGTTTGACATCTCATGATCCGAGCTGCGTGTACTCTACAAACAGTAGGTCTAAGAGGCCTCGTACACCTCAAATACGAAACGGGCGTCTCCAGAAATGACGTGATTTCAGCATGAAGTAGAGTAAGGTACTGATTTATGTGCAGTATCTTCTTCTTCTATCAGACAGAAATTGGATACAAAAAAAAAATCTAAGTCTACTTTTATAATACTGCTAGTCATGGCCACGGGCTACACAGTGTAATTATCAGTATTTATGTACGCGCCTGTATAAGAAGCGCGGTCTAAGTTTCTCAGCCCATTCAACCTCTGGAGTGATACGTTGTCACCTATCTTTGAATAATTAAGCCTGCAAGAGAACTGTTTCAGCGTTGTTTCATACTGTTCCAGTGCCATTTCTTCCGGCATAAACTTCAACCCAGCGTCAGCCTCGCCTGTGCCGCAAGGTGTCTATTACTACGCCTCAAGTGCATTGTTCATAAACCACATCGCTTAGTCCCCTAACTTCCCTCCCCCATATCCGACGGGTTCGAAAAGTCATCTACTCCTGTTTGTGTTTTCGAGATGTTCCCCATCCCGCGAATTCGAAATACGAGCTCTGTGCTTCTTGCGCTCTCCTTCCTATGGCTTATAACGTTCCTATACCATGAGCACGCTGTGCCTCTCTTCACAGCCCACCGGTGTGCCTGGGCAAGCATTTCAGCAGCCCCAAATAATCCTCCACAAACAAATGTCCTCCTTGTTGCTGACCCCCAGCTCATTGATAACCACACATACCCGGGGCGGTCTGAGCCTCTTCTCCAACTCTCCAAGCATACAGTGGACACGTATCTCCGACAAAACTACAAGGCTCTAGTCAACCAGTTACAGCCCCACTACATCATATTTCTAGGCGACTACTTGGATAATGGCCGACTGCTGACAGACGAATATTATGAACGGGAGTTTTCCCGGTTCAGAAAGATTTTCGACCGCTGGCCAGCTTATGAGATGGGCAAAACGTGGCTTATAAATCTCCCTGGAAACCATGATATAGGTTTTGGCGACGGAGTCAAACTCCCACTGCGGGAACGGTTTGCATCTCACTTTGGCAAGCCCAATCAAGTTGTGCCCATTAATGGCGTGGACTTTGTGTTTTTGGACTCCCTCTCATATTCTGCTGAGGAACCTGCGATTAATTCTGCTGCCCGCACATTCGTGGATACTCTCCCGAAATCGGACCTGCCGAAAGTACTTCTCTCCCACGTTCCATTGTATAGGGATACGGAAACCGTCACCTGTGGTGTTCAACGAGAAAACCCCAAGTTCCATCCTCATAGAGGCTATCAATACCAGCTGGCGTTGCTGCATGAAGTCCTGCAAGAGCTACTAGATAAAGTATCGCCGCAGTTGATATTCTCTGGGGATGACCATGACTACTGTGATGTTGTTCATAATTCAAAATCTCGCGAGATTACCGTCAAGTCCATCAGCATGGCCATGGGAATCCGCTATCCTGCAGTGCAGCTTCTTTCTTTCTCAAGTCGTGAAAAGGAATTCTCCTACGATACTCACATGTGCTACTTGCCAACACCATACAATAACGTCATAGCATATGTGATCATGTCTTTCTTTCTGGTCGCAGTTTTGCTTCTATGGAACTATAAGTCCAGATCCTCCCGCTACAACTATACGGGTGTGTCTGCATGGGAGGCCAACTTGGAAGATGGTGATCTTGATAGCAGTATTTTCTACCAAAAGGCTATCAATTATTTAAGTTACCAGGATGCTCCTATCACCTCCTTTGCTCCTAGTCCAAGTAACTTGCGTACAGGTTCTGTTTGGCTGCTGATTCTGAGAACCATTAGACGCAGTATTTCGGCTAGTTTAATTTTCGCAAAGAAAAAGGGAATTCCCGGCTTTTTGAAAAACTGCTGCATCCTAGGAGTGAGCGCAATTTTTCTCTACAACGTGAGTCTCTTGGGTACATAGGGGACCTCAACCCAGAATGGAGATTCTGGGCAGTTGTCTAGAAAACCCAAAGCTGAAACATAGCAGCCATGGGCTGGCCAAAGGTGCCCGCCTTATTTATTGTACATAATGTAGCATTTGTACATTTTTGGCCGTAAATATCGATCCCGACCTATTCGGCTTCGGTGCACTATCCGTACCTGAACTCAACAGCATATGTGCCGTCGGGATGTCTAACATGAAGGCAGAAGGTATGAGGGTCTTTATTTAAAAACATACATCCTAGATCTGCAGCAAATTTACTGAAAATCGGTGGTCCGACGCAGGTCAACCCACTTACGCCTGACAAGATGTGTTAATTACAATCCTGCAGACGCGGGCGCATGCGTCGCAAGATCCATTTTGAGTACGGTTTGATGCGCAAAAGTCTTTTTACCGCCCTGAATACTGTGTCTGGGCCTTGACGCATGCATCTCTTCAACCTGAGACTTTTGTGCATTAACTGCTACCACAATATGTTTCGAATGCGTCCAGTATAACATCTCCAGATTCCCCTACTGCTTCTTCTCAGAGCGCCAACAATTTTTGTCCGCTATTTTGTCTCGCCCACAAATTTTCACTTCAACATACATAGTCTGGGATGGGGTGCCTTGCCAGTACTCCAGAGTCTTCTTCGGGCGAAGGATATGACAACGAAAGATTAATTTCCGATGCTATTGACCGTTCGTTGAACCGCAAGAACAAAGCAGAGAAAGACCAGATCCGCTTGTTCCTTTTGGGAGCGGGCGAGTCGGGGAAATCCACTGTTCTTAAGCAGATGAGGTTGTTGCACAATCATTCCTTCACTGACCTCGAGAGAGAGTCCTATGCCCGTGTTATCTGGGTGGACATGGTGGAATCCATGAAGTTGCTTTTGTTGAACGCAAGAAAACTCAAGATTCCCTTGAACTGTGGCCAGCCAGGCTCGCCTCTCACACATCACAAGAGAGTGCTTCTCTCGGCCAATGAAACATACGAGTCCGTGGGTAACTTCTCTATCGACGACTATGCCGTGGGCTACACCAAGAGGCCGCACCGGGAGAACGAAGACGAAACGTCCCTGCTATTATCAGACGACACTGAAACGTATCAGGAAGACGCATTGCCAAGCAACAAGTGGACAAAGAATGATATAGCCACGGCTATCCATGAGCTCTGGAACCACGACCAAGGTATTAAGGAATGTTTTGCGCAGTCCAGCAAATTCCAGCTCGAGTCTTCGGCCGAGTACTACTTCGACAACGTCTTCAACTTTGCTACACCTCAGTACCGTTGTACCAACAAAGACATTATCATGGGCCGCATCAAGACCACTGGAATCACCGAGAATACCTTCAAGATCAAAAACACAACTTTGAAGGTGCTAGATGCAGGTGGGCAGCGGGCCGAAAGAAAGAAGTGGATCCAGTTTTTCCATGACATCAATGCTATCGTGTTCGTTCTCGCCGTCTCCGAGTACAACCAGACATTATACGAAGACGCCCGGGTCAACCGAGTGGACGAGTCGCTAGCACTTTTCCTGACGCTCTGTAACTCGCCAACTTTCCGTGACACTCCATTCATTGTGTTTTTGAATAAGGTGGACTTGCTAAAAGCCAACTTGAAGCTGTCACCAATCACGGACTACTTCAAGAACTACGATAAGGACCCACTCAATGTGGAGCTGGTTCTTGACTACTTTGAGCAAACAATACTCAGCTTGAACAAAACCCGGAAGCCCATATACGTGCACCGGACCTGTGCAACCGATTCAGATGCCATGAGATTCGTGTTGAATGCAGTAACAGATATGATGGTGCAGCAGAACCTTAAGCAAAGTGGACTCATGTAATTGCGCTCGTGAAGCTTACTTGTGTAGTGATTCTATTTATTCTGTTTATTTTGGGTTTTCATAAAAGAATATATGATGCAATTATGTAATAACAGACCGGCAAGACATTTGTATGGTATATATATCCCTCCAGTTTGAGATAGATTAGAATCTCATCATAGCCATGTCGTTTCTCATTCTGTTGTAGTCCAACAAACCTTCGATGGCTCCGGTACCAGCAACAACAATATCCTTGTCCCACAAAGTGGCAGAGGCCCAAGCCTTAACGTCCTTGGTTGTGATAGCATCAATGGCTTCCAAGTCCTGAGTAACAGAAGCCTTGTAACCTTGCAACAACACCTTCTTGGCAATCTCGGAGGAGATGGCAAGAGGGGAGTTCAAGGAGGCCAATAGAGCTGTCTTAACAGCAGCCTTACCTCTGGCCACCTCGGCGTCAGTGATCGACACAGACAATCTGTTCCATTCCTTCAAAGTGAAGTGAACGAAGTCGTCAATAGACGTGAGGTTGGAGATCTCGGAGTTGAAACCCCACAATCCAGTGTCGGAGTAAGAGTGAGAGAAGTGGCTGTATTGGTCGACGATGTGGTATTCTTGCACAATAGAGGCCAACTTTGGAGAGGTGAACTTAGCAATGGCAGCGTTGTGGTCGAAGCTACCGAAGATAGCAGAAGCAACCTTGGCAACGTGGTAGGCTGGGGAGTTCAAGCCCTCACCTTGAGCAGCAATGGTAACGTAAGCCTTACCCAAGGTGTCGTCTCTGAATCTAGCTTCAGATCCCAAGAAAGTGGCTGGAGCAATGGCTGGCTTGGCAGCGTTTTCGAGCTTCAAGGAAGATTCCAAAGCCTCGACCAAAGCGTCGTGCTCAATGTTACCAGAGGCGGAAACAACGGTGTTGGAGCCGACCAAGTGCTTCTCCAACAAACGGATGGAGTCGGACTTCTCCAAGTCAGGAATGGACTCGGCGGTACCCAAAGCAGGCAAACCGAGAGAGTAACCTTGGAAAGCAGATGCATTTAAGTGCTCCAAGACCATCTTAGAAGGAGTAGCCTCCAAAGCATCAGCCTGAGCAATCTGGGCTTTCTTCAAAGTCTCGTAGTCAGCCTTGGCAATGACATCACTGTAATTGGAGACAATCTTGGCCAAAGCAGAAGCAGCAGAGGCAGCATTGGCATTTGTAGATTGGGCGATAATAGCGTTGGATTCTCTGTCATTTTGAGCGGAGAAAAGAACACCTGGTTCAGATCCAGAGGCCAACACAGAGGCGGTCAATGCGGAAACACCATTGTTGTAAGGGTTTTCAGCTCTGGAACCGGCACCAAAGTAAACTCCAACGGCGGCGGAGGGAGCATTGGGGTTCTTCTCGGTAGCAACAGTCACACCGTTGGACAAGGTTGTGTATTTAGTGGCAGCGTTGGAGGTGCTGACAAAACGACGAGAGGCCAAGCCTCCGAGACGGACACCATGAATCATTGTTATAGAGCTTAGTAGTTGGCTTAGGAGGAATAAATTTTGGTTGGCTGAAAAGTTTGTAGCAGCCAATGAACGGGCCGGGAATTGTGCGGGTGGTATATGCAGGCCGCCCTGGCTTGAGAGGGTACCCTCCAGTCTCACCTGAGAGTATACATTAGACACTACTGTACAAGACGCGGATATCAGGGAGATTTGATAGATCCACATTTTTACAATTCTTTTTTCTTGGATAAAGGTGATGAGTGAAATACTAGATTTTCTGTGCAGAATTTACTGAAAAGTCAAGCTTTGTTTTGGCTCATTTAGCTATGTAAAGTAAGTAATAGATAGGTGAAGTAAGCTATGTTACACTTCGAGCAAGAAACCCTTCTGCGGTGTATGTATCGTGGAAAGCAGAAGTATTTCTCGGGTGGTCCAAATGTTGTTTCTGAGTTGGGGAATCTGTGGTTCTGCATACACTAACACATACAAGAACTTGGTCGCCAAGCTTTCATAAAGTAGCATGGGTTCGTATGGAATAGGCATGTTCCATTTGCTGCTGCTAGCTTTGCATTTGGCGAGGAAGTTCGCGGTGTGGTGGATTTTGCAGTCAGCCAACGTAAAGCTGGGCTCTCATGAGCATGAGAGTATATGCCGAGTCATAAGAGGTACGACCTCGGCTCTTTGGGTTCAACCATTTTGCTGTAAAATGAAAGATAAAAGAAAAACCTTTTTCATTGCCCTAAAGGTTTTTTGTTTGTCTTCACGTCAGCTCAGTTGTTCCTGGCATCTGCATCTGCATATGGCCTAGGTTAATTTGACTATGGTTGGAGAATAGAACTTGGCTTTCCCCTGACGTAGGTTTTCTGCAAAGACATCTGAATCTCTTCTTTTGGAGTCGGTCAAATCACTCTTTAAACTTTCGTAGTCTCCACGTGACGTTCCTTCACTGCCTGTTGAAAGACGTGCTGCTGACAAGGAGATTTCATTGTACACTGTGTTCAATGGCTTCTTGGCCTTTTCCTTCTTGGCGAGTTTCTCATAAAACCTTTGAGGGCTTTTATTGGGAGATGCCTGGCCTTTCACACGAAAACTTTTCTTAACCTGAGCCAGAGCCTTGATGTCACTTCTCCTCCGGGGCCTTTCTCTGGGCACGTGGACTTTGGGGACCTGGGTTACCAGTGGCTTTTCTTTCACGTGGATCTTTTTCTTGTCTAACCGCTCAAAATTCTCCAAAGCATGTTCATGGTCCAGGGCCTCCTTTTCATTCTTCGTGTTCAGTTCGCTGGACGCCTCATTATTCAAGTCCAGGTGCTTCAAGGAGCAATCTGAAAGGTCAATGAGATCGTTATCTTCTCCAAGAACTAGTTTGAAAGAAGGTTTGGGTTTCTGTACCAAGACTGCTGGTTCTGCATCCTTTGGTTCGATGCTTGGCTCCAATGGGACCTGTTGAGTGCTCTTGCGCCGGATAAGACTAAGTTTTCTCTTCTCCTTCTTGGGGTTCTCCAAGTCCAGACTGTCTCCACCAAAACGGCTCATAATCTCTTTCTTCAACGTTCTTAAACTGCTCTGCCGTTTGGGCTCGGATATGTCCCGCAAGTGCTCATCAAACCGAAGACTAGCTGTAGTCAACTGGAAGGTACTGTTCAGAGTAGCACTTTCTTTGCATAGAGCACTGGAGTCATTCCCTGCTGGAGTCGATTCAAGATGCTCGTCGCCGTTCAGATCGAACCCTGCGAAAACGTCCATCTTCTCTGGAGTTTCTGCATCCAGTCCACTGCTAAGCAGAACCAACTTGCCCACCTTACATTCTCCAATGGCATCCAGGGTCTCGTAATCAGCATCAAAAATTGAAAGATCAGGGTTTAACCCTATGCCCAAAGCCTTTAACGATGTTTCGTAGTACTGCAAGATATCGTTGATGGTATCCTCAGGTCCCAAGTGCAAAAAGTCACCAGTCCGAACCACATACTTCTCATTGGGGTGGGTACGCAAAGAAACAAGATGAGAGTTGTTGAGCTTGGTATGGATAACCCTAGGGTTCTTGGAGTTACTGTAGTACTTTACTCGGGCGTTGATTAGATGGTAGTCCACTTTGTACCTGACATTATGGACGAGGTTGCCAAAGAACTCCAAGTTGAGGTTGTGGCCAGCTCGCTCGAGGATCTCGAGTAACTTATCTCTTTGTTCAAGGATACTCATTAGCCTTGATTTCCCTGACTTCTGCGATATATCTAATTTCTGGTTTTGACCTCGATGAATGTGAGCACTATGGGTTTGTTCGCCGGCTTGTGTAATGCTGCTTTTCGCAGCCGGCCTGGGTCACGTGCACACATACTATGACTTTTAACTATTGAGTGCCCTTGTATAACCATATTCTTCAAAAAAAACAAAATTTAGATATTGTCTCCGAATTCATATACAGGTTGGTCTACATTACTCGATTCGTTCAGTTTCCTGATTTTCTGATTTTGTAAGCTTTCGATTCTGCTGTATTAATGTATTTCACAGTACTTGCTTCTATGTGCGAGGAAAAACCACACCCTTCACGGCCTGTATGCTCACCTCTCCAAATTAACTTCCAAAGGATCCATTCTATATACGATATGACTATTTACTGTATGGTAAGCCAAGATCTGTGACTTACAACTCAATGTACGCTCTGTTGGCAATGGCATGCTTGTGCAATTGCAATTTCTTGTCGTAGCCGGAAGACTTACCCTCGTATGCAGAGATGATTTCCTCAGCTAAACGCACAGAGAAATCCGACGACTTCTTCTTCTTGGCTCCTTCCAAGATCCAAAGAATGGCGTAACGGTTTCTTTGTCTCCTGTTTAAAGGAAGAGGCACAGTTTTACTCTTGGCCGTTCCTGTCAGCTTGACCTTGGTGTGGAAGATGGGGCCCAACTTGTCCAAGGTCTCGTACAAAACTTGCACTGGGTCCTGTCTTAACTTCAAGTACACCATGTACAAAGCCTTGGAAACCTGGGTTTGAGCTCTAGTCTTCTTTCCATCCCTCATGATTAAATGTGTCAAATTTTGCACCACAGGATCTTGCAAAATAGGCACGGGTTTGTTGTCGTACCGTTGTACTTCCTCCAACTGTTGAGCAGTTGGCTCGTACTTCTCATGCAAGTATTCTTCAGGCTGCAGCAACTGGGAGAGGTACACCTCGCCGGGCGTTTCAGGAGCTTTGTTACCTGACTTCAAGGTCTCCACTGCTTTGAGCCATTCGTCCACATCCTGTTCAGTGATGGTGTTCTTCTCTAGAGGGTAGATTTGGGCGGTCAAACCTATGCTGCCGTTGGAGTTGTATCTGGCAAAGCTTCTGGGAAGCACCCTAGGGAGGCGAGCCTGGGGGCAGAGTCTGAGGGCAGTTCTGAAGAAGCTCATGGCTGGGGTTCTTAAGAGACGGAACATTTTTTCATGAGTAAGTGCGGTGCACGGATGTGGCGGGTGCACGGGTGTAAACACTGGCAGATCCCAAACTTCTTCCGGTTCTTCTATTCATCATTTTCTTAGTCGATCTTTGGTTAACATCCTCGAACTCTTTCTTATTTTTTAAACTTCCAAAATTTCATAGGCTCCCTTTAGCCGTATCGGCTCGCTCGCTTATCGCAATTCCTGTTGATAGGTTAAAGTGAGCATTTCCACAGCGCATCTACCACTAGCAAGAGCTACGTCTAGACTCCACGATAACAATACATATGCAGAGATTCTTGGACTGAACTTATTTGCTGAAAGCTCCCCGCTGTATTTGAATATTTCCCCACTACTCGCTGATAAGCTCCAGAGACTCCACGATGGACGCTTCCTCTCTTAATGTCCCCCTGGAACTCCGCCGGCTTTTACTACCCGTGCTCCAAAAAAAGTGCCTCAAAAATGATCAACTATGGCAGAACGATATTCTACCTCAGCTCATTAGTCTCTTTGAGGATCTAGGGTCTTCTTTTACCAACCCAAATGGTGCAGATGATGCTACCCTAAGTCAGATTCAAACTATGGTAGCTAGAATTACTAAAAGGCTAAGTACTTGCTTCAGCGAGATGGCCCCGTTCACTATACACCGCTTGGCAGAGTTACTCCTATCTCCACAGGAAAGTGGGTATCTGCTGCTGTCGCCGAGACAGACACTCAAGTATCTTCAGGCGATTCTTAGGGTCGTTTCTGTCTCATCCTCTGAAAGCAGGTATCTTCGGCACCAGGTGGTGAGCCAGTCACCTAGTGTGTCCTTGCATGAATCGCAGGTATCGCTAGAAGTTTACGAACAATACGATCTTCCCACCAATATCTGTTTTGTGCCTCTTGACTGGAGTAGTAAACAAACAAAACGTGAGATTGATGACGATGATGATGTTGTTCCCGAGAATGGCCACAAGCGCAGAAAACTGGCCGCTCTTCCGACAACAGAAGCAATTGATTTTAATGGCTCTTCCTCGGCTGCTTCTTCAAACACCCCAAGAAGAAACTCTGCACAGGGAAACGATGCTATAGATATGTCAAAATTGGGCTCATACAACGGTCTGAATACTGAAGGTAACACAGCAACTTCTCCTCTCGACGATCAACAAGCTCAAGAGCCTCAGAGCCTTCCAACTGATACCGACAAACTAGCTGATGTGAATTCCAGCAACAATTATCCTGTACAATTATTGAGCCCGTTGAATACAGAGAAAACCGTCGATAAGGAACTGGCGTCTTCGACATATGAGGATGGAACAATGAACTACGAAACCCCTTCCAAAAAGCATAATGAAGAGCTTCTAGTTTAAAGTGGAAGACAGAGCCGTTTGAAAGACCCATTCTCAGCATTCACCACCTCAGTCTTTTTTCCGTCTGACTAATGTGAAGTTGGTAATGCCTAGATTTACTGCACATATCAACCCAAGACATCTTTTCGTAAAACATTAATCTATTATGTACGAAATTATGTTCCCCTTTTGTTTATTATGTTATGTACAGGCGTTTGATATATCATCCAGTTGCTAGTGCTGTACTTATATGAAGCTAATGCAAAAATTATCAAATGTTCATAAAAAGCTCAAGAAACCGGTGCGTGTTCCCACTAAATTTTTCAATATTTCACAAATCTAGGCAAACCAGAGTTTCGAGAGAAGGTCGAAAAGACCATTTTCACTCGTCTCAAGAAGATATATTCCGTACATGGATCCAAAGGATCCAAAGGACAACAATTTGCATGCTGCTCTGTGCCAGAACCCATAAATACGTTCTGGAATGTAATCCACAATACACGACTTGAACCCACAGTGAGAGTGGAAAAGAACCGTCAAACAAAAAGCGGTATCCACGTATGGGAAATTAACGCCCATGAAAAAGGGAAATGCAGTCAATGGAACTAGTCCAACCGAGAGGATTCTCTCGTATGTCCAGTGGTAGTTACTTTCGTAAGGACTCACTAGCGGAATTTTATAAGCGTCATTGACTGTGCCGATAATATTTCCTGGAGCATCTTGCTTTAATTTGAGTTTTGAAAAGTCAGGCTTTAGCAGAAGTGTACGAGAAGCCTGGGCACGTCCTATGCCAATCAAAGGCCTGCCGATGATAATTCTAGAGATCATTTGAGCCCAAGAGTGGAGTAGATTAGAGTGATGCGTGAGCGAAATTTTGCGCCCATCCACACCCGTGCACCACAAGCGAAATCTGCAAATGCACAATGTTCTTCACGGAATACTCTATTATGAGCCTTCTAGACATCAATGAAAGACCCGGGTGTATTTGATAAAAAAGAAATGTTTTCAGAAAAAAAGATAGAACCCATGCCGGGACTCGAACCCGGAATCTTTTGATTAGAAGTCAAATGCGCTAACCATTACGCCACACAGGCTATTTTTTTTCATTAAAGTTTTTTGGTTTAACACATCGTACGTTTTTTGAGAAAAAATAGAACCATCGCGGACAAATTTTTTCAACTCCCAATTTCAATCGAAAAGCATTGTTCACTTTCAAGTGATCAGATTTATCTAATTAAGCCGTTCAAGCTTTAGTAAACCCTTTCGTTCCGTTGTATCCGATCATATATTCCGACTGCATGCAAAAAAAACAACCACTACTTTAAATCTGAAAAATCGTGAAGTTTCCAAGTGGAAGTATAAAGACCTCTCCCTGATAAATAATCATCACTCGTTCTCGGAGCAGATCATTAGTGCTTCTATTTTTTGACAAAAAATTGTGGCAAACCGCGGGTTATGTAAATGGTGCCCTTCCATACTACTACCAATTGTATTGCCACATTTGTTGTTCGCTACAAGTTTTCAAAAACAATAGGAGCACTTACAATCCCAATTAATTCGTAGCCATTTTTGGTTCAACAAAATAAGTGGATCCTAAGTACCATGAATGTGTATGGAGCAGCGCTGCTGACCCATGCCGCGGCACAGGAGCCACAGTGCTGATAAGGTCTTGAATTGCGTAAGAACTCCACGCCGCAGAGACATATTTATGTTTAGACCGCTCAACCTCAAGACAAATATTTTCTGTCCACTCAAATCAATTGCTTCCAAAATGTCGTCTGCCTCCAGCCCCAGCGCTTTGCATAATCCTTACTTCCAACAAAACCCCTCAGCCAAAGATGTGTGGACGTTGATCAACGAGACAGCTGCAGCTGCCGAAAAGGAGCTGGGAAAACCAGTGATGAACTTGGGCCAAGGATTTTTTTCTTACAACCCACCGGATTTTGCCGTGGAAGCCGTGAACAAGTCGCTTACCAAACCTCAATTCAACCAGTATGCTCCGGCTCGAGGCAACCCCAACCTTTTGGCCAGTTTGTCCAAGTTTTACACCAAGGAGTTGAAAAGACCAGTGGACAACTTTCAAGTGCAAGTGACTACTGGTGCCAATGAAGGAATGTTTTCGGTCTTCTTTGCCTTTTTGACCCCTGGCGATGAGGTGATTGTTTTCGAGCCATACTTCGACCAGTACGTGCCCAACGTTGAGATGACTGGGGCCAAAATCAAATACGTGGACATTAAATTCCCCCAAAAGTTCGATTCCGAGAACGTCACTGGTGATGACTGGAAAGTTGATTGGGAAACCTTGGAAGCTTCAATTTCCCTGAAGACCAAGATCATTGTCATCAATACTCCCCACAATCCAATCGGAAAGGTCTTCAATGAGGAAGAGCTCACTCGGATCGGTAAATTGGCCATCAAACACAACTTGATTGTACTCTCCGATGAAGTGTACGAGAATTTGTACTACCTACCTGAATTTCCTAGACCGGCTGCTTTGAAGACATTGCCAGAATTGGCAGACAGGACACTCACCGTTGGCTCTGCAGGAAAATCATTTGCCGCCACAGGCTGGAGAGTCGGATGGGTCCACGGACCTGCTGAATTGATCAAGTATGTCACTTCTGCCCACACAAGAATCTGTTTCTCTACACCAGCTCCTTTGCAACAAGCTGTATCGGAGGCTTTTGAGACTGCTGCTGAAAACGACTACTTTGCCATCACTAGGAAGGAATACGAGAAAAAGTACGAGATCTTTGCCTCTGTTTTCGAGGAGTTGGGCTTGCCATATACTTCTGCTCAAGGTGGATACTTCTTGCTCGTCAACTTCAAGAAGCTCAAAGTTCCTGATGACTACGAGTATCCTGAAGACATCAAGGGACGTGGCACCAATGACTATAAGCTTGTTTACTGGCTTATCAAAGAGATTGGAGTGGTCGGTATTCCACCAACCGAGTTCCTTCAACCTTCTAAAAGACGTGGTAATCCTTTGGAAAACTCTGTGCGGTTTGCTGTCTGCAAAGATGACTCGATGTTGGAGGAAGCCGTGAAGAGGTTGAAGACCTTGAAGAAATATTTATAGACTCTCGAAGCCGTGCGCTTGCTCAAGTAAATGAATTATTTCGATGAAGAGTTGGAATAACCTTGACTTTTACCAGCATGGTAGAAATGAGAACCGTGAGGTTATGGCTGCAATGAATGTAGCCTCTCAATGGTTAAACTAGATGCTTTGTATATATAATGTGTCAGAAAAGCCTTCCTGATGCCACAAGCGGTTTCCGGATGTACTTTTTGAAAATGTAAGAAGACTCTCCAAAGTCGTCAAATCCAAACTCGATATCCTCCTCGACCGCAACATAGCCATTATCGTCTATTAACTTCCACAAAGCCGCCCTTTCGTTCTCATAGCTCCTTCTCTGAGGGATTTCTATCAACACTCGGCTCGAAGGGTCTTTCTTTAAAAACAAATTGATCATGTTGACAATCAAGATGTGATGCTCAGAAGAATAGAGCGGATCCGATAAGATGATGGTGGTGAACTTTGCATCTGGGAACTTCAGTAAGAAATTAGTAGGAGTGGTCCAGTCCAAGTCCAGCACAACTGCATTCTTCACTCCGTTCAACTCCACGTTATCTTGCAAATTGGGTGTAATTTCAGGAAGATCGGTGAGCGTTGTGCTATATCCAAGTGCACATGACACCATCCCAACCAAACCGGTACCAGAACCTAGTTCGAGAACCGAGCCGAATAAGTAAGAGGATTTCTCCGTGATTTTGTCTATGTTAACCTTGCCTTGATTATTATTGTTGCTGGCGTCTCGTGCAAGTCTGCAGCCCAAAATGAAGGACGAGCCCCATGTTTTGAGCCCCAAGTTGTCCGACGTCAACGAGGGCTCTTTCAAGGAAATTCTCTTGTCCAAAAAAGGAATTTCGATCTCTCGAATAATTTCCGGTTGGGCTGTTCGGCCGCAATTTTCAGCGAGTCGTAGAGACGCTAGCTTCTGGATGGTCTCACGATCTGTATGTGTGGCCCAACATAAATCATGTGATATAATACGCGTAAGCCAGGCGTTATACTGGGAAGTATAGTTTGCTTTGAATGAGGTTGAAAGCAAGGCAATCGATGCAAGTTGGAATGGAGAGTTGAATCGTGGGCAATACAGAGAGAGCCAAGCCATTGATGGAGAAACAAGCTCCGACACACCCTTCTCCGTGAAAATTTCTGAAGGCACGAACTCCTTGCTTCGGGAAGCTGTGGGATCAAAATTGAGTTTTGTTTCTGGAGCTAGAAGTTTCAAGAATAGGATTAGCACATCACTGGGTGGTTTGCACTGAAGAAGCGGCAAGTCGTGCACATCAAGTGGTATGAAATCTTCATCTTCTTGAACAGGTTCCTTTTCTAGGGAACATGTTTTGATTTGACGCTCATGGTTTATGGCAGGCACATTTTCCAGTGGTTCGGAGCCAAATGAAGAAGGAGTGGCTGTAAATAGCTCCAAGGGATCAAAATCCATATGGTTGATGATATTTGGTCTGAGATGCACACTGCGCATTTTAACCATTACGCGAGTTTCGATGGCCATTAAGAGGTCCACAGCACCATACAAATCTACAAGACGATATTGAATCGAGTTTATTTGAGTGTCATCAGCAGAGAGTTTTTTTTGTCTCAGTTCCATTGTAAAGTTATATTGTGGCCTTAAGAGGGTATCTATCTATCTCATTGATGACAACTATTTCTCAGATAACTATTTGTCTCAGATAACTATTTATCTCAGATAACTGATTTGATTCATAGATAACTGATTTGATTCATAGATAACTGATTTACTTTCATCGAAGCCGAGGAATGTTTTAGAAATACAGAGTCCCCAAACAGCCATGTTTTCTATGAGTATGTTTATCAGAGTAAAGAATTTCCGGCCCAAGATAATACATCATACCCCAAAGCCTTGGAAGCCACACTAGCGCATCCAGTCAAGCTTAAAAGTCCGTGACTCTTCCATTAAATGACCAATCGTTGTGTTTCAAAGGATCCTGCTTGGGTCCACCCACTTCTCCCGTCTTTGGGTTCGTGTCACCCTCGAACTCAGGAATGATCTTGAAGTATTGGGGATGCATGCCAACATCCGTCTTGCTCACCTCACCGTCGGTGTAGCTATGAATCTCCTGCTGCTCGATTTTCCTGTTGTACTCATCGATGGCTGCCTGAGAGTTTGCCATCTTCTGGAGAGCCTCGAACTCCTCTTGTTGCTCTTTAGGCAATTTCGGAGGCGATGGCCTGTGCTCCCCAAACTTACTGCCCATGTTTCTAATAGGGAGAAGCTGTAACTGAGGGAGACGAGGAGCGATTCTTGTGACTCTAGATAACATATTGGTTCTGTTCTCGTGGTATGAGTGTAGTCACGGAAGTGGCGGTCGCGAAGGTGTGCTCCATATGGCTTGTTCGGCTGCATGTCAGATCAAATGCGCATTCCACTATCTATAGAATCTCGAGCAGAGATCTGCACCGTTTGGCCAAAGAAACCATCCTTGGGACGGGTTGAAAACTAAAATTTGACTTATCGCTATGAACCGCTAGCTTTTAAGATTCTTCCTTAATATTAATGATGCTTATTTGGGAACATCATGAATGCCGATACTCGGTGCTGCGTGCGTACAATGGTCGTCTCACATTGACTTTTGGAACGTATCTCGGCAACGCTTTTTTGCAGATTCTTTTAACTTGGAATGCGAGAGAATCAGGCCATATTATGACCGAAGTGGCGATTGCCTAGGGCGGTTTTGCGGTATTTTTGCCTCCATATAGGTTGAAATTACTGAATTTTTTCTGACACCCACAAGAAAGGCTTTCAGTAAATAAGAATCATGATAATTCTTTAATATAACTCGTCTAAAAGGTTGTGCATTTGCCCTGCTAGGTTATTTTAGTGCCCACAATTTTTTTTTAGGAAATTCCGATATGGTGTAACGGCTATCACGGTTCGCTTTCACCGAGCAAACCCGGGTTCGACTCCCGGTATCGGAGTTCTTTTTTTCTTTTTGATCCCAAGAAAATAACAGTATGAATTGACAACAATACCAGGATTTGCAATTCTATTACCCATTCCTTCTAATAGTAATGATATATGTTTTAATTTTCTATGTAAAAGGTCAAACGGATCCGCCAAAGCCAACAGGTGCTTTGGAACCCTTTGGTAACAAAGCCAAGAACTTATATATTTTGCCCATCTCGTTGTCTGCTGTCAATCTTAAATAAGACTCGTAAATCAGTTCCTTGTTGGCCATCAGATTGGCTGCTTTAATCATCAGGTCGAAACGGTACCCTGCGCCCATGGCATGGAGCCAATCACCTTGTTGTACAGCACCAAAGCAGTCCACTTTTGGTTCGGCAAGAAGCTTCAAGTTTTGAAAGTCAACGTCTATCGACAAATCCACTTCGCCCGGGCTAAAGAATGGTGAAACAAACTTGTGTCTATAAATTCCACGGAGTGAGTTCAGAGGAATCTCATCGCTAAGGCCATAGTCAATGATAAGGGCTCCACCAGAGGCCAGTGGTCCTGAAGCAACAAGATCGGTGATTTTGTCCATATAAAGTTCCGCATCGGGGCAAATTTCTATCCTGGTTCCAACGGGCAAGTTCCTATAACGGTCACTAAGTTTTGGGATGTTGGAAGAAGGTGTTTCTTTGATCGAGGTGGTGAGGTGAAACTCGGTATTGAGATCAGGACGAGTTGGCTGTTCTGCCGTTTCTTCAGCTGCTGGCAATTGTCCTTGTGTGTTGACAACGGACGGAGTGTGCTCCACCATAAGTTCTCTCCAGCCCTTTTCGGTTTTGGTAAACGACTTGATAGGCAAAGCATCGAAGAATTCGTGTGCTAGTATGTAATTGCACTCGCCTTCCCGAGTAACAACATCTTTTTCGGTGTCAACCCATACAATGCTGTCGCCCCATTTGCTGGTGGAAACATTGTAGCCAGCATCATTCTCTTGGAAGGGTGAATCTGGGTTGGAGAGTAAGCTCCATTGTTCCTTTCGAAGAACTGGCGAAGCTTCAATCATCACGAGCTTGGTTTTTAGACGTTGGGAAGATTTCCGGGCAAATTTGTGGAACACCTGGACGGCATCGTGCATGAGAGTTCCCTTTCCAGGTCCAAACTCAACAATATTCACTGCTGCGGGTTTTTCCTGGCTGGACCATACGGTATAAAGCCAGATTCCCACCATTTCGCCAAAAACAGCCGAGATTTCGGGGGAAGTCACGAAATCGCCGGCATTGGTATCAAGTGGGTTGCGCGTGGTATAGTACCCAAATGTGGGGTGGGTGAGGCATTGTCTCATGTAAGCCGAGAGGGTGATGGGACCCGTGGTTTTGATTGTTTCCTGGAAAAAGTCCAGTAAGTTCCGGATCTCCTTACGGGCCTTGTCCCGGGTGGGAAACTGAGCCATCTTGCCGATATTGCTCCTCACGTCCCGATCTCCCTTGATACTCTGCTCCAAATGCTTGTACTGAGTGGTCACGTACTTCTTGGCCTCCTCGTACTCCTGCTGGGTGAATTTTCCGTAGTAGAGCCCATTTTCGTGTATAATGCTGTTCGGAGGCACCTGGCTGTCTGGAGAGCCTGTAACTTTCAGCTCCACAGTAGCATCGTTCTTATCACCATTACCCCTGGAATTGCGTCCGTCTTTCACACTTTGGGAAGCAAATCTTCGTCCGTATTTATATGTGTATCGAGTAGTGCCAAGAAATAGCACGTTTGGTTTGGTTGCCTGCTTTAAGGCGTGGTACATGGTGGTGGAGAAGGCATTCGCATCCGCATCGCGCTGACTTTATTCCAGCTGCGAACTGACCATACATTTCTATGGACTTTCTATGGGCTTTGTACGAGCTCTCCATGAACTCTTCTAAAAACTATTTATGAATTTTTATGAATTTTTCAAGGAAGTCTCAGTTAAGTGCTCATCAAAAAATACACTGAAATTATTACTTGTGACAATTTGGAATTTGGAAGATTTTATGTAGACTTAGAAGAGAGTTGGGCTTATCTGTATTTTGCAGTTTGGTGCGAGTTTCTCAATACAAGTATAAAGTCTCTGAGACATTACTTTGAACTAACTAAAATCAGTCTTCTCAGATTATTACACGGTAAAGTTTATTCTGGATCCTGATGAACTAAGTTATTAGCCATCTACTCTAGTAATAACTGGTTTTCCCTGGCTTACTGGTCTTTGATCTTACTGGTTTTCAGATCTTACCAGATCTGGGATCTTACTTTTGTTAGGAGTTATGTTTATTGGCTAATAATGCATATATCCTCTTTGGAAAAAAAAGGCACCTTCAAAATTGCTCTTGAAGATTTAGCCAGAGCCACGAATACACGATGCTCATTGTGAGCTTACGTTTATTTCAATCGTCAGTTCACTCGGAAGCTTTGGCTTCTGCATACAAAACGAATGAGTCCATGAGCAAAGTCTCACGCACGACGGGCTTCTTAGATTCCTTAGGAGATCCAAAGGAGCCCCTTCTGGAGCGAGGTGCGGGTTCATTCTCGTCAGAACTGGAGGCTTCCGACATTTCCTCATCAACGATGAAAGTTTTCTTCAAAACCCAGCCCAACTTCTGGTAGAACGCACGGTTGGCAGGATTGGACGATTCCAAATAGCACCAGTGGTTCTGCATGTAGTTTTCCAAGCAGTGGTTAAGGAGCTTCTTGGCCAAGCCGTGCCCTTGCATGGTGGGGATAATACCCACGTCACCCAAGTACCAGATGGTGTCTGACTTCTTAATGGTGGAGCCCGATGTTAACATGTCCTTAAAGACATTGTCACGCTCACGTTCCAACTGGTGATCTACAACCCTCAGAACCTTCTGTCTGCATTTTGCCAAGGACGAGAAGAGACTAAACTTCAAAGAGGTTGGGTGCATGTTTGCCAAGGCAGACATGGAGATAGGATAGTCAAAAGACTGATCCAACTGGTCGTAGACCAACTTGTTCCAGCATGCAACACCCAAGAACGGAACCTTGGACAAAAGCAGGGGCTTCAAACGCTGCTGGATCAAATCCAGCTCCAAGTTGTTGTCCTTGATGGCTAAAATCAAGCCTCCAACTGACATACACTCGTACGTAGAAAACTCGAAGAACGACAACATCAAGTCGTGTTTCTTCTTGATGAGACGCTTCTCATCAGGCGGGTATTCTGTTTTCGTGTTAAGAACATAGTTGACAAACGGGTCCTTGTCAAAAGCTAGCGCAAGAGTTTTTGCGACACGACGGTAATCCAGAATCGAGACCGGGGAAATGGAGATATTTAACGGTTTTTTTTGAATGCTAAGTCTCAGGGAATTAGAGTTATTGATACTACCCGTGCTAACACCCTGAGACTTGAGCAGTCGTGGTTTTCGTTTATGGCATGATTCATGGTCTTCTTGAATAACGGCGAACATAATCGATCATAAACTCGGTGGCAAGACTATATAGGGGAACTATATAGAAAAGGACGGAGGGGAAAAAGGGTGGTGGAAATAAAACTGGGTTCAGAAAGAAGAACTTCTCACCAGGAGCGAGGGGAATTTAGGGGTATTTCTATCGTGAGAAAGCAGGACTAAGCTTCCTAAACGGGAGGACCGTGCATAAGAGATAAGATATCCGCGCCCGTAGTGTGCGGTGTGCAATGGAAAGACCCATGATTCTCAGTTGCACGCCCCCTGGTCCGTTCGGAAATGTTCGCGCGTGACACTCTGAGGTCCTGAGGGTGCGGTGTGCACGCCTCACGATTCCCTAATTACTAGACCAAGCAGCACAAAACTTCGAAGGTGGAGAAACCCCAGGCCGGACAATAGAAAAGCATAAAAGGGCAGGATTACTGATTATCATGTGACCTTGGGATGGACCCCGCGAATGAATAATTCAGCGTTTTAAAATGGATTGGTCATTTAGGCAATAGAAAACGAATGCTTGTTAAAATTGGCTTTTGAATCGGTGCTTGTGTTAGACGTTTGGAGGTGAAAGGGGTGTTTAGGTGTTTGAAAAGAGCGCTTGAATTGGATGGTGTTTAAATTAAATTTGGATGGTGCTTCGGAATGAGCATACCGCGCCCACTGATGACACTTGTCTAAAAACCACTTGGGTGAGAAAGAGGCCTATATACGTGTGGCCGGGTCACGTGAAGTTGAGAATTCGGGCTCAATGCCACAATGGATGGGTGCTAAGCCCCAGCTAATTTTACAAGCAGAGCTAAATTTGATAAAGGAACCTTATTGGGCTTCGCAGATCGAAGACCCCGGACCTTGGGTGGAATGTGGGCCAGCAGCGCAGCGGCCAGTGAGACTGCGCAAGGCTCAGCTTAGGTGGTCCTTCTTAGCACCAAATTTAAACTCGACAATATTAAGCGAATGTCGTAGGCACGCAAGGCTGCGTTCCCTAACAATTGGATTGCAAGAACTGCATAACTTCGCAGACTATAAGCCTTTGTAGTTTAAAACAGTTCCCCTCTCGTGGATAACCCCAAAGCCGTTCTGGCAAGGAATCTACAGCCCACGGCGGAGGAGTTCGGTAGCGTGGTGATCTCCTCCACCTGGGTGACCATGTCGCTCGACTTAAATCACGGCCCCCCGGGTTTTTTCCGCTAAAGCTCGCACCCCAGTTCCGTCCGCCAAGAAAGACCATCTGAATAAAGGCAAAAAAATTGAGACTGGTCTGGAAGTGTAGAGATAGACCGGAAGAAACTTGAGAATAATTTAGGTCACAAGCTCACACACCACCACGGCACAAGGTGAGAATTTGAGTGAGAACAGAAAAAATCGCCCCAATATTCGAGCAACTTAATTTCTTAGATAATTATTCTTTTTCTTACTCTGAAAAGTCACACTACGCAACTCCCACCCCCTGAACTTCCCCACCCCCCCTTTTTTTCACAATCGGTTGCTTATTCTGGCTTTTATCCAATCATTGACCTCCGGATTTCCTGCTTGCATCCACAGTCCTTTGAATTAGCTTAATCTTGTCTGGGCGTGAATTGTCCTGTCCCTATTTGTTCCCTGGCTCATCTGACCTTCTTTCATAGTTGTTGAGCTGCTTACATCGAGGCTTTCTATTGGTCCAAAACACTTGTTTCCGGTGTCTTTTCCTCATCCGACGTCCACCCCAAGTATTTTGTTCCACCGCCTCTGCCTTGAGCTACCAATTGACTGGTGCTTTCAAGTCTCCCTGAGTGAACCCCTTCCGTTCAACCTTACAACTTCACAATGGGTAACAGTCCTTCCAAATCGAAAAACGGGGCTCCGCTTTCTCGTACCGATACTGGCTCGTCCGCCAAGTCGTCCAGGTCTATCCGCTCCAGAATATCGGGCTCAAATCTCAATGGGAGTAATGCAACCCCTAAATCCTTGAGCAGGAAAAATTCCACTGCATCACTACCGAAACCTTCTCCTAACAACGCCCTGCCCTCCGACGAAAACGATGGGGCCACACACGCATCAATGGCTACCCCTGAGCCCAAATCTCCCATTCTCATAAGGAGAAACACCAATGAGGGCGAAGCCACCGGGAAACCTTCTTTGAGCGGTACTGCCGACGATTTAAGCAGCCCTCTCTCTAGGTCTTCCACGAACCATTCCAACCGTTCTGGTGCCTACTTAACCCCTCAGCACACCGGCTCCAACACATTAGAAGATAGATCGGATGCCATTTCTCTCTCGTCTAAGAAATCGGGAAGATCTTTATCCAGTTTCAGCAACCACTCGAGGCGAAATTCTTCCAAGGGCACCAGAGAGCAGCTCCAAGAGCCCGAAGGTCCTTCCGCAGAATTGGACCTTGAAGATTATATCCAGAGACTTCTTGACGCCGGCTACTCCGGTAAACGAACCAAGTTTGTGTGTTTGAAGAATGAAGAAATCGCCCAGATTTGTGCTAGAGCACGGGAAATCTTCTTGCTGCAGCCGTCGTTGCTTGAATTGTCTCCTCCCGTCAAAGTAGTGGGAGATGTTCATGGTCAATATTCCGACTTAATACGCATATTCACCAAATGTGGCTTCCCTCCGCAGACAAACTACTTGTTTCTTGGAGACTACGTGGATAGGGGAAAGCAATCTTTGGAAACTATCCTTCTTCTTCTTTGCTATAAGATCAAGTATCCCGAAAACTTCTTTTTGCTCAGAGGCAACCACGAATGTGCGAATGTCACCCGGGTCTACGGCTTCTACGACGAGTGCAAGCGTCGGTGTAACATCAAGACTTGGAAGATTTTCATAGACACATTCAATACCCTCCCAATTGCGGCAATCGTTGCAGGCAAGATTTTCTGCGTGCATGGAGGTCTTTCACCCGTGTTGAATTCCATGGATGAGATCAGAAACATTGCCCGTCCCACAGATGTCCCGGACTTCGGCCTTTTAAACGACTTGCTATGGTCCGATCCTGCGGATACCATGAATGAGTGGGAAGACAACGAAAGAGGTGTTTCATATGTCTTTTCCAAAGTGGCCATCAACAAGTTCTTACAAAAATTTGGCTTTGACTTGGTATGTCGAGCCCACATGGTGGTCGAAGATGGGTACGAATTCTTCAATGACCGCACGCTTGTTACGGTATTCAGTGCTCCAAACTACTGCGGAGAATTCGATAATTGGGGCGCAGTGATGGGAGTGTCAGACGAGTTGCTCTGTTCGTTTGAGTTACTTGACCCTCTAGACTCCGTTGCATTGAAACAGGCCATGAAAAAGGGAAAACAGGAAAGGAAGAACGCTCAACTCCAGCAACAGCGACTCGCAGAGTAAGCAAAAAGACCTCAAGGAAGGGTGTCTTTACTCTAGTGTCAGTGCTCACTCTTGGTGACTTTGAGTTGAGGAGAATATGACCTTGGACCCGAGCATTTACTACAGACCAACCACCGGCCTGTGGACAAGTGTATCGAGGTCCTATCAACAAAGTGGGTTTGTGAAACGGCATATATAATTTTTATTATTCGTAATGATATCAATACATTTTACACATAATCTTGACGTGTTGGTGTGACCGCGCCTATATATATGTATATATATACATGGCACCGCACTTAATCCACCCTACCTTACTCCACTTGCACTTACCCTAATCCACTAATACCACCACCCATGGCCAATGCCAAGCAACCCATGTATAATTATCTATTGAATACAGAGAACTATGAGCCTGTGTTCCAAGCATCCAAAAAGATCACCGAGTTGGTCCGTGAAAACAATGCCATAATAGCCCGTCTTAATAACCTAGTGGACTTGAACTTCCGGCTACCCCAACCACATGACCTAGCAGATGCAGATGGGCGTGAAGAAAAGATAACAAATCAACGGAATGGGCAAAAAAACTCGTCAGAAAATGGTGCTGACTCGGATTTTGCAGATGATAAGGCTCCCCATATACTACAGCCCGAGCGAAACACCGGAAGTGACGTGTACTCTGACAATTTTGAAGAGAAAACAAGGGCCAGCAAAGAGCCAAGTGAAGATGGAGATGTGGATAAAGATACCAAGTCTGGAGAAGATGCGGACTCGTCGTCTGAAGGTGCTAATACACGCACCAATAAGTTCGGACGTTCTGCATCTGACGATCGTGGTGTCAGGTCAGCAGAGGACCCCGAGGACTACCTACGGAATTACCTAGATCAAGTTGTCGGAGTCGGTTCTGTGCCATGTAATCAATTCGAGAGAGTCCAGAATACTCGGGTGCGGCAGCTTCTAATAGACAATTACCGTCTCCAGCGAATCCGGGACCAGAAGCAGGACGCCAATAGGCAATTGCTTGAAATCCACACGAAGTACCAGCAGCTCCTCAAGGAAGTGGCCATACCCCGGTTGAGCCAGGACGTATACAAACATCGCATAAAACAGTGTGAGGCCGAACGATCAGCGGTGGAAAAGTCGTTTTCTCAGACTGATCTGCTCTGGAAAGCATATACAGAGTACCTCGAGCTTCTAGAGGAAATCCGCGGAGTGGCGGAAAAACTAGTGGACCTAGTTGCCAAGGATGTCGATGACGATGCAATGGCCCATCTCCATATGCAGTTGGATATCATAGTCCAGTTGAAGCAGCAGCTCGACAATCTGAGCCTCACTTATATACTGCGATCTGCGTGGGACCCATTCGTATAACGTGACGGAAGTAAGTAGTAGTAATAGTAGTAGTATAGAGAGAAAGCATAACAATGCACAGTAGCTTAATTTAGATATTGTTTAAATGTTCGGTTGGATAAAACCCCGACGGTAATCCCAAATGCATTATTCACATCTAACTATTTTCTATTTGGATTGCGCTTCGGCTCTCTTCTCGGACCGGAAGATTGCTATTCTGTTGGCCAGAGACAAGGAAGTCAATGTTCGATTTTCTGACCTGAGAATCAATGTTTATTTTCTCCTGCTTCACTTTGAGAGCATTGTTCTTGAAATCTTGTGCGCCAAGTTCACCATTGTTCTCATCAAAGCTCGCCGGCTGAGATGTGGCCGCTTGTTCTTGTTTAAGTGGGTACCCTTGGGCACTGTCTTTCTCCATATTTTCCGATGGCAGCCCTGTGTTAGCATCATCACTCTCTTCTTCCCTATTGGCCGTGTTCCACGCGTCCGGTTCATTTTTTACCTCGTTTAGCCTAAGCGATGGCAAGACTGTGGGCATCTCCCGCAACTTGCTGATTGACGGAAGACTTGGTAGGTGTGAAGTGCTGGAGGACAACGGGGTGTTGGTATGTGATAGTAGCGACGAGTGTGCTACCTGATTAAATGACCGATGGAACAACGACGACAAGGGAGAAACTGCCGAGCCATACCCAAAATACAGTCGGTAAGACAGACCACCGGCAAACGACGGACGGGGAATTTGACCATGGCCATAAGGGCTAGCATGGTATTCATTGGTCGCCAGCTGTGGCTCGGGAGAGTATACCCCAGAGAAGGAACCCACCACGGGCGCCGTTCTAAGGGGTGGTTCGATGCTGACCACAGGCATGTTCAGCCTTCCGACGCTGGAGTCGTCACTGGGGTGTTTCATGAGTGACAAGCGCATGGGCCTGTGCTTGGGCTTGAATTTCAACGGTTCCCTGAGCCCATCGGAGCTTGGACTTTCTGCAAATGAAGGGGACGCAATGTTGTTAACGGAAAATAATGCAGAGCTTCTGGTCGAGCCTTTCCTGATGGACGATTCGGAAGACAGTCTTGAGCTTTCGTCGAGGGAGTAATGATGTAATGAGGTCCCTGTCAATGGTGGAGAAATGACAGAGCTGGCCGCACTACCCGTCATCCTTGTTTTTCCTTGGACGGCTCCATTCGAGGATAAATTGGGAGAAGCAAAAGTAGGCGATTTCTTGACATTCAGATAGTCCGATGACAGGAAGGGCTGGGACGGCACAAAGTCACTGGAATGATGTTTTTGAACATACATTTGCGCTTGCGCTTGGGGAGCAACCCGCGAGGAGTGGGCTGGAGTCGGCGAGCCACTGGCTTCGTGGGATTCACATGCATGGACAGTCTGCTTGTGCTGACGGAGGTTGTCTAATCTGGAAAAGTGTTTTGAGCATAGAGAACACGTAAAAGGCCTTTCTCCCGTATGTTTTCTCCTGTGGCGAGCCAAGTGCTCAGATCTGGTGAAGGATTTGTTACAGTTGGCATAGCCCGTGCACTGGAACAGTCTTCCTTTCAGGGCTCGCTTCGACTTCAAAACCTTTTCGGACATTTTTTAGGGATGGTCTATAATAAGAGAATTCGAAACCAGGATGGATGGTCGATATTCACGTCGGGTGATGATGGATGTAGTTAGAATGGAGCTCGATGTATAAGACGACGGCCGGGTATGATTTCCATCTAGTGCGAGTATGGAGACCGTAGAAAGACGCCTTATCTGGGGGAAGAGCTTTCCGTTCAATATAAAAAATATCTGGGGGCAGACAAAGGGGACGTGTAAGTGGGCGGTGTAGTAGCTGTTGTCTGTTTATCAATGAATGAGTACGCAGAACGAGGGCCCGCAAATCTCGCGAAGTCGGTGTGTACAGTGTATCAGTGGATTTATTTTGTTCCTGTCTTTATTCATTTATTTTTTTCGGCCCCCTCTCTTCGGTGAGTCTTGTTGTATGGCGCTTAAACAAAAAAAATATGGGACATCTTTACAATAAATGAACTACTAGCAAGCTTTATGACGTGGCGAATTTCGCTTATGATGCCTGGGCCATCCATGCCGTTCCCAAACCTGCCGACAGACGCTTGAAAGCGAGGCATTGGCCAGCAGCTTTTCAGGGGCGCATACTGTGCCAAGAATACGGGGCGGCCTCACCCACTCGACGCTTGCACAAGAAAGCACCCAGGTCTTGCAGAGCGGGAGCTGGCTCTGCCACGGTTCGAAATTTTCTCCGTAAGGCCCGGGGATTCCTCGCTGTCCGAGGAGGCTGCTGTAATGGTTAAACGTGCCATGCATGGCGCACACGCATAATGCATGAGCAGTGTTTTTTTAAGGGAGAAATACGCGCAAAAACAAACAGCGCATCTAGAAGTGCGTGTTGGGACCTCAGGGGAAGACTGTGGCGCGTGCACAGAACACGCATTGCAGCCCCTGTCCCTGACCTCTCTCGTATGTCCAATCTACGCGAAACCTTGACCTCTGGTGCTGATAGTGAGAGCGCATGGCTTTGACGTCAAGTGCAACAAAACTTTTGCTGGTGGCGAAAAGGGCGCAGATGTTGTAGCCCGTGGTGGGATGTTCACTCTCATGTTTTGTTTTTCGTTGCTGTGAACTATCAACTTGCCGCTAGTTGCTCTTTCATTGTTCCCAGAACCGAGTGCGTAACCGTCACATCCTTCCTGTTGCGAGTGCTCGGTGCATCTCGGAAAAATCAATCCAACATGAATAAAGGGTTTCCCGTCTTTGAAATTCACTATCGGCTAAGTTATGAGCTGGTGCATTTTTTCAATTACGGCGAGGTATGATGGCCGTCTTGCGTGCAAATGCGAAACTGCTTTGAAACACTCGGACTGACCTCTCTGCAAGGATGCTTCTCGAACACGTGAATAAAAAACTACAAGCCATCAACGGCATTGCCCAAGGCGCGCATCTGGCGATCGAGAAATACACTGACTGCACTCTCCGATTGCGCATCTCACCGATCTCCATCAATTTCATCTGCATCGAAAGATGTTTCTTGCACACACTTACAAACGGCGCATGCCCGGCATCGCCTTCACCGGCCAAGTTCTTCTACCCCACAAAGTTTCTTTTACCCCAGAAACCTACTGTCATTATTTTTTTCAAAATTTGTTCTTTCTTTGATGCACGTGATTTACGTTAGCGTCAGTTCTCCTATCCTGAATGGCATAACTATATGAAGGTCGTTAACCACATGAGATAGAGTTGGCCGACTAGGAATAAAAACTGTTTGAGTGGTCATGGTCATAAGATTTCTCATTCTCGTACACATTAAGCTTTATGCAATTGATAGACCCCTCCAACCATGCAAGATAAGCTTCAAAGTACAATGATTGATCAAAGAAAACCACTGTTCAAGAGACCTACCAATCATAAGAGGGTCGTCAACCTATTGGACAACAAACAATTCATGTGTGACAGTGAGAAGTTGGAATGTTGAGGTTCACATCCTGCTGCTCCATTGAAATTGGCGCCAATACTTGGTGTTTCATCGTCGTATTACCAGCATTACTACTTCAGCAGGCGCAAGTTTTGTCAAAGTATTCGAGCACCATGCGAAGCAATATGTTTCAAGGTGAAGAAAGCACATTGCGCAAGTGTCAGTCTCAATCAGCAACAACTAGAAGCGGCCGGAGTTGAGCCCTCAATGCTGACATCCACGGTCTCCACCGCATTCTCTGTTTCCTGGGCCGACTCACTGAATTCAGGCAAGCAAGAAGCAATGCGTTTGAAAAGTAACTTGACATTATGGTTGGCCTTGGTAGAGGTTTCCAAGAAGAACTTGGCCCCGACCTGAGCCACCAAGTTTTCTGCGTCCTCCACGGGAACCTGTCTTTTGGAGCCTAGGTCGGACTTGTTTCCAACCAACACTATCAAAACATCATCGCCACGTTCCATGCGGACATCGTTTATCCATTTCTCCAAACTCAAGAACGACTTCTTGTTTGTGATATCGTAGCACACGACTGCTACGTGCAGGTCACGGATATAGGAAGGAATCAACGACCTGAACCGTTCCTGGCCTGCAGTATCCCATAGCTGCAAACGCACGGTTTTGTTATCCTCCAAGTACATGGTTTTGGAAAGGAAGTCGATTCCGATTGTGGCGGCATATTGATCGTCAAAGGTATCGTACATGAAGCGAGTAATGAGCGACGTTTTACCGACTGAGGTTAGCAACAAGTTTTAAGAAGACGGGGGGTTTGAACAAACATACCACTTTGGTCGCCTAGAAAGACGATCTTGTATTTTCTTAGGATAGCCTTGTCACTCATATTGTGGAAGTGGGACAAGCAAGAGAGTTATAGATATTAAAGAGCCAGATAGAGGAGGCACGTGATCAGCAAATGCACCCCAAGAAAGTAAGGATCTGGACAAAGAAAGCAAAAGTGAAGGCCGGATCGAGGGCAGGGCTTCTATGTAAGCTAGTTCAAGAGTGATGAATAATGGTATGCGCAAGCGTTAAGCCAGGTGACGATGCTGGAGCGGTAATCAGAGGCGCTTTTTTCCAAGCCGCGACCGGGCGGTGCGTGCACGACCATCTATATATCTAGCACCTCCAGAGCTCCATCCTGAAGCCACCAACAGACACATGGACGAGACCGAACTTAATGCTATTAGGCAGGCAAGACTAACCGAGTTGCAGAAGAATGAGAGCACCAAAAGTGCGTCGCCCCAGGAGCAGCAGAAGTTTCAAGTGCTTGCGCAGGTGCTTGAGCCCAGTGCCAGGGAACGTTTGTCTCGGGTCCGAATCGTACGTCCCGAACGGGCTGACCAGGTGGAACAATACTTGATGAAGATGATATCCATGGATGGAATCACGCGGAAGATTGGCGAAAAAGACATTGTGGAGATTTTGGATTCCATTTCCAGGGACGAAAAGAAGGGTTCCAAGATTGTGTTTGACAGACGTCAAGACAGCGATGATGATTTCTTTGACTGATTCAGAGTATTCTTAGATTGATTTTTTGATTGATCAGAGGGTTCTTCGATTTATCAGAGGATTCGTTGATTGTTCCAAAATGGGTTCAAAATTTCAAGGAAATGGCTAATTTTAAGTGTGGTCATTGGCTTGGTACTATGCACTGATCTCTACACTTGATGTATACCTTATTCATATGGGCCGCATCCAGAACTGGGGAAGTGATATTAAGTGAAAAAAGAAAAAAAAAAGAAATCGAATCTGTCAAATCAATATATAATGTGTGATGTTTCGAAATGTGATTTTGGAATGTAATGTCTGGAATTTCATCCTGTAGTGTAATTCTGTGGTGTGCTTATTCTGTCATGTGTATGTCTCTACTGTGTACTGTGTGAGACTCTAATGTATACTGTGTGAGGCTCTATACTGTAATGGCTCTAGGTGGACTCTAGACATGACTGGTATGAATCCAGGCAACATTGTGTATCTTAGCCTATATATAGGATATGATTTAAAAAAATAAAAAATTTCTAACAAATTTCGATCAGAAGGATTTTTACCTGAACAGGTCTTTTACTGGCTGTTAAGTATTCTCGGCTTAACTACTCACCGTCCTCTCTTCTCCATCTCATACTGCGCGCGTTGCGCATGCGCGTTACATAAACAATATCAATAAAAACATCAACAACAACCTCATTCACCTCCATGTCTGAAAATATCCAAGTGGTGGTCAGGTGCCGAACAAGAAACCGCCAAGAAAGCGTGGCCAAGTCCCCTGTGGTGGTGGAACTCCCAAGCGATACGTTCACTGCCAGCGAGCCGTTCGTCACTGTACGGAACGAGAGCTTTTCTTTTCTCCCCACCAAAACGCCACTGGCTGCTGCTCTGAAGGTTTTCAAGGTCGACCAGGTGTACGGACCGGGCGCAGACCAAGCGCTTGTATTTGAGAACGTGGCGGCACCTCTTTTTACTGATTTCGTGTCTGGTTTGAATGTGACGCTACTAGCATATGGCCAGACGGGCTCGGGCAAAACCCATACCATGTTTGGCGATCTTCAGGGAGAAAATGCCGGGATCATTCCGCGGGTGCTTTCTCAACTCTTTGCTCAAACGGCTGCAATCGACTGTTGTGTCAAGATTTCCTGTGTGGAATTGTACAAAGAAGAGCTACACGATCTTATAAATAACGATTTGGACTTGCTTCCGGTCAAAACCAAGCTTCGACTAGTTTCTGAGCCCTCGCGGGACTTAGGTGTGGCATCCGTTCAAAATTTGACCGAGCTCACCATCGATAGCTCCGATATGGGCTTTCGTGTACTACAGAACTGCCTAAACAAACGTCGAACCAGTGCTACAAAGCTCAACGACCTTTCTTCTCGACTGCACACAATTTTTTCGATTATCTTGTACCAAAAGACCAACGGAGATGCCGAGAATCCTCCTTATAGAGTGCTGAAAATGAATCTCGTGGATTTGGCGGGGTCTGAAGATATCCACAAATCTGGTGCAGTGAACGAGCGGGCTCGTGAGGCTGGCTCAATCAACCAAAGTCTTCTCACTCTCGGGAAGGTCATAAGCTCCCTCAGCGAAGGCAAGGAAACCAGGCATATACCTTATCGGGAGTCTAAACTCACGCGTCTTTTACAAGGACTGATTGGAGGCAAGACTAAAACGGCTCTAATAGCCACAATATCCCCGGCTAAAATCAACATCCAGGAAACCCTCAGCACACTCACATACGCATCCAAAGCTAAGAACATCAAGAACTTGCCGCAGTCTACGCAAAGCTCACAGACCGTGTTGAAAAAGGTACTTGTCAAGGACCTCTCGGGCCAAATAGCTCGTCTTACAAGAGACCTCGTGGCCTCGAAGGATAAGGATGATGGAATCAAGATGAGTTTGAAAAATTACCAGGCATATGGCGAGTCTATTCGAGAGCTCGAGTCCAGTGTACTGGAAAAGACGTCTGAAATCAGTCGGCTCTCACAGAAGCTCGAAGCCAAGTCATTGGAGGCGGAGTCTTTACGCCAACGCCTTGAAAAATCTGAACAAGACTCTTCGTTGGTGGAACTGAAGTACCAAGAAAAGTCCGCCCAGCTCTTGCGCATATCCAATGATTTATCTGACCTCACGCGACGGTACAGTGACCAAAATCAAAAGGTGCTGCAAATAGTGCAATCCAATGTGTCGGAGATCCATGATATGATAGGAGCGGCCATCGACTTTTTGTCTTCTGGCAAAAGCAGAACTTCCAATATACTAACCCTGGCATCCACAGACTTGGTACGTGCCATCGAGGCTTCTCGCAATACCTTGAAGAAGAAGACAGAGCAATTGAGCACGTCGCTTGTTGAAGAAGCTCAGACGGCGTTTTCAAAGCTCTTGCAAAAGAACCTCGATGTATCTTCACAGTTGGAGCAAATACGCAACTATGATGTCAGTAAGGAAGTTTCAGGTTTACATGAAAACCGCACTAAGCTACATCGCGTGTTGGAGGAGGAGAATTCCAAAGACTCGTACCGGAAACTTTTAGATGATACGGCCAAAGAGCTCCGTGAGAACAAGGACTCCCTCGAACGCAAAATCTTCCTCAGTATAGGGGATACTCTCAAGACGTTATTGGCAGAAAACGAAACCAGCAACAAAAAGATGCTTGAGGCTGTGGCGAAAAGTATCTCTGAGGCAAAACACCAGCGAGTGCGCCAGGTGGTTGAATCATCATCATTAGAACATAAAGTGCTTGTGGACGGCATCCAGAGGAAGTCTCAAGACTTGTTCAAGAGAGCCACGGGCATAGAAGCTGATATTGTGAGTGGAAAAGCATCTCTCAATGAAACATTTGGGAGTCATCTCCAAAGCATGGTCACTAATTCGTTTAACGAGATTTCACAGGGTACTTCTGCAGAAGTGCAGACCTCTACAAGAGCCATGAAAAGAACTTTCACTGATATCAGTTTAAAGCTACACGAGAGGGAAGACGAGGCCTTGTCCAAATTACGAGCTACAAACACAGGAATGAGCGAATTCCAAGCCAAAATCGAAACTCTCCGAAGCACCACGCTTGAGCATTTGCCTGCCGATAAAGAGCTACGATTGCCGGCGCCATTGACCAGCCCCACTACCAAGAGACGCAAGCCAATGAGCCCTATCAAAGCAGACAATACGTTGTATAGAAGCCGCATCCCCCAATTGGGCCCCTCGAAGCATTAAAGTGGGGACTTCTATTAATAATCAGCACGTTTAATTCCGGCACCTTACACTAAAGCAGGACTTTCTACGATCCAACGCATAATTTAAAGTAAGTGTAGGGCAGTACAGGCCCCTATGTTCTGCTTAGGTGCAGTTGGGCCGCGCACGTCTTACCTTAAATATAACACGCGATAAGGTCACCTCCGTTTCTCCACATTTCAAGTAATACACTCATTCACATATTCGCTGCAAGAATCGCAGCGTCCAGGGGGTGTAATTATTGTTATTTTAGCTCGTATTGCTCAAATAAACGACGGAACACTATCTACATAAATATCAGGCTATACCTATAGTGATACTAGGTCATTTCAAATTCAACACCAGCCCATCCCCTATTCGAATACCAGGTCAGTTTTAGTGCCGTTGCCCACATCATGATTTCCAAAAGCAAGCTATATATGGTGGGCTACGGAGCCTTCACTTTGACGTCTTTTGTAGGGTCTCTAGCTTATCTGGGCTCCAGATCCTATGACTTCCTCACGCTAATGCAGGAACTTACAGACGGAGTAAGATTTACGGTTCTACTCAATTTCATTGTGTTTTGCTTTCTCTCCGGGGGGCTTATCAGTACCAAGGTATTCTTTGGCAATGTGAGTCTCATTGAAATAGAACACATTGCTGATAAACTTCCATTTTATGGGTTGAATTTGTTATTTATTTTGTTTAACGACGACAATTTGATCTTGAATGTTACGTGGACAGGACTCACTTTGCTTCTGAAAATCCACCACATCATCACCTTCGATCGCGTGGAGATGCTTCAAGTGAAGGCTGTGAACCTGCTTACTCTGCACTCATGCACACGGCTGTCTATCATAAAGCTATTTGCTACGAACCTATACTTGTGGATGTTGGTGGTTTTGTTTGTTTGCGACGTTGTATTGGCCCGGATTTTGGCCTATGATATCTTCCAAGGAGTAAGTTCCATGGGAAGTCTTTTGTTCGGAATCCAATTCGGCGTCTTGGGCATTGAAACGTTCACGTTCTTGAGCAAAATGTTGTTGAACGCATACGAGCTAGCATTCTATAGATGTACCGCATCTGCAGAAGTTGCTGCAACTGAGGACCTTGATGAAGATTCCGACGATGATGACTTGGAACAACAAATCTGGGAAAACAGGCCTCTCTACACACAAGGACTCGACATAACATCGTCGGCCTTGGAATCCACTTTCTATTCCGTGTTTCTTTACACACTCTACTTCCACTCGCAGCTTTCACCGCCAATCAACATTATCCAGGGCTTCATAACCTCGATGCATCAAATCATAAAGAAAGGAAACCTGCTTTATCGGTTTTTGAACCAGTCTCGGCATTTGGAGAATCAGTTGACGGATCCTACGGAAGAAGAGTTGGAAACTTTTGACCACCTATGCATCGTGTGTCGTGAGGACATGCACATGCCTCAAAAGTTTTTAGAGACACGTGGAAAAGCTCTCAATTCTCGGAAACACCCCAAAAAGATGAGATGTGGACACATTTTGCACTTGTGCTGCTTGATGGAGTGGATCGAGATATCCGACTGCTGTCCATTGTGCAGAACGGTAGTGTTTGAGCCTGAATCGGCTCCTGCTACTACACAAGCTGTCCCAGCCCAACCAGTGCCCATAGCACCTCCGGCTAATCCAATTCAAACATTTGCGCCGGCTTTGGCACGCCTTCCTAGGGCAGAAACTGCTACCCAAAATACCCCGTTGTTTACAGCGGAAGATTTGGTTCAGCCGGCAGCAGATGCACACACTGCACACCCTGTGCATACCCCAAGAACACATTCCGCAGCAGAAGCTCCCGAGGATCATGCTGACTGGCTCAGAATCCCCATTACTTCCGGCACTGAACCTTCAAGTTACAATTTCAGCTTATCCCCCACACAACAAGGTACATTGAGGATCAAACATAGAAGCACACGGAACTATCCGGGCAGGTTCTTGGAAGACTGAAATCTTTTGTACATAATGAATTTTGCCTAGCTAAATTATAAATTGAGCATTGCGTGATGGGATTTCATTAATCTGAATAATCATGTTTATTTCCATGACTTTCACGGCTTTCATAACTTTCTTCACTTTCACCTTCACTTTCAGGTTCGCTTTCACCTTCACTTTCATCTTCACTTTCACCCTCCGTTTCCTCTTCATCTTCACTTTCATCTTCACTTGAGTTCTGGTATTCAGAATCAGCAGAGACATCATCTCCAGCAACTTTGGCATCAGTATCCCACCAATATCCATCATCCTCGCTTGCTTCTTCATATTCATCACTCCAAGTATCTTTTTCTCCAACACGAAGGATGTTGGCCTCCAGTTTTGCATAGTCATCGTCAGATTCCGTTTTTACCCGAGGAACTTCCGGAATCTTCGAAGTGTCTGAGCCAAGTATATCGTTTCCACGGAGTTCACCAGCTTGCGAGTTTTTGAACTGAGGAAAGTACTTATGCTGACGAGATCGCGTTGCAAACTCGTGGAACCTTTGACTAACTTCTCTTTCGTTTTCCGGGTTATCAAACGAGGAGTCTAAACTGAAATCGTTGAACGGCTTGTGTGGTGTGCTAGATTCTGGAATGGTGGGTGCAGTATCAAGGAAGCTGTGGAACTCGTCGGCCAGTCTCTGGCTCTGAGAGGACTGAGAGGGACGACCGTCGATATCATCTTCGGCTTCGGAAGTTTCACTTGAGCTGTCTTGCAAAAGCGAATTGAGCACCTTAGTGCGTGCCAAGAATGAGGTTTCACGTGGACCTAATGGAGAAGCTTTTTTAGGAGAAGCTTTTCTTGGGCCGTTACTCGTTTGTTCCTCTTTGACCTTGATCTCAGAAGGCTTTTCAGGTGTTTCATGGCTTGATGATTCAGCATCCAGATATATCGTGCTCTGGTCACTGTGGCTCTGAGAATCGTCTTCAGACCCACCCATTGGAGTGCCATATGCACTAGTTGTATCCAGGCTTTGTTCGTCATCAGTAATAAAAGCTGCACTCAGATCTCCTAGTTCATCTTCATCGTCAGAGTAAAGTTCGGATTCGTCGGTTTCTGAAAGTGGGGAGTTCGTTATACCGTAATCTAAGGTATTTGTTTTTGGTGACTGTAGTTGCATTGAGCCATCAGATGAAAGGGAAGTTTCTGGAGATCTTACTTGCATTGTTGCTTCGATGTCCTCAGTGTCTTCAGACTCCATTTCTTCAGAAGCATCAACCTCTGACTCTGATGACGAGTCCAGTTCTGATTCGGGCCAGGCATCCAGCTCAGAATTCTGCAGACGTTGAATTGGCGCAGAGTATAGTTCGTGCGATGCATAGTTATCGGAGTTGATGTCATGTTGCAGCAAATGCTTTTGTAGGTCATTCACAGATTTAGGGCAAATGACACTGTTGCATACTTTGCATGACATTGGTTGTGATTCACTGTAAAAGCTCGGAATCCACAAATTCAGGTTCTCCTTTCGATGAAGCTTGTCTATAATTTTTCTTGGAACCGAGAAATTTGGGTTCGTAGTCACCGCAAGGGAACCATTTTTGAGTGCAAAATAAACATTTTCAGGAGTCACCACAGCAGAATCGTCTTTGGAGACACTTGGCTTGCTCTGGAGTGTTTCATTCGTGGTTGTATCTTCCACAGTTTCCTGCAACACAGCAAGAAATGAGTCTTTAGGGTATTCGAGTCCCAAGTCATCACACTCACGCAATAGTTTGCGAGCTTGACTGGCATTTGCACGGATTCTATCCGCTATGGAGTCAGTGCTAGAAAGCAAAGTGATGTCCTGGACCAAGTCGCCATATTCCGATGTAACTGGGTCCTGGTCCATGATTTCGGTGATATCGTCAAAGTGTTGGGATATACGTTTCAAGTCAATATTTTCCGATACACAGCAAATGGCTAACATGTAGTGAAATAGCCCATGTGTGGAAAAAGGCGGCTTCAACAAAAGTTCGTCCAAAGCATCTCGCACCTTGGAGTACGACTTCTCTGCTAGCAATTCCCAAAGTAAAGTGATGGCATATACTGGAGCATGAGTCTTGGAGTAACCAATGAACGGCTGGCCGTATTTTGTGTTGGATTTGATCGACCAGTATGTTAGGGAAAAAGAGGTAGTCAACCACAGTAGAAAGTCCTGCAATATCTTCAGCTGCACCCTTAATGAACGGGCACCTGTGGCTGGGTTTCTAGACACGGCAGCCTTGGCCTCTTTGAGTTTTCCCTGTAGAATCTCCGCCCCCAAAGTCCATAGAAGTCTTTTTTTGATGCCTGGGATTTTGATGAGAAGTGAATAGAGCTTATAGGCGAGATCCCACTTCTGGTCCATAATGGCCAAATGCAAGAGCGTGCGGATGGACTTGGTATGCTGGTCTTTGACCGATAACAGCTCTCTGGGAACCACTGGATCGAGGCCACGTTTCAGAACTATGTAGATACCTCGGGTCAAGTCTCGGTCCGCATTGAGTTCTTTATCCCACTGCTTGAGTGATGTACGTGCTGCACCAGCCTTCTCCTCAGCATTCATCTCGGTCTCTGAGAGTGAGTCACTAGACAATTCGGTTGAATCTGCTTGTAGAGGTCTCAGTGAAGATTTTGTACTTGTCTCGGGATCACTTTCTTGAGGGTCAATGTCCTCCAAATCCTGTGTACCATGTTCTGATCTTCTGGCCTGAGTTCTCATCTCAGCATTTTCCCCCTCCTCAATCTCTTCATGCATTCTGCTTTTATTCAATTCCTGGAAAAAGCCATCATAAACCTCATCATTGAAATCTCTGATGTCAAACGATGTAGACGCGTCTGCGGGCTCTTCGGTCACCTCTTGTTGCTTGGAGACCCGTCCATTTTTCCTTTTTGGGAGCTTCGCCTTGCTCTGATGACGCTTTCTTGGTCTTCCCAGTATCCAGTCCTCATAAGTCTCTTCAGGATAGCTGCGCTTTCCGTATTGCAAGCGAATCTGTCGTAGGAGATGACGTCTTTGGACGTGATCGAGTTGCACCGGGGACTCGCGCTGTAGTCGGTGCACAATGTTGTTATAGCCATTTTCTTGTAGAATGTTGGAGACCTGGTGGGCAAGCTTGTGAGCAGTACCCCGGTCCTTCTGCCGCAGTGTCTCTGCAAACATGGCTACAAGAAAGAGCTGTGCTATGGTTGATGCCTCATACTGATGCGCATTATATGTAGGACGAGAAGAGATATCAATGTACCCTAGGAAATATTATGCCACTGTGGTAAAATGAATGAAGACAGAATCTAAACTGGATTGTTTACTATATACAAGTAATCTAGACTTCAATATTGACAGTCCACGTTCGATGGCACGCGAGTTCCAAGTCCACTTTGGTTAGCTTAGAAACCCATTCCTGGCATGCCTCCCATGCCTCCCATGCCACCAGCTGGAGCAGGAGGTCCCTTTGGCTCTGGGGCGTCGACAATGGCACACTCGGTGGTGGCCAACAAGGAAGCCACACCAGCAGCGTCAACCAAACCGTTCTTCACCACCTTGAATGGGTCGATGATACCGGAGGCAATCATGTCGGTGAACTCACCCTTGGCAGAGTCGTAACCACGGTTGAACTCTGGTTCGTCGTAAACCTTTCCAACAATCACAGCACCCTCTCCACCGGCGTTGTGAACGATTCTTCTGGCAGGCTTGGTGATGGCAGATTTAATGATTTCAACACCCAACTTTTGGTCGAAGTTAGCAGCCTTGTTCTTGACTTCGTCCAAAATACGGGAAGCCTTGATCAATGCAGTACCTCCACCTGGCAAGATACCTTCTTGAACAGCAGCTCTAGTAGCATTGAGAGCATCCTCGTATCTGTCCTTCTTCTCACCCACTTCGACTTCGGAGGAGCCACCCACCTTGATCACGGCAACACCACCAGACAACTTGGCCAATCTCTCTTGCAATTTCTCTCTCTCGTACTCGGTGGTGGCGACATCGTTTTGTATACGTCTGATGTCGTCACATCTGGACTGGATTCTCTCGTGTTCACCACCTCCGTTTAAGATCACAGTGTCCTCCTTGGTAATGGTAATGGATGCAGCAGAACCCAATTGTTCGATGGTTGCGTTCTCTGGCTTGAGGTCCAATTCCTCGGTGAAAACAGTACCGCCAGACAAGATGGCAATGTCACCCAAGGTGTTCTTTCTGTTGTCACCAAAGCCAGGAGCCTTGACAGCACACACTTGCACTTGGCCTCTCAACTTGTTCAAGATACAAGCAGCCAAAGCCTCGCCATCAATGTCCTCGGCCAAGATCAACAATGGTCTTCTGGTTTGGTTGGATAACTCCATGGATGGCAAGATGTCCTGGATGGAAGAGATCTTCTTTTCGCTCATCAAGATCAATGGGTTCTCAAACTCAACCTTTCCGGTCTTGGTGTTGGTGATGAAGTATGGCGAGATGAAACCGCGGTCAAACTTCATACCCTCGGTGACCTCCATGTCGTCCTCCAAGGTCTTACCCTCCTTGACGGTGATGACACCTTCCTTACCGACCTTTTCCATAGCGGATGCCAACAAGTTTCCAATACGCGAGTCACCGTTAGCGGAAATGGTGGCGACTTGAGCAATCTCCTCGCTGGTGGTGATCTCCTTCTTGTTCTGTTGCAAGAATTCAACAACAGCCTCAACTGCAGCTTGGGTACCTCTTCTCAAGTCCATAGGGTTGCAACCAGCAGCAACGTTCTTGACGGACTCGGTGAAAATGCTTCTACCCAAAACGGTGGCGGAAGTGGTTCCGTCACCAGCAGACTCGTTGGTCTTGGAGGCAACTTCCTGCAATAACTTGGCACCCATGTCCTCGAACTTGTCCTTAAGAGTAATGGACTTTGCCACAGTAACACCGTCCTTGGTAATTTTTGGAGATCCGAAAGCCTGTTCGATCAAAACGTTTCTACCCTTAGGGCCGAGAGTCACGGAGACAGCGTCAGCCAAGGTGTTGACACCTTTCAAAAGGGCAGCTCTGCCCTCAGCTCCAAAGGACAACTCCTTGTGGGAGTAGTGACGGATGAGGTTTCTAGCGGTAGATGCACGTGCTCTCAACATTGTATGTGTGGTTGTTGAAAAGGAGAGAAAGTTAGAGGAGATCTTTTTTTTTTCAGTGACTAGTGCGAGATTCGCAGTGGGGTGTAATACTGGGAGGTCGCGGGTTTATAAAAGTTCGAAAAGTTTCCAGAAAATTCCGCGGTTGCTAGGCCAGCTGGATTGATACAACTTCACCAGTGAAGTTTGAATAGATGTGTCAAACACATATTGGCACATGCAATTGTAGACACTTGTAGACACTCGTAAAAATCGGTCACCGTTCTATGCACACCGATTGCCTGGTAAGAAACTAAGACCGTCTTTATGTTGGTCCCATATTGGGATACTGGTTCTGGAATAACAAGTCCCAGTCGACCATTGGGTGCGGAACCTCAAACTCTTGGCCGCTGTTGCTGAACAACTGATCAAGTGGATCGACAAATCCGGCCATTTGGTCATAATTTGTCGTGTATGTATCTGGTTGGTTATACGGCATTCCCTGTTGTGGCTCCCACAAGTTATTCTCGTTCGTGGCTATGCCTTGGAAGTATGGGTTTGAGAAATCAAAGTCCAGACTGACCTTGGTATTGTTGTTAGGCACAGCATTGAACTTTGCATCGCCAGCACCATTGAACATGTGTTCATTGCCTTGCTTGTAGACATCCAATAATTTTTCGTCATTCAAGAACCGCAGGAAATTGGATGGGGCATCCGGATCAATTTCCATTGAGTCTTGGTTGAATATTGGCTCGAATATGCGGCTTTCGGTATCGTTTAATGTGCGAGGACTCACTTTAAAGTCTTCACTAGATCCGCTTTCACTTGTACCCTTGCTGTGGGAGGCGAAAGCTTCCAAATTCTTCGTATTGGCTTTGTTCTCGGATACACCTACACCAGAACCGGATGCAGTCTCCTTTGAATGGCCAATGTTCATGTTGCTGTAGTTTTGGAATTTTTTGTCAGCATACTTGAAGTTCGAGTACTTCTGCCACAACACCTTAATTGGGTTGACAGGAGCATTATACTTTCTTGGGGTACAGAAACTGAGGTAAATGGCAAAAAGTTTGAAGTGCTTCCCCAAGTAACCGTATTGATCAGGCAGACTTATTATCAAGGTGACGATAACGTGACACAAGACCATCAATACACATATCTCCATTGAAGCGGAGGAATAAAGCTCATCTTCATGAAACACGTTGAAGCGAGGGATCAACGGAATATTGATTCCCTTCTCACGTTCCATCTTCTTGATATACAGCTGTACTATAAGGTATAGTTCATTCGCCATTTCCTCAATCAAGAACACGGTGGAATATTTCTTTGGCACATGATAGAATGGTTTGTTCAAAAACAAAATGATGTAGTAGAACGTAATTTTGAGTGTGTGATTCCGGTCTGCAAGTTTGTCATCACTCTTCATGGATTTGTACAGCCAATCACACAGGGCATCTAAGGATTGCTTCCATTGGAGCACATGAATATTGTACTTCTTCGCCCTGTTGAACTTCACTAAGTAGTTGATACTCGAGTCCTCATGAAACTGAACCGGGTGGTATGTTGACCTTAACATATGTTTTGTATACTCCACTAGTTCGACTGAGTACTTGACATTCAAGAAATCTTCATTGGATTCTGATGGAAGCTTGAGGATGGACAGCGAGATTCTTTCCATGGTTCTTTTGCGCCCAACAGCCAATGCCAAGTATGCCTCGATCAATAAGGTTGCCATGTAACAGCGATTATAGATAGCTTGTACGCCTTCTTGCTGAGCATGCGATTCATCAAAGCCTATATCCATACCAACGCTGCGGCCTAGACCAACCAAGTTCCAGCCTCTTGACCCTTCGCCCTTCAGGATAGCGTGCATTCCTAAAAGGGTGTAGCTCTGTGAAATTGCTAGAGACAGGTTAAATCTTTGCTTATGCAAAAGCATCCTCAAAGACAAATCGAAATATTGTTGGGACTCTTTGTGCTTGATTCTCTCATTCAAAGCACATATGGCATAAACCAATGGCTTATTCAAGAAAGGCGTAGAATAATTTTGTTGCTCGAACAAAGGTAGTATGGTCCCGATATCAAGGATAAGCAGCGCCGTACATGGATGGCAGTCCTTGATGTAGCCATGCACAAGGTTCGACACATATTCGTAATCTTCCTCTAAGGTCACCGGCAAGTCCTGCGAGCCCTTGGCGACAAAGTCCCGACCATCCCCCGGCAGAGGATCAGAAGTGTTCTCGGACTCCAAAGCGGAGTTTTGATCACTATCCGACTCGTAATCACCAGTTTCAAGCTCCACCAACGGAGCCTCATCAGCGTTGCGGTAGTGGTAGATGCTACCCGGGCCAAAATATTGATTTTTGGGGGCAATAATGGGCGCCAGGTTGGGGTCGTTTTTCCGGGGCTGGATATCGGGGTCGGCAGCAAAGAACTCCGAGGTTTCTTGGTATGACGAAGCAAGGGACTCAAGCTTGGCTGCAACACTTTGAGAGTCATTTCTGATTTTAACCAAGTGAGCAATGATCCCTTCAACAAACTGGACGTTAGTCTCCAAGCTCTTCACATAGCCAGCGGAGAAGCGTTGATGTCTCCGATCTTCTTGATTGAACTCACACGTTGTTTTTCTCCGGACACACGTGGAACAAGGCTTGTTTCCATCGCATTTTCTCTTGATTTTCCAGCAGTTCGAGCACGACAGTCTTTTGGACATTCGGTTGCAAACTTATTTTTAGGTTATTCAGCAGCCTGCAAAGACAGATAGCCAGCAGATGAATAAAGGGTAGATTTTCAGAGAATGTACTTTGTGCGCTTACAGAAAGAAATTCAGAAATCCAGAAATAGAGAAAGTGGGCACGAGTGTGTATAGGTCTAGAATGGCCAAGGATGCGCTTTTCACTTGGCTATTAGTAAGTAAAGATCCTTTCGGAGAAGCAGTTAGCCGCGGCTCTCACGTGCCCAGGTGTTGAAATACGAATTCCGCCAAGGCGCCCAAGAAACGCACTGGGGCGCCAGCTTCACCAGGTGCCGTTGGCTACGCAATTCAATAATTATTTGCGCAAGTATCGATTTTGCCGCTTCACGCGGAAGCATGGCGTAAAGATTCACTCCATTATAAATCGCAGTTTACATTGTTCAAGGGTCTTCGCAACATACACACCATGCACACACTTCACTGACTCGCTAAATGGCACACCAAACACTAGAAATACATCAGGCAGACATCAGACAGACATCAGACAGATACTAGGTACAGACACTAGACAAGCCTGAGTGGCACACTACATACACTTAGACCTTATTCGAGACAAAAGTTTAGAAGAAAAAATTAAATTTTTAAATATGTTAGTAATCTACTCATCTATGGGGGGCACAGTTACGTGAAGTTCTGGAGTGTTTTGGGGACGCAGGATTGTCTTACATGACTATCCTGTAGATATCGCGGCCTAAAATAGCCATGCGTAAGATATGTTCGAGTCACAGTAGTTACGACATGACCACGGTCCATAGTAAAAAAATAATTGGAATAATGGGAGTTTTGGAATCTTAACATTAATGGACTCTTAAACTGGAACTCTTTACTAGAGACCCAGAGATTATCTTTAATCCTATGAACCTTTGGTTTGCGTGGATTCTGAAGCTAAATGGCACCCACCGAAAAATCCAGACAGGCATGGTGTGGATGACTAAAGATACTAATCATTCGGCCTAATGCTTAACTAATGCTCGCATAATAGCTGCGAAATATTACTAGGCCCCTTAGAGAACAGCATACAAAGAATTCCATTGGATTTTTGGTATGACATACACAGGACAGGACAGGACAGTAATTATTCTATAAATATTACTCAATTATTAATTACAAAATAAGAAATTTACAAACGTTGGGACCGAAGCACACAATGACTGACTATGAATACACTTCCTGCAGCACCTTCTCGTAGTAGGGTGCAGTCATGAGTCTCCATTTCTTTCCCCAAATTAAAAAGACAATACATGCTCCATTTAAAACCAAAGAAATCATGAACATCAACCACGTGGTCACCACAAGTCCACACTCGGCGATCCACGACTGGATGCCCCACGTAAACCCACATCCAATCATATTTCTCACAAACAACATAAGAACCAAACTCTCAGACGAAAGCTTTGGGTAGCACTCAATTGCATACGTAAGGCAGATAGGACCCGTGGCACTCATGGAGAAGCCCAAGAATCCCTGGCCAATCACAACGGGGATGCCCCAAGGTGCACTATTATTTGCTGCGATACCATATGCAATGACACCCACAGCATTGGTTATTGTTGGGAGAATCATGGCGTAGAGACGGAATTCAGCCTCAAGATATCCATTATTTCTTTTGGCAAGCTGCACGGAGAGCCAGTCCACGAATGTACCTCCATAAAACATCCCGATTATACTTCCCACAAGAGGAGCCAAGTTGGTGAGACCAGTGGCCGAAGTGGAGAAGTCGTAGCGAGTTACAAAAATCTCGGATTGAGTCACACTCATAAGGGAGAGCCACATCATCTGAGCACCGTAGGCAATTCCACCCCAAATTATAGCAGGAAAGAGGGTGGTGAGAACAGGACTGTAGAATAAGCGGAACCATGACTTCTTCAGGTTGTACTCCAACTCAAAGATTTGCATTCTCTTGAGGTATGATCGCTTGGGGACACCGTCAGTGTCACTTCTGGGAGAAAGCACCAGAGTGATATTTTTGTTGTCGGCTTCTTTCGAATCGGAGTCAATATACTTCTCTTCCAGAATTCCAGTGACTTTACCCAAAGGACCTCTTTCAAAGGTTGTGTCCTCCATAAAAAACAACTGGACGACAAACAACACAGCGAAGATGATGATTTGGGCCTCGAAGCACCACCGCCAACTTGGAAAGTATGCAGCAACAATTGGGCCAAGGTACGAGCCGGAGTATAAGGCGAAAATGAGCCACGAGAGCTTGGAGGCTCTTTCGTGAGTAAAGAAAACATCCGTCGAGGAAATCTCTACCAACGAATCAACAGGGGCAGCTGCAAATCCCGAGATAGCATTGAAGGCATAGAGATACTTGAGATTCTTGGCCTTCATGCCGATAATATTGGATACAAGAGCCAAAATTGTGCACATGAGGTAGACAAACCGACGACCTAGCTTAAGAGCAGTTGGCTGTAAAAACACACAGCCAACTCCAAGGAAGAGGAAGCAGAAAGCTGCAGTAATGTTCAATTGGTCATATGTGCAATCCAAGTCAATAGTAAATTGAGTATAGTAGGGCCCTGTCCAGTTCACGGTGACGGCAAGGAAAAACGCCCAGCAGAAGAGCAAAGTGAATTGGGCGTTCTTCTTGCGCTGGCTCCATCTCAATGGATCATTGACATTATTCAGTGGTTGAGGGTCCAAAATGATATCGGCAAGGCTTCCCGTACCTTTTTTGAGTTGCAAAGAGTGCTCCAAGTCAACAAGGCGCACAGTTCCTGGGAGTAGATCGGTACCAGACATCTTGGTGTAGTTTGAGTTTATTTGCCACTAAGCTAGAGCAGGATATCTGCATCTTTATACACGAAATCAGAGCTTCCCTTTGAGCTTATCATAGGTACAGAACACCTGCATGGACCCGCGTAACGCTATTATAGATGGAGCGGAAATGCCAAAATAATAGGCATTCGCCAAAAAAAACGGTGTACTTGAGGGGATCGAGAGGGGTGATTCCGGGGGGGTTTATATGATAGCCTGAGACACTTTTGAAACATTTCCCAGAGTTTGCCACCCAAATAGCCCACCAGACGTTTTTCACAAGTGGTAAATCTGGAGGTAGCTGAAATTCTAGCAGCTTACACCTGCCTATCTTGTCGCGCAACCACTGCGCTATTCAGCCGCTCTACAGACAATAGCTGCACGGCCGATACCAGATCTGTAACAATAAGATTCTGTTTTGAGGCCACCCGACACTTCATATTCCTGGCGCGGAGGATCAGGATCGTCTTCTCTGAGGTGGTCGATTATTTGAAACACGCGTGAAACAGTTTAACGGGTTTCTGAAGCACGTCTAAACCTAAAGTGTCGAAGCGAGCTTCTATAAACATAAGCTGTATTCTGGTACAAAATTTGTGGAAAAGAAGATTCACACTACTTATGGCCACGACTGGTATACAGGTCTGCGACGGAAAGTGCCAAAGTTGGCACTTTTACCCGCCCGCAAGTAGTCATGCATTTCTCCTCAAGTCATCCCTCATGCATTTCAACAATAGCAGCCTCTTCCTTCCCAAAGGTTGGGAACCCGCTGCGGGGAAACCTGATCCTTCTCAAATTACGAACACTTCGCGGCCGCCTCTAGCTAGTAAGAGGGACCAAGGTTTCTGTTGCCGCGCTAGCCTGGCACGCGCGCAGCAGCATCTACCCCGGCTTCATATACGCGAATACACAGTATAGAATCAGAGCACCGGTGATGATCGCCAACGATGGGTTCGTACCGATATCCGCCATCTTCTATGCAGTCTTCCATCCTATCCAGGGAACTAAGATCGTGCATCAGGTGCCCGAGGGCTCCATAGGCAGTGCCTCAGACCCTAACCAACTGCCCAATGTGCTCTTCAACTTTGATACGGTGAAGAACTACATCATCCCCAAGCCACAACTTTGCAACAAGCCTGTCTCTTTCAAGATCAATGATGTACGTGTCTTAGGGTACCCTATCAACATAGAGTCCAGCAGCTACTCCCGGAACTCGTTTAATTTTAACTTTGGCTTTGTTCTTCCCTACAACTCCGACACCATTCCTTACGAATCAGCAGTGGCCCGCATGGGCAAAATGTTTCGGGCTCTAGAAGAACAGCTGCAACTTCTTAGTAAGTTGGATAAGGACCAGGTGTTCTTCAATAAGGAAAATGCTCTGAAAGATAATGGCAACAAGAAGGATCCTCAGTCTGAGAAGTATAGCTTTGACAAGGCAGACAACTCTCTACAAAATGGCAACAAACAAAATCTTAAGCGTAAGGATACTTTGGACTACACTCCAGGCCATGGCCGCATCCAGAAAATCCTGCTTTCTTCTATAGAATCGTTGATCCACCAGATATACCAGGATTTGAACAACTACTCGGAATGCTGCATCCCCATTGACTCCGCCAACAGTGTGGATATTAAGCTTTTCCCGATGTTGCCTCCTCCAATTAATCTTAAAGCATACCAGGTGCCTATGCTGACGGTTAAGCTAGACCTGCTCATGGACGTGATATGGGACCCTACGATGGTCAAGATCCTTCCGTACATCAATGGGCTCAATTTGCTCCGAAAAATAAGCGAACTTGCCGATGCTGACTACCTCCTCACAAAGCAGTGTATCCAGCACCTCATGCACTACCAATGCATACTCTTGGTGGATGTGTTTCAGTTTAACAACATCTACGCACCCACAAACCATATTGGCAACTTTCTAAGAACCATGGCGGAGGATTGCCAGGCTTATATTGCCTCTGGCAATCTATCTGAGAACTCATCGCTTTCAAGCTCCATTTCTCATACGCCATTGCAGTCTGTTTCCAACCTCCCAGCTCCAGATTCGTTGCCAGGAATATCACTGAGTCCACAGAAAGTGTATCTAAATTCACTGGCATTGAGGGCTCCGCCTCAGAATACCTTGGATGCAATCTCCAACAAACTGATAGGAGGCACGGCAATACCTACACAATCCAATTTTAATGGGATTCTACCGCCTCCTACAAAGCAATCTAAGCAGTACGCAGAATCTGCCAGTCCAGTCACAAAGAATGGTATTAAGGGGAGTCATTTGGAGCCTATCCAGGTGCCTTCAAAGGCAACACTCTTCTATCTCTACCGACTGTTAAACCAGGGCCAGACCATCAAAGAATGGTACATACAGCATCAGAAGACCCTTAAGAATATCGATATCCGGCGATTCATCAACTTTGGAGTGGTGCGTGGAATCATCTACCGCGTCAACCTGTATCCGATCCTACATGGGGTCACAAGAAGCATGGAGGCTGGGGACGGTGAAGATGTGGAGTCCCTTTTGGCCCGACTTCAGAGTAAAACAAAAGCCAAAAAAGAGAATGCGGGCCAAGCCGTGAAGGAGCGCCGCAGCACCACTACAGTTCAAGAAGAGCACGAGAAAAAGGGCCGCACCGTGAGTTTCAACCACTTGGTGGAAAACCCAAAGCACGATGCTGGCAGCTCCGTACATCTGGCAGTCTTTGACAGTTCTTCCTCCAGTGAAGAAGAACTCTCGGAAGGAGAAGTCCTGGAAGATGCAGACACCGATAACTGCGAGCAAGAACAACAGGACTTACTAAAGTTGATCAAGCTTGTTCGAGGAGCACAGCATTTTGACTCCATATGCACGGAGTTGCAGATGCCTCGTACAGAGGTGGAGAAGCTATTGGACAAGATTGGTCCTCACTCGGTCATCAACAAGTAACATCGACGCATTATTGTGGAGTGGAGTGAATGACGTAATGCCGAGACCCGAGGATTCAAAGTCAATATGCCGGTACAGCAATCGCCATCGGATGCCGAGAAATTCTTCGGTCTCAATTCCTCGGCACCCAGAAGATACATCAGATTTTACTCCAATTCCCATTGACCATGGCAGAATTCCAAGGTGCCAATGACATGAGTTGTTGCGCGCAGCCTTCGAAGTTGATCGGTTGTACTGCATTAGCGCATGTGGGATTCTGATTCGAATCGCGCGACACGGAAAAAGTAAACAAACAACTACTTTCTCTTCCTCAACCCACCATGTCAGGTAAAGGCAAAGTACACGGAGGCAAAGGAAAATCCTCGGAATCCAGCAAGGCCGTCAGTTCACACTCGGCCCGGGCTGGTTTGCAGTTTCCCGTCGGTAGAATAAAGAGATACTTGAAGAAAACTTCGCAGCAAAAAGTCAGAGTCGGCTCCAAGTCGGCCATTTATCTTACGGCTGTGTTGGAATATTTGACTGCAGAAGTTTTAGAGTTGGCTGGAAACGCTGCCAAGGACTTGAAGGTTAAGAGAATTACCCCAAGACACTTGCAATTGGCCATCAGAGGAGACGAAGAGTTGGACAACTTGATCAAGGCCACGATTGCTTATGGTGGTGTGTTGCCTCACATTAACAAGGCTTTGTTGTTGAAGGTTGAGAAGAAAAAGAACCAGAAGTAATTCCTCGGAACCACCGGAAGGTGCCGTCTGGACTTTCCATGCGTGGCTGTCTGCGGCTACAACGTTCTTAGCTTGCGAGCGATTGAGACACTTTCGTCCGTGCTATCATATGGCTCTGTCTGCGCAAGTAAGGTGTACTATATTTGTTTGTATATTAAAGAAAAATGTGTATGAGCTTGATGTGATTGTATGTACAAGGCAGAGAAGTTCCCGAAGCTCACCATGCCTATGCGCTGTTTTTATTGAGGACTCTTTTGTTGGAGTCTATGCTTGGGCCGCTAGCTTTTTAACCGTTTCAGGCGCTTTTGCTGATGACACTTCTTGTAGTGCTTTTTTGCTCTTCTCTTCTGTTTCATCGGCTAGAGCGGTCAATCGGGTCAATTCGTACGAGAGTTTATCCACGAGCTCCTTGACTTGCTTGATATCGTCCTGCAATTCAGAGATGTCGTTTTTGACGGTGAGCTTCTCGTTATTTGACTTGACGCGACTGCGGTTGCTTTCGTACAATATAAGAGAGCCCGCTACCAGGAATATAAAGAATTCCAGGAGGAAGTTGGCGCCACTTTCAATGGCTTTTTTGTCGTTGAGCGGGCGTATCTTGATACGGTTCTCGCCCAAGAGCTTCATGCGTAACTTGAGGTCGGTCGAATGGACCGTTTGGGCTATTCTGATGCATGCTTTGCGGAATGCTTCGTGCTCTTTGGCTTGAGCTTTCAAGGTCACGGCAATCGGTTTTGCCACAGTCCTGAGGAGAAGTGAAGTGAACTTTAAAGCAATGCCGCTCATGGGGAGACTCTTTAAATATATGGATGCCAGATGCCGCGAAAGGTTGGGGAATGACTAAGCGATAGAATGGCTGGGCCTTTTTCTTTTTTTTTTTTCTTTTTTTTTTTTGAAATTGTTTCAGAATGGTTTGAAAGGCTTCACTTGAGTTGACCAGGTGAGCGTGATGTTCGCAGCGTGTTGGTGAGTCGGGCACATGACCTCGCCACCGTTACTGGTTAAGCAATGAGCACCCAGAAGTAGCTTATAAATCACAACAAAAAAAAGCAATGAGGGGATCTTTCGAGAGCCCAGGTTTGCGCTAGTGCATTTACGAAACAATTGGCCCCCTAAAGAAAAATCCTGAAATGCCTAACGGTATCTCGCGCTACCCGGTCTTTCTTGCCGCGCGAAGCTTGTTCTCAATTGACTGTCGGACATAAGAACCAATAACCCAAGATCCGAGTGGAACCGCATCAAAAAAGGCGTTTTTGACTTATATAATGGCTAAACCAAGGGTTGGAATTGATCAGCTGTTTTTTCGGCATCCGTTGGGATTATGAGCGGGGCGTTAAGAATTGTTTTATAATTCCTCTTAGGCTCTAGATGCACGGACAGCTTGGTTTTTTCTTGGGTGCGCATTATTTTATTTCTTGGACCCTCTGCCCCACATCATCATTTAGCCATGTTTCGCATTACGATTGAACGTTTCCGGACAAACTATATAATCCAACGTATGGTTGGTTTGAGGATGGGTTTTCTGGCCTGCTTCTTTTGTTTGATGTTTGGGCTTATTACTAGCAAAGTTTCTGACTTCTAACAAACGCTCTCACCACCTCAAAGCCAGCACCACGTATCGAATGGCCTTACCATATATCGCTTACGTAGCGATATACATAACCATCTAGTAGGAAAAGGTTTTACTTATTTAATTTTTTTTTTTGATTGCCAATGAACAGGTGTAAGTTCGCTTAACAAAGACATTCCCCTAACTCCCGTGGAAAGTTATTGCATCAAGAATAAGCCTGTTTTTGAATAAGTATTGTGGCAATGTGAGAGTCGTTGCGCACCTACATCTCCCTTTTCCGAAATGCATCTTTGGCCGCAGTTTAGACTGACTAATCAGGATGCGACCGTTTGAGACGGACTACCCCATACAGCTAATGATTGGCTTAAATCGGCAATCCAGTGTTTCGGGTACGAAACGCCAATAATCAACTTTAGAAGCTTACCACGCTGCATGTTTCAGTCCATGTTTCTTGTGTGGCGCTATATTTGACGCTATCTTTGGCGCTACATTGGAAACTTTTTTTGGGGGGCTTTATTGGTTCTGGTGGAACTTTGGGAAATTGTACAGGACTGTGGGGTTTACTAGTATCCTTTTTGTCCTGCACAGTACGCACCGCATTCATATCTTCGAATTTTGTGGGGTTGTCAAAGTCCGAGATCTCGACCATAGTGTAACACGCCTGCCCCAGGCCGTACAACTATAAATATCTGTGCATATCCGCACCTCCTATCTAAAATATCTCCTTTTATCAGATACTCTCTACCTTAACCTTCTTAACTTATTCAAATTCTATCGACACTTTCCCTTTTTGAAACGACATGCCCGAAGAATTGCACTTAGACCACGAGAAAGCTCAAGACCCCCCTACAGGGTTTTTCGACCGCTCTAAGGGTAAGCCCAACTTGTCTTCGCTTGACGAGTACAAGAAATTGTACAAGCAGTCTATTGAGGACCCTTCAACTTTTTTTGGAAAGCAAGCCAAAGAACTCTTATCCTGGGAACGTCCCTTTGACGTCGCCCGCTACCCCGCCTCCACTGAAAATGACTTCAAAAACGGGGACTTGCCCGCCTGGTTTGTGGGTGGTAAATTGAATGCGTGCTACAACGCCGTTGACCGGTGGGCGATCGAGACGTCTAACAAGCCCGCTATTATTTATGAAGGTGACGAGCCTGACACTGGCCGCATCATTACTTACGCGGAGTTGTTGAAGGATGTGTGCAAGTTGGCACAAGCCTTGGTGCAATTGGGAGTCAAGAAGGGTGACACTGTGGCCGTTTACTTCCCCATGATCCCAGAAGCCTTGGTTACCTTGTTGGCAATCACACGTATTGGTGCTGTGCACTCTGTTGTTTTTGCTGGATTCTCCTCTGCTTCCCTCAAGGACAGAATTGTCGATGCCGACTCAAGAATCGTCATTACTGCTGACGAGTCCAAGCGTGGAGGCAAGATCATTGAAACCAAGAAGATTGTGGATGAGGCTTTGAAAGGTTTGCCACAGGTACGCAATGTTCTTGTTTACAAGCGCACAGGTAACAGCCACGTCCCTTTCAATTCAGTAAGAGATTTGTGGTGGCACGAGGAGCTCTCCAAGTACGAAAACTACTACCCACCTACTCCAACTGATTCAGAGGACCCATTGTTCCTCTTGTACACCTCAGGTTCTACTGGAAAGCCCAAGGGTGTGCAACATAATGTTGCTGGGTACTTGCTTGGTGCTTTGCTCACTACCAAGTACACCTTTGACGTTCATCAGGATGACATTCTCTTCACTGCTGGAGACATCGGCTGGATTACCGGACACACGTACGTGGTGTATGGTCCATTGTTGAACGGTGCAACCACTGTGGTGTTTGAAGGCACACCTTCCTACCCAGACTACTCTCGTTACTGGGAAATCGTGGACAAGTATAAAGTTACTCAGTTCTATGTGGCACCAACCGCCTTGCGTTTGTTGAAGAGGGCTGGAACCTCGTTCATTGAAAACTACAAGTTGGACTCTTTGAGAGTGTTGGGATCTGTGGGTGAGCCTATTGCTGGTGAGGTGTGGCACTGGTACAATGATAACATCGGCCGTGGAAAGGCTCATATCGTTGACACCTACTGGCAAACTGAGTCTGGTTCGCACTTGTTGACCCCATTGGCTGGAGTTACTCCCACCAAGCCTGGATCTGCCTCTCTCCCATTCTTTGGTATTGAACCCCATATCTTGGACCCCGTGACTGGAGAGGAGTTGAAAGAAAACGGTGTGGAAGGTGTCTTGGCAATCAAGAACGCTTGGCCATCGATCTCCAGAGGTATTTTGAACGACTATGGTCGGTTCATTGACACATACCTCGGCCAATACAAGGGATACTACTTCACAGGTGATGGTGCAGCTAGGGACAAGGATGGCTTCTTCTGGATCTTGGGACGTGTGGATGATGTGGTCAATGTCTCAGGTCACAGATTGTCAACTGCAGAGATCGAGGCAGCCATCATTGAGCATGATCTCGTTGGTGAGAGTGCCGTTGTTGGGTATGCCGACGACTTGACCGGCCAAGCTGTGGCAGCCTATGTTTCATTGAAGTCTACATTCAAAGCTGACGACAAAGAGACTGTTGATGCTATCAAGAAAGAATTGATCTACACAGTGAGGAAGGAAATCGGACCATTTGCTGCGCCTAAGTTGATCTTGCTTGTTGACGATTTGCCTAAGACCCGTTCCGGTAAAATCATGAGACGGATTTTGCGTAAGGTTTTGGCAGGAGAAGAAGACCAGTTGGGTGATATCTCCACATTATCGAACCCTGACGTCGTGGGACACATCATAGATGTTGTTAAGGCAACTAGGAAATGATCCCGTGATATGATTATTGTACTTTCGAAATTAAATGTTTATGCAATAAAATGTAGTCTTCATACGATCATATGGAATCTTTCCATCCCGAGATTCCCTCAAGTAGCGATTGAGCAGTGGGTTTGGCCGCAGTCACGTGGGGCACTATGCCCTTTTGAATCAAGTACTCCTGCGTTGTGGGCCCAATGCATGCAACTTTGGCACCGTCTGGAATCCCCTCTGTTGCCAAATGGGCTACAATGGACTCAGTGGCCTGTGGACTAAAAAATATTAGCCACGATATGGGGCGTTGAAGAGCAGTGACGTAATCTGCAAGGATCGTGCTCCTTGGTTCCGTCTTGTATATCACTGTTTCATGGACATTCATACCATTCTGCGAGAGTTTGACCGGAATGATATCCTTACGGATTTCGCCGGTGAAAAAGATGATCTCACCGTTAAAATCTGTATCAAACGGACTCATTTGCAGCTCACGCTCTTTGAGAATTATATCCGCTAGTCTGGCTCCATTACCTGCTTCAGAGCCACCACGAACGTCCTGGAACCCATTCTCCTGGAGCACTTCGAAAGTAGCAGGACCCACAGTGTAGCCACATTTACTGCGGATACGGCAGGCCATCTTGGGGTCCTCCGCTGTGATTAGGCGAAGACACTCATGAAACACCTCCACTGCCCGCTGAGACGTGATAATAAAGGCTGGAGCAGCATGGAAACGGTCACTCAAAAGGAAATCCACGGTTTGAGAAACATCTACCGGTGAGTGGTTGAGAAGAGGGATGAAGTTAGCAATATGACCGCTTCCGGTGAAGCTTCGCTCGTAGGCATCTTCTGGGACCGTTTTGTTTTTTAGAAGCACTAGTCGGAGACTGTCCAGCGTCATGGGTATTGTGGTTTCTTGGATATGCTTGTTGTAGAGCCCTGGTGTCTCCAGATATAGATGCTTATCTTGTAGATGCGAAGAACGTGCATGGCTTACACCAGATGAGCGCGCATTATGGGTACTGTGATTGGTGGTTAGCCCAGGTGGAAAGTGTCCAGGTTTTAATGGATTTTGCAGGAATAGTTAAATCCTAGTTTTGGTTTAGCTGTGTATTTATGTGCTAATTAGGTTATTTTTATTATGTTATTAAACGATCACGTGCAGACTAAAGCATCACTTGCAGTATCCAGTTCAACGTGCTGCCTTCAGATATGAATGTAGATGCATGCGAAAAACTTTAAAATTAACGATGGAACTTTTGAGCCTTTTAAATAAATAGAATGTGTCTGTTATTTCTTTTCTTGATCTTTATGCTTTGACGTTATGGGATTAATGAACTCAGTTTGAAGTTTTGGGATATTTTCGCAGCTATGCGAAGAAATACAAGTAAGCTGGGATCAGGATAAGTTTTCTCTACATTTAAAGATATCACATTATAATTTTATTCTTGGCTCTATATAATCACGTGGAAAGTTAGTTTATTATCGCCATCTGACAATCTTTTCATTATCATAGAAGTTGCAGTTGTTCGCCGTCGAAACTGAATAACTCCTTTAATGTATATGGTGTATGTTTCCTGCAAGTATGAAAGCCACTGGAAATAGATGGCCACCCCAGATCGAAGTTTACAAGCAATCTGCGCATGTCGAAGTTAATTATTGAAAAGTGATTAGCATATACATAGATAATAACTAAAATTCGATTTGAAAAACGCAAAAGCACACAGACTGATCAATATCTCCGCATTTGTTCAAGGACCATCTTCTGCTTTGTTGAGTTTTTTTTCACCAACGCTGGACCAGCAGCTGGACAGCTTCGCCTAGGCATTCAAAACCTTGTCTCTGTAATGACAATCGTAGAGCCCATTATAGCGCCAATCGCTCGACACTAGCTTTTGAAAACACCTTAGCAAGTCGTTCATTACCAACAACAATGTTTCCGATGGTATCACGACCATATTCCTTAAACCTTTCGATGGTCTCAACTTTGTAACCCGTGATAGACATGTAGGCAAAGAGCCCAAGAATCATGAACAAAACTGGAAGCCAGAAAAACAACAACATCTTATCATTCTTGACTGTCTTCCTAGGATGGTTGATGTATGAAATTACCATATCTTCTGAAGAGTCGGAACCAATCTCCACTTCGTCATGTGATCTACCCTCTTTGAAAGTGGAACTGTTTTCAGCATCTTCATTGAGTTCTCTCTCCAACTGCGTCTTAGGTTTTGAGAAACCGTGACTGCCGAAGGGAAAAAGATCGTCATAAGTTGGCAACTCTGTCTCACCATCATTGGAAAATACAGCAGTTTTGACTTTCTGCCACAATCCCACAGGTGTGCCTCCTTCTCCTCTTCTGACACCCTCGCCATTTCCAGATTCGTCTATTTCAGAGAATTCGGACTCCTCACCAACTTCATCGAAGTAGTCTGCTTCATTCACCTCGTTTTTCCATGCTCTGCCCAGTTTTCTGTCATCTAGGTCAGAGAATTCATCATCACTGTCAAGTTCAGAATCAGCAAAGTCTGATGATTCGTTTCCAGAAAGAGGAATGCTCTTGTAAGCTTTCTCGCTGGCTTCACCGAAATCAGCTCTTGAGGTTGGTTCCACTGGGATATCGTCTTCACGAGTCATTCTGGAGATATGTCTGCCGTAGTTCATGACATACATAGAATTCAATGAGTCCACGCTGTTACAACGATTCATTGGGTCCTCCGTTGTGTCAGATGCTGATCCATGACTGCTACTGGTTTCCTCATTTGCGGCCCAAACATCATTCTGCAACTTGCTGAAAAAGTCCAAGACATTGAGATCACTGTAATCTTTAAGCATCTTCTCATTGCTCAACTTGAGATTCCAGTTGGCTTTGCAATCAATGAAAACATTAATCAAGTCTCTGTAGCCACACATTGATGCAATGAACAAAGGTGTGAGTCCTTGGTTATCTTTGAGATCAATCTTGCATCCATGAGTGATCAAGAAACCAACCAACTTAGAGTAATGTTTCAATGTTGCCAAATGAAGCAAAGCCTGTCCCTGACTGTTGCTCAACTGCCAGTTTGGAATGATAATTGGACAGTTAGGAAGATCCACTAACGCAAGGAAATTGATTAAGATATCCTCAGTTGAAAGATCAGACTTGTACAATTTTTCCACGGCCCTATGTACGTTATTGTACCATTCCATTTCCTCGGTCTTCACTCCAGGCGAATTGCCAAGTAACGCTTCTGGCGACTTATCTGAGCTATCTGATCCCACGATTCTCTTTGCAATGTTCTTCGCGTCCTCTAATCTACCATTCATCTTAAGCCCCACGATTTGCAAGGCTAACTCAATCAATTGGCGATCAGTATCATCAGTATACGTGAAGATCAGCTGTTGCGAACCTACCATGACGTGATCATGGTCCTCAAAACTGACCAAAACCTGCCCTGGTTGCAGCGCAGGAGGTAAATATGTGACAATGGTACTTTCCGACCAGCAGTGAGTAGCTAAAGCGGTCTTTGACCCAAACTTCACTATTAAGCCCTGTCTGAAGTTGAAACCTAAAAGTGTCACCTCTATACCTCCCCTAATTGGCCCTTGCGCAGGAATAATTTTCTGAATGGCTGGCTGTTGTTCATAGCGAGTAACCATTTGCAATTGCTGCAGCAGCCTTTGCCTGGAAATCAGTGCAGCCGGAACACTTGAATGGTAAGCACCTCCGAAAGGCCCACCCAAGGTATTCTTGGAATTGAGATTGTGGATTGAAGCGTTGGTGTCACTGTTACTAAGAGGCGAGAAACCACTGCCATTAAACATCGGATTAGTCGAGGAGTTGTAAGAATCATCAAATGACAACTTCTTTCTTTTGTAGCCACGTGAAACATTGTTAGCAGATTCGTTATTAGTATCAGTGTTTGCCAAGGCTTCAGATGTAGAATCCTCCACAGAATTTGGAGATGAATGCTGTAATCTGGCGTCAGGATCATTATTCTGTAATGTAGCAAACTGCCCTTCTTTTATTGCAGATGAAGAAGTCTTCTTTCTGTCCATAATCATAATAGGCTGGGTTACATGCTTTGCAACAATCTTTCCGGTATAATCTCTTGCAACGAAAAGAAGTTTGAAACCATCCAGTTCCTTGTGATGTCTGCAATAACAGATAATTCTGGCAGAGAAGTCGAGCGTTTTGAATCTGTCATTAATCAATCCAGTTGGTGGAGGAAAACTAACGATCTCTTTACAGTTGAAAAAGATCGCCTTTTTGATCATATTTTCATCTGGCCATGGATTTGATGCTTGCCTCGACGAGCCGCCAATGGAGTTTGTTGGAGAGTCAGCTTCATTAACACCAGTTTTAGATCTCAGTGCCCGTTTGTGCTCACGCTTTATACAACGAGAACAAATGTTACACGAGGTCTTTAAATTAGACGTCATGACATATGTGTCCATGTAAAGCATGTTCTGTTTCAATATATCTGGAAGAGTGTCAACTGGATCTTCAAGGCAAAACTTGGACTTGGACATTAGATCTTGGGGAATGTGTATGAGAGCCTCTTTTGGAGCAGGACTGAATTTGAAACGCAACTTTATTTGTGTTTCAACACGGGAGTATGATGGAGGGTTTAACAAGTCAAGATCATATGGGAGTTTGGACATTGTTTCTTCTGAAAAGTCCAAAAGAGAGGGATCAGATATTTCGATACTTTCAGGGCAGGTTTTCATCATGTTGTTTCCAAACTTCACTTTCGAGAACTCTTCACGCACGGCATCATGGCCGTCCAAGGAGGGTGACTTGTAAGCAAAGTCACCATCGGTTATTGAGTGCTTTGGGCTGGGATTAAGGCTGAAGAAAGTTGCATGAGGACTGGCGTCATCTTTCAAGAGGGTTTCAGGGCCCTCTTTGCCAAAATCGGTTTTATCGAAAGCACTCTCATCATGGTCGAGAGTGTCTTTCGTTTCAGCATGGAAAAAGGAATCATTATCATGGCCGAGTTTGTACAACGAGTCGCCTCCGAAAGCATCGTAATCAGCATTATCGTCATGGGGCTGGTTATGATCAGGGATACCGGCGTTCAAGGAATCAAAAACACGCTGGTCCAAGAATTCATTTAGGATGTCGTGGTCATCCTCCCTATGTAGTAGATTATCATGGTTGAGGGAGTAGTTATCGTCAGCCAAAGCCATTTTAGAGTATGGACGTATATTGGAGATATTATGGGGGGCAAGCTCGGGAAGAGATGGGTCTTTTATTGATCTTTGATTTTGACTCTGGATAACCGCTTCTGTTTTCAGCACTAGTTCGTGTCAAGGAAAAATAGAGTATGTGTGCGTGCGCACTTTCCTCTACCGAAAAAGAACCACGTTAGGTACTGATTTTCCTATTTTTTTTTCTTTTTTCTATCCTCTACTTCCGTTCCGACGTGTTCGAATGCACTACTGCTAAATAACGTGTGGAACAGAAGAGAAGATTGATTTAGCAAAAGTGCCAAAGTGGGAAGTTTATAGGTTTAGACTCCCGAGCTGTAAGCAATTTTGCAAAGATTAGGTATGGTGGTTAAGAGTAGATGAGGTGAGTTATTACAGCGCTGTGCTCAGGAAACGCAGCCATGATATAATTAGGGGTAGATGGGCAAGCTCGGCTATATCTTCCCTGATGATAGTCACATGGCTCGCTTGTGTATAGATTCTTGGCGGCGAGGTGCGGCAGATCTAGGTCATGGAGCAAGAGATGCAGCCGGCTCCTCGGTCACAATGCGCCTACAATTTGTTGGGTGCCAATATGTTGGGGCTGGAGGAGAATGCGTATATGCACACCCAGAAAGGTTCGCCGCACTCCTTGGTGCACGGGTGCGGGCTTCCAGGCCAGTCTTAAGGTTCTCCCGCGCATATTCGCAGGCACGAGGCGTGACTTAGATCTTGCTTGATCTGGCGTGAGATGAAGTGAGGGGATTGGTGTGACATAAAAGAGTTTATCAGGAGCAGAGTTCCTCCTGACAATTTTTTTTTCGAGTGTTTCCATATTTCGATGATTTCATATTTGGAAAATTTCATAGTCATCACCAGCTCTTAGTATGGGTTTTCAGATGGGTTTTCATTACTAATAACCACTGTAAAAGGGGGGATGGGGTTAAGAGGTCAGTGTTTTTGCCAGGTGAAATTGCTGGTACCGCAGCTCGGCAGTAGTTGACAGTGTTTTGCCAGCAATCGTGCGACCGGTGACATGAACTTTTGTTCAAGACAGCGCTGTAACAATAGAAACTGTTCCAGCTATTGATGCGCGGGAAAACCTTCATGAATAGCCGGTTATCTATACACGACGGCGACCATTGTTTCCGTATAAATTATTAGGGTCGAGCCTCGGTTCCTCTGAATGTATGAATGTGCTTATTGACAATTGATTTAAGCAAGTATATTCCGTGCACTCCTCGATCCGAATTTTTTCCGAACTCCTTAACCACTACATCCCTTCTCTTTCTATCCTGTGATTTGTCGGCCTAACTCATTCAACGGTTCGTTTGTTTCTCGAATCTACTTCGATAGATTGCGGCTATTGCAATCGAGACACTCCATGTTATGCGCGTCCACGTCACGTGCCTTACTGGCCATATACTTTAGAGCCGCAAGAAAAAAATAATCCAGCTTGACGTCACATACCATGCCGAAGAATACCTTATACGTGACAGGCTTCACGAAAGAGTCCAAAGCTGCAGACTTAGCTCCTGACTTTGAAAAGTATGTTCTCTAGAATTCACTTCCATCCACCATGCTCCCTTTCTTTTCCTCCACTTCTGCTCTCAACGTCCCTCTACAATCACTTGGAATCTTCCACTCACTCGGTCTCTCCAATCTCAACCCAGAACATTAACTAACCCATCCTAGATTCGGCGAATTAGTCAGATTAGACATCCCTCCTCCTAGAACCGACGACGGAGAAAAATATGCCTTCGTCGAATACAAGTCTACTGAAGACTGCGAAAAAGCTCTCGAGCTAGATGGAAAGGCTCTTCCTTATGCCAAAAAAGACGGACTCACAGTTCAACTTGCACGCTCCGATCCATTCTCTTCCAGGAGTCATCGTGGTGGTCCCAGAGGAAGAAGTGGCTATAGGGGCCCTCATCCAGCCAGGCCTGGTAGAGGTGGCTACGGTTACCCGAGCCCTTATCCTCCTCCTGCCGGCAGAGTCGGCTATGGAAGAGGCGGCTACGGCTACCAAAGCTACGGCTACGAAAGAGCTAGCTACGGTGGCGGCTATGGTCCTTATCCCGGTGGAGACCGTGATGGCTATGGTGGCTATGGGGGCTATGGCGGTGGCTACGGTAGAGATGATTATTATGGGGGCTACGATGACTACAGACGTGGTCCCCCAAGAGATGACCGTGGTGCCGGGTACGAGTACCGTGACAGATATGGAGGTGAACGCAGAAGACCTTCCGATAGAAACTACGAAAGTAGAAGGCCGTATCACGGCGACCGGGATTCCAATGAACCCAGAACTGAATCCGCCTCTCACAATGGTGAGGATTACGGCAGAGGCAGATACTCCAGATCTAACTCCCCAAACAGAGCCAAGTCCAGATCCCGCTCCCCAAGTCGTTAAGCGACTAAACAAAAAGGACCTAAGATTCTCCAAGCAAAACCCAAACCCATACACTTCCAACGTCAAGAATGCGGGACCATGCAAGTTCGACCAGACCCTTTCAAGAATAATGATTTTGATCCTACTGTAATAGAAGACATCCTCCAGACCATCATCTATCCCGTATTTATTTATGTAACTCCTGTCATATCATTTGTCTATACTATCACTAATTACCATCCAAAATCTGAATCAATCCTATAAATTATGGTATTCAATTGCATCTATAATAGCACAAACAATAGCAGTCATCCGAAAACATGCTCTCATCGAAAACTTTTCGAGAGTGTATTTCAATTCCCTCCAATATTAGTTGGCATTGTAGCCAAAACACCCATGCGAGCCACCGAATTGGTTGTTGGGTACCGTTTCGTAGTACGAAGGTTTGTTTCGCGTAAGGCTAGGAAGATGGATGTCAACACCAAAGTATCTGTGGGAACTGAAAACGTGGACGAGAGGTCTGCTTGTCTTACGTCTCCTCCAAAATGGTCGAGGCTATCATCAAGAGACTGATATATATCGAATTTCCCAACTTCCGTGTGCTTTTTCGGAACAATCAGTGAATCTTTCATGTAAACGCATGAATCGGTGTATCGCGAGAATGGAGGCATATTGTTTGGAATGTAGCTGTTCTCATACGACCGGGTCAACAGCGGCGCACGTTCTTTAAGAATAGGGTTGTCCCTATTTGGCACTGGATTGTCAAATAATTCGGGCTCAGTATCTGCTGCTAGAGTCTTATAATTGTTTTGCTGGTTTGATGCACTGGGGTTCAAGGACTTTTTCTTTGCTAGGGAAAGTAAGTCGTTGTTTTGTTGCTTATTGATTAAGCCATCAACTAAAGAAGGCTTGTTCTCGTCGATGATGAAGAGTTTCATGTCAGGATTGTAGTTCAGAATGTATGCAGTTGCCATTGAGGATCCAAAGATCCTGAACCTGGTGCCCTTGAACTTGAAGTCTGTGAATGGGCGGAAATTGCACTGATATGCCAATACCTTAAAAGGTTGCATTCCAGCAGGCTGAAACAGGAAAATGTATCGTTTATAATGATTGAAGCCCTTCATTTGAACTGTGCAAAAATCATATGTTTCAAAAGCATCGCCTTCGTCATGTCCGGCAGGACGATCTGGGACTTCTTTAAAGCGCTTCAAGACCATATATGGTACGTTTTTCCGAAATGATGACATGTATGGAAATGTCACCTTGAAGAGTGGAAGTCCTTTCCCAAGGACTTTCTTTTCGATTGGAACAATGTGGTTCCGAGAATCCACAACAAACGAAGGAAGAGCCCGTTCATTATAAGAGCGCAGTCTAGAAGCTTGGTTTAAACCTTCTTTGTGGGCCTCTGTTAGTGTGCTGTCTGAATCTGGGGTAATCTCTAAGCCGTTCATTGCATCAACAGGCCCATCATCAAGTAGGCTCTCGCAACTGCTCTCTTGTTTGACAATTTTGCTCGTTTCATGACTAGATTGTTTTTCGGCAGAAGCCTGTTTACCAGAGAGTCGTCTTTCTGGTTTAAGCTTATCAGCCTTGTGCTTGGTAGATTTCAGAGGCCTCGCATCTGGTTTCTTTAGGGAATTTCTTCTCTCGCTCGAAGCCACACTTGAAGTCAGTGAGTCAGAGTGCTTAAAAAAATGGTCTTTGTTCACCTTCAAGATTTTGGAGTTCGCATCGTACAAAATCACACTGGATTTCTTGAACTTTTTGGCATTTGCCTTTAATTCCTTGAACAACTCGTATGAGGGCCGGTCGGGAAACACAAGATAATCCGTTTTCAACAACTCCGACACCAAAATAAGCGAACGTTTGTAGTCATAATTGTTGGGTTGAAGGCCCATGATAGCAGGGCAATTTTGAGGCATCTGCTGTCTCTGGTCAGCAGTCAAAGTATTGGGATTTCCAATGAGAGTTTTCACGTCATCCGAAGATACAGACTCTCGCTCGGTATCCGTGGCCACCGAGTAGTTATCGTCAATTCTATCCACAGAATCCATGACAGTTTGGCTTTGCGAAGTCCGTCTTCTATTCTGAGAAGCCCGCATTCCTCGTGCTTCTGCCTCGGCCCTTTCCCTTTCCAAGCGAACACGCCTCAAGAGAAAAGGCACGTATTGGGAGAAATTTTCATAGTACGTAGGCTGGAGATCTAGTCGCAGCCGTTCCACCGGGAAGAGTGTTTCCGACTCCGAGAGTGCCACCGATAAAACATCCGAATTTGGAGATAATGATTCCTCGAGTAGGGCAGAATCCTGCGGTAGCAGAGCACCGTGAGGATTGAAGTGTCCGTTTGGCGACGTCAGAGTATGTAGCATAGCTTCATCTTCGATAGCATTGGAGTCAGCTGAAACATGGGAATTATCTGAAGTGATTGTACCTGTTCGAGACAGCAGACTGGCACGATGCGTGAGCGATGGCCGCAGGTGTTCAGGGGAATAGATCGTGGTAATTCCGCCTTGCACATGGAATGGAGCACTAGTACTAGATTTGCGCCTGAACAACTTCTTCATTAGCCCAAAAGTTCTTTTCTGCGATGAAACGTGGTCAAGGGGTCTCGAGTGATTTAAAGTGAGGTGTGGATAACAGTCAGATGAGATCAGAATCTAGCTTTTTAGCTTGGAAAGTCTAACGGGGGGTCGTGGATGGAAATACCTTTTGCGTCACTTCTCTACACATGGGTTTCAAGCAAGATATAAAACCTTCGATCCTGCAATTTATCCACAATCTAGAAAAATGGCCGCGGGCGCTCTTGTAGTATATAGCTGATTATCAAGGCCTGGCTTCTGGGCCAATATTTAGGGCGCGAAATCTGTTATCACCTCTCTGCAGTCTCTAGACACCCTCCTGCTCGGGTATGCTATCGTAAGCTGTAGGTACTGCGTCTCTGATGCCGCACTGCAGAAAATGTCCCACAGTAACTAAAACTAGTGTTATACGAGGGTCAAAGCAAGACCCAGGTTGAATGATATAATTCTGGTTCACCCGTTGTTTCAGAATATACCGTGATCTACAGACACTTGCTTTTTTTCTTTCTAGTTTCGTTTATGCCCTATTACTAATCTGTATGTCTCTATTGTCTGACATCCATTGACAATTCAGCACCGCGTTAGATGAACATTGGACACGACTCTCTCCACACTTTACTACCGCGCAGCTCTCCAGTTTTGGCCTTCCTACCGCTTTCCCCCAAGTTGAACTTTACTGTGTACAATGGCTCAATTGCGGAGTTCCTCAAGGCTTGCTGCCAAAGCTGTCGCCACTTCTGAACCAGATGTACCGCCCCGTACTAAGAAGGCAAAAGTCTCCAAAACCGTGACCCCAAAAAAGTCACGGAAAGATGAAGCAAAGTCAGATGCTTCTGCCGAACATTCCAAGAAAGAAAAGGAATTGGAGGTGGGTGATGAAATCCCGGACTTGACCTTGAAAGACCAGAATGGTCACGACGTGAAGTTACGTGAAGTGGCCACCAAATCTAAGTATTTGGTCATCTTTGCTTATCCCAAGGCATCCACCCCTGGTTGCACAAGGCAAGCCAAGGGGTTCCAATCCAACTTGAAGGATTTGAAGAAGTTGGACACTCAAGTCTTTGGGTTGTCTGCAGACTCTTCCGCTGCTCAATTGAAGTTTGCAGAAAAGCAAGGGTTGGAATATCCCTTGTTGGCGGACACGTCTTCAAAGTTGATCCGTATTCTTGGCGCAAAGAAGCACCCATCTGGTACCAAAAGGTCTCACTGGGTATTCGTGAACGGTAAGTTGAAGATCAAGAAGATCCAGATTAGTCCCGAAGTCAGTATTCAGAGTGCTCTCAAGGACATTAAGGCATTCTAATTACTTTTTTTTTATTGTGCAAAATTCTTTGAATTAAAGTACTGAAAAGTGGTGCTGGACTATGCAGAGGCAGACTTCAAGAAGGAGATCGAGTGAATGAGTAACGCCAAAAGAGACAATACTTTCGAAGCCCACCAAACGTGTTGAATAGCAAATGAGCAATAGGTAAAATTAAAATGCCACAGGGCTTTCACTGGGTCAAAGTGACCCGTCATAAGCCCGGTTTGTCCCCCAAATTCACCCATCATTGCTCTCACCACCACCTCACGTATGTGCTTGCGGTCACTGGCATCAGATACTTCCTTGGATGCAACCCACTCGCCATCTATATGGTTGTAGATGCTATCACAGCCCACATGGTCATGACCCGTGAGAATTATCCCTTCCTTATCTGCGTTAGGAAATACAATGTCCAAGACCTCCTGAGAGGTATCGTAGAGCAAGTGGTTCTGAGACCGAAGCTTACCGTTCTTATATGGCTCTCGAGTGTAATTCTTGTAGTACCTGTGCTCCGGTCCGTCGGCACACAAGCCTTCTTTCTTGTAGAAAGGAATATGAGTCAAGAGGACCGTGGAGCCCTTGAAATCGCCCTGGGTTTGCTCTAAAAAGTCAAGGAACGACCATGTGTAAGCGCGGAACTCCTCTTGTAATGCTGGCCCCTCCAAAGACAAGGAATCGAGAACCACCATACGCCACTCCTCGGGGGTGCCCTTGTTGTAGTAGATGACGTAGTTGTTCTGGCCAAAAAGGTAGTGGAAACGAGCCATATGTTGCCATGTGGCATCACCACTATAACCCACGTCGTGGTTTCCCGTTAGATTGATAAAAAGCGGATTCTCGAAATTGGGTTGGTGAGATTCGGGAAACTGCCAATCATAAACATCCTCGTAACACCTCGAAGCAAACCGAGAGGCTGGGTCCATTTCCGTCTCACTCTGGGACCAAGATATCCAATCGTAGTCCATGTGATTCGTCCATGCATCAATCACCGTCTGCTTGTAAGCAGGGTCTCTAGGGAACAAACGCTCCACGAACCGATAGGTCCGATTGTAGAACTCCAGATCGTAGATCCATTGGGACGAGAACTGGTCACCCATAACTGCCACATGGCTCGGCCTCAATCTTTTCTGCATAAGGCGATAAATATGGCCCAAGTAGTGGTCGTTGCCATAGTTATCAAGCCGTTTGATGTATGGAGTAGAGGGCCAATTTCCATTGATCTGAGGATCTCCAAAAGTCAACATGTGAATGTCCGAAACGACCCCATCTTCATAGACCTTGGTAACCTTGGGCTTCTGCAAAGATGGGAAATTAAGAAGCAACAATTGAGCCAAACGGGGTGGTAGAAGCTCCACCACGCTGTACTTAGACTGCAGCTCGGAACCGGCCCACTGACACTGGCCATTCTGGTTGACTATATCGGGGTAGAAGTAGACGAAGAAGTTGAGCACCAACGCAAGCCCAGTCAAGCCCCACTTGAAGTTTTGAAAGTGTTTCATGATAGTAGCTTGAGCAGGAAGTAGTCTCCGTGATCTGAACAGATGTACTGCTAATCGCGTGATCGAGTGCACGGATGCGACTGGAGTTCGAGACCGGTCCATCGCACACTATACGTTCCAGCCTTGGGTTTTAAAATTCCCTAAGCATAAGTCTTCTACTAAAAAATTGTTTCTTTGTTTAAAAATTGTATTTCTCTATTAAAATTGTTTTTTTGTTTTAATTTTGTTCCACTTGCGGATACATTAGCAGCTCTGTCGAGCCCTCATAAGCTGCCACTCACTAATCTTAGTACTAAATGACTAGCAGTAGATATCACGATAATAGTACCTTTTTTACTCTGGAATAGCTACATTGATAGTCCGTAATTGTTTCATTATTTCAAGTAACGTACAACACATATTTTATCTCATGTTTAATCACTTATCTATGCTATCTATCCCCTTACAAAGACTCGCTCAAGGCAGCGTTCAACTTGGACACCTTGGAAGCAACGGACAAGTCCACGGTCTTGTCACCAATATCCACAATCAAACCACCCAAAATTTCTGGGTTGACCTCGTTAGACAACTTCAAGGTCTTGCCGGAGCCGACGAAAGACGACTTTTGGATAGCAGCTTGCAAACGTCTCAAGATCTTGGAGTCCAAGGTTTTAGAAGAAGTGATGGTAGCCTCAACAATACCCTGGTGAGCATCGTGCAATTGGCCGAAGCTGTTGTAAATGGCGTCGAATTCTCCCAAACGGTTGTTGTCGGACAAAACGCCCAAGAAGTTGGACACGGTCTTGTCCAATTTCAACTCCTGGGTGAGGGTTTCAATGACGGCTTTACGGTTGTCCTTGGACAAACCTGGGTTGGTCAAGTAGAAGCTGACCTTTGGGTCCTCCTTGATCAATTCGGAGATCTTGGTCAAGCCTTGGAACGAGTTCTCCACTGACGACTCCTGCACGGATGCCGAGTACAAGGCGTTGGCGTATGTACCCTCGACACCAAACAATTGAATGGGTGGCTTGACAGCCTTGGCTGCAGAGGCCATGGAGCGGGTGAAAGCACGAGACATCATTTTCTTATGTTGTGTGGTGAGTAGATGTGTGATGAAAATCAACTGGTGCGTTGCCTGGTTTTTCTTCGCGCTCGGACATGCTGTGCGCACACTGATTGGCCGACTTGTCGTGCGCGGCACAAACTTCCACCTTTTGCCTCCTAACAAAACTCGAAAATACTTTCACCCGACATTCATCTTTCAAATTCAATCCTTGAAGTTGTCTGTTTGATGTCCTTTGTGTGGGGTTATAGTGTATTCGTTTTTTGGTTCAACCATATCCTGCACATAATCCTCCTCAAGTGAGCACAAGATTTTGCATCCACCAACATCGACATAAATATCATATAAAATCAAAAAAGCAACCTATTGAGAGCTTCTTATCTTGAAGAATACGGGAATATTTTCATGGATTTATTTTTCACATAACTTGAAAGATCGACGATGTTGTGTTTTAGGAGTATGTGAGTTTCTTGTTCAAATCTGCAAAGAGTATCCATACTTCTAGAAGAAAAAAAAGTCTTTTTCCCCATTAACGGTGTCATTTAACGGTGTCATTTATGTGGATCGAAAGTCAATGGATTTTGAATGTTAAATACTCACTGTACCTGGAAAACTATTGTGTGTCAAAGGAATAATAAGTTCTTCTTCCAATAGGCCAAATACCTAAAACAGACCAAGCAAAACTAAACAAAAAAGTAACCAAATTAATCACCAAAAGTAGTCCACTCAATAGAAGAAAAAAACGAAAAAAATCATCTGAAAGATTCCCCTCAGCATAGGATCACTTCTCAAACTACCCCAACGTATTCTACCAGATCGAAAGTGCTCGCGCACCCGTGCACCGCGACATGAAAAAAACCTGGAAAAAAAGCCCAAACAATTTCCTTAGACCACAATGTTCAGCTTGACCAAGCAAACGTGGGCTTCCCGCGGCTTGGCATTGATCCGTTTCCAGTCCACAGCTGGTGCTGCTGCCCAGTCTGTCCTGGCTCTCAATAATACCACGGATTTGGAGCTCAAGGACGCCACCTACAAGAGACAGCGGAAGCTAGCGATGGCTCAAATCAAGGTGAAGTCTTACGCCAACGGTCTCAACCAGCCGGGATCCACCAATTTCAGAAAACCAATTCACGAGCATTTGCACAAGGGTGGTCCGGTGCGTGAATTGACCGTTGCTAAGAAGAAAACTGCTGGTCGTAACAACACAGGTCACATCACCATCCGGGGTCGCGGAGGAGGACATAAAAAGAGAGTGCGGTTGGTTGATTCTCACAGACTCGAAAGTGGTAAGCAGACGGTGTTGCGCATAGAGTACGACCCAAACCGGTCGGGCCACATTGCATTGCTTGAGCACAACGAGACGAAGAACTTGTCGTACATCTTAGCTTCTTCTGGGTTGCGTGCTGGTGATGTTGTGGAGTCCTTCAGAAATGGAATCCCTAAAGATTTCATTGATGAGATGAATGCCACCAACAACGGAGAAATCGATGAAGCCTTGTTGAACTCCAGAATCATGCAGAGAGGTAATTGTTTGCCCTTGAAGATGTTGCCGGTTGGATCTGTGATTCACAACATCGGTTTGCATCCAAACGGCCGAGGCCAGTTGGTCAAGTCTGCAGGAACATTTGCCCGTTTATTGTCCAAGCACCCGGAACAAAAGAAGGTGATTGTCCGTTTGAGTTCGGGTGAACATCGTTATGTCAATGAAGTGTGCCATGCCACATTGGGAACGGTGTCTAATAAGGAGCATCAGGCCGTTTCTTGGGGTAAAGCCGGAAGATCGCGTCATAGAGGATTCAGACCTCAGGTCAGAGGTGTGGCCATGAACGCATTTGATCACCCTCATGGTGGTGGTAGAGGTAAATCCAAGTCCAACAAGGTGTCGCAGTCGATGTGGGGACTCAAGAAGTTTGCCAAGACGAGAAAATTCAAGAATGTTAATAAGATGAAGGTCAAGGACAGACCTAGAAAGTCGGGTTAAGTCAACCCACTAGTCCAGGAAAGCAGGACACAACACTCTGTACATATCGCATCAATAGAAATATTGGATAACAACCATATAGATATCAAGTCTACTATGTCTACAATCAATACAGTCACTTCATTTCGCCTTAACACTGGTCACACACTGGCCTAATAATACCTGGAATAAGCCTGCGAAAAAGCATACGAGAGGTCGTATTACTTCCCGCAAGTCATCCTGAGAGTAGTGACCAAGATAAATCAACCCAACCCCTGCTAGTACCCATTGACGGGGAGTCACACAAAGAATCGTTTCTAATAGAACAGCCCAGACATTTGGGAAATTAGAGGCCGCCCAATTCGGCGCCTGTCTTGATTCGAGGGCTCGCGCAGGTGCTGTAGGCACATTGATGTTGATGCTTATGGGCAGATGCAGTTGCGGGTGCTGGAGATTTGAATGGTAGAGTGGTAGAAGCGGTGATCTCTCTGACGGGAGAGACCGGGGCCGGTGTAGTTCTTCGCCCGAATTGGCATCACTTACGTGAGGCTCAATTGATGGATGTGACACCGGTGTTGGAACGGGCGTTTGCAATATCCCCACTGACGAGAGAACAGTTGGTGAAGTAGACCGGTATAAGGGACTAGTTACATTCAGGACTTCAGGTCCATTGGCTCCAGAACTTGCTCCTCGGATGCTTCTTAGCCATATAATTTTTGCTGAGCTGTGATCTGGATTGGTGCCGGTCAAGCTTAGAACATTATTGGAACCTTCACGAACTTGCACTGTGCTTGCAGTGGAAAAACCAGCAGAACCAGGAATATCACGAACCTCATCCGCATGATGTTCGCTAGAAGAGTAGCCCAAGGGAGAACGCCTGGAGGGACTTGAGCTCAAGGACCGTATGGTTTGCACGCGGTGGTCAAGAGAAGACGTTGACCGCTCACTCGAGCCACTCAAGTCTGAGTCTCCTGTGGTGTCAATACGAGACGCAAACTCTGCAATTCGATCTAGTCTCTGTGAAAGATCTCGGGTATAATCGAGTTGGTTCATGGCAGCGAGTGAAGGGTATGGGTGCAAAATAGCTTAGTTAAATGCGCACAAGGGCAGTGCGCGGCCGGAGATTACTCAATGTAGCTTTGATTGAGACAGGCTTTGATTGAGATGTAGCCTTTAACAATGTAGCCCGAATTCAGGTGAGGCTTTTATTCAAATGCAGCTTTTTTTTTGGAATGTGATCCAGAATTGATATCAACATGCAATTGCATGTATTTGGGCTGTGTTTTATTTCTTTGAATGCCTGCTTGTAGATGATAGATTCTATATCTGTGCTGCTGGGCTGAAAAAAAAAAAAAATAAAAAAAAATAAAAGAAAAACAATTTTCAGCTTAATCACACCAGCTCTCATTAAAATCACCAAGTTCTTCACAGTCGCTGAGTAGTCCATCATTCATTTCAAAGAGACTGTCTGAGGAGCGATTTCCTAGCAATCGTATATAATCTTCGGTGATGTAGATATCTTCAAGTTCGTTCTCGGAGCGCAATGACACCGGGTGCTTGGTACGGGAGAAGAAATCAACTTCGTTTATTTCCAAATAGGCAATTGACACTTTCTTAGTCAGGCTCGGCAATAGCCGGGAAAATCGGCTCATGTTCTTCCTGGAGAGAAGCTTCAAGTTGGCCCGTCTCACTATCATCAACGTATGCAATGTCTCGTACGTAATCCGTTGCCTGTACTTGGACTCGAATTTCTGGATTGCTTCTTGGGTGAAGACCCCTAGAATCTTGTGTTTTGAGTCATGGATGGTGATGATCAATTCTCCTTCGCCGAAGATGCGGTGAATACCTTGGATGCGTACGACCGGAGTGAAATCCCCCAGATCCGGCCCGGTATGGGCAAGGATATTTTTGACTAGCATTTCATTTGTGAAGCTGCTTCTGATGTCAACATTGTCAACTAGGCATTGCTGTATCCATGCCGTCAAGATTAAGACGGGATAAGCCATGGTGAAGCCGACGGATACGCACTGGCTGTATGTTCTGCAGGAATACTTGAAAGATGCACCTGGAGTCCCATTGTACGAAAAAATTTCTTGGCATGTAGGGTGATGGGTCTTGAAATGTTTTCATTCATTTCTGATACTCTGCTTTGCTCAAAATGTTTGATTTTGGGCTTTTAGTTATTCGTAGTAACCTCAGAATTGCCAGGCTTATAGCTAGCCCTGGTACTGATGAACCAGATGAGATAATGCCTACCTAAAGTCAGCAACTTTGTGGGAACTGATTCTATATACATTTTTTGTTTGTCTAGATGCAAATTTCGTTCCCGTAGCTTCATAAGGTTTAGAGTAGCTTCAATCCAGCAGGCTGGTTTTACGCTTCTTATCCATAGCTAGTCTTTGCAACCGCTTAGCCACTCGTTTCTCCTTTTTTTTCAAGCTCTCTCTCTCCTCTCTGAGCTTTTGCACCTCGCTGTCCTTTGCCGTCGAAAGCAAGTTTATTGCGCTATAGAGATTGCGCTGAAAGCCGAGGTTTCCTAACCTCAACGTCAAAAAGTCGTAAGCATAACAGATTTGAATATCGTCAAAAGAAAGCTCGGTGTGTTTCTCTGTAAAAAAATTGCTGTTGGATTTACCAAGGTATTGGCGCAACTCCGAGCAAGCGGCTTCGTAATGTTCTTTGCTTTCAATGAAACTGTGCTTCTCCGAGAATCTTGCACTGAAGTGAGTAAGGATTACATTAGGGCATTTCATGAGTTGGGATACACGAACAGCCTCCACGACAGTTGTGTGCTTCTTTGCAAGTGCTTCTTCAATTAGCTCAACGTCAAGAGAAGCTTCGTGGATTAACAAGTCACTGTTTTGGCCAATGTGGATAAAACGCATGTTAGGTCGAGTGTCTCCAGAGAAAGAGATTTTGAATTGGTTCTCCTTGTTTGACAAATTGTCCAGCGTGAGATTGAACACAATACTCACAGAGTATGCCCAGTAACAGTGGATGGCGCGGACTGTTTGAAACAGGTCAATGTGTAAATCCTTGTAAAGTTGTGCTTTCAAATCCGATTGGTCTGTGGTTGTCACACGGGAAGTCTGCACTTTGCCCTCATTTGCCATGTTGACGAACTCTTTCACATCCAACTGCTTGTATTCCCTTTCTGGATTGCGCATGAATTGTTCACAGCTGATGTAAACAATTCGACTGAGATCAATATTGGAAGAGTGAGTTTCTAGCCTGTACCATTCATTCAAGAAATGATTGAATTGCCATGGAATGACAAGATAAAGTTTTCTCTGGTTATTGGCATTTTCCTCGAACCAACGACTGATGATGGAAACCACTCCCAAATGGTGGTCTGCATGGAGGTGACTCAAAAAAATAAGCGAGAGCTCAGAAAATACTTGCTTCAATTGCTGCTGACCATTATGGCCATAGTTACGAAGCAACGTTCCAAGTGTGTTCTCCCCTGCATCAAGGAGAATGCTGGTATACTTGATCTCACCTCCCTCAATGAATGGTATACGGACGAGGTTTGAGAGAACGTTTCTGTGCATGGAGGGAAGTGCAGATCCCGTTCCCAATGTCACGATTTGGACTTTATCTTTCAAAGTGCCTTCTTCGGAATCCAAGGGTAAAATTGACTTTTCCACCATGCTCTCGAAACTAGGTTTCTCAGTAGCATCAGATGACATGTAGAGCGATTCCCAAGTGTCCTTCACGACATCCTCCTCGTTCTTTGTGACCCCACTTGTGTCTATATCAAATCTCTGGAGCGATTGCAAGTTGGTGATGCTAGAAGTTGAAGCTTGGTGCTGCTCAATATGAGGAAGATTGAAATTGCTGTTCATGACAGTTTTCAATTTCAACAAATGAGTGGCATGTGTACGGAACACCAATGTGTCGTCTGCAATACTGGAGTGGCTTATCACGTGTTGGCAGTCAGCAGGAAACTTTTGGATGAATTGCACGTACTCGTCCAGGCGAAAGTTAATTTCATCACCAAGAAGATGGTATACAAGACCCGGTGTTTCTTCGCCTCTCTCACTGTTCTGCACAAACCATTCTTCACTTTGTATCGTATTCTGAAGGTACTCGTGACTAGGGATATCAAGAATAACCAATTTGCGGTAGCTCTTAGGAGCTCCCATCACCTGGTTTGAGTGAATGAGCTCATTCTTATCGTTCAAAACTGACTCCCCGTCAGTTAACTTCTTATAGTTGATGCCTGGTTTTATTCCAAGTTCCTTGGCCTTTGCTGGATCGAACTTCCCCCGAGCAGGAAGAAAGCGGATGACAAAATTGAGTGACTTCTGACGGTTAACATCAGTTATATCAGAAGGCAGAGGGAGTTTGACATGAGTGTGAATTTCAGTTTCACTTATGTCCGTTTTGTATGACTCAGGGTCTGAGTCATTGGCTTTCACATCTTTCGGGAACATGTACAGGGTGAGTTTTTGGACTGCGCCGAAAAGACTAGTGTCGCTGGAGTCAGGAGGGAAGCTTTCAGAAACCAGAGCATCTTTATCGATTTTGACTGGGAAAAAGATAGTTTTGGAGTCGCCTATAATGGACTCATCGTTTGTGTCCAAAACGTTCAAGTCAATTCCCTTGCGAAAGACAAAATAACGCCAAGTAGCCACCACATAAGTAATGATCTTCGAGGAGTTGGTGAAGACATCGATACCTCTGTTCGTGGCATCGGAAATAGTCAAGAAAAGGCCTGGAAGACCACCTATATGTGACCAAGTAGACACCACACCAGTTAAAAAGATACTGCGCAAACGCCCTAATCTGATACCGTTTTCATTCAACACTCTCTGAGCACCCTCAGGCACTTTCCCAAAGAAATACCTATTTCCCTCACGGTTGGTGAGCATGAGCATAGGGTGCTTCGAGTCACTCGTCTTGTGACATATGGTGACAACAGAAAACATGAGTCCTGGAGGCGATTGTTTATCAAACAGATGAACAAAATGAGCTTGATGATGGTCCAATGAAGTGAAAAAGCGGGGAGGTTTTAAGCCAGCACTATTCAAGAAACGGAGCTCGCCTCCACGAGATTTCGCTTGGGTAACCCGAGAAGAGTGAACCCTGCGGCGGCAGATTGCTTTACTTTGGAGGGCTGCAGGAATCTGCAGAAGTCTCGTCGAAAGCAACTTGCTGGGTTGGTGATTGAGCCGGAGAGAAAGAGCGCCGCAGTTGCGTGTTCAGACTTGACCAGACTCCAATATGATGTTCAAAAGAGAGTATCCAGCGATACTGCTAATGAGTGTAAGTCTTTTGAGGGTGCCTTGTTGCGGAGACTTAGGCTTGAACGATCAAGTGGCTTGTACAACTGCAGAGTTGGTGATGAGATGATTTGTTCTGCGCATCACTGCAGAGAAGCGGTGGAGGAGTATATTTTGCACCCATGACAATACTTCCAATTATACAAATATAGTGGAGGCCAGAAGGTTTCGAGCTAACTTGAAACTCTTGGACTCATACAATTATTTGGCTCTGTGGCAAATTTTTTGATTTTCTCCATGCAGATCGTGTCTGGTGCTGTATAGTGCGACGGCCTATGATCGTAGTCAACGGTGCCTGAGTTCCTGGTATAAGAAGTTCAAGAATTTTTATATTTTATTATTCGAGTTCGAAGAATTCTTAGCAATATATCATCAAGTAGAGTTGAAGATTAAAATAAGTGGCCATGTGTATTTATTGTTCCACTGTACCTGTTGCTTTAAATGTCTACTCTATTACTGCGACTAATTAATGTACAAGTAATGCCAATATCCACCAGAATTCCATTTGTGGATCACATAGCCACTCCCTTTCTTTTAAAAAAAAAGAAAAGGAAGATTTTTTAGAGTCCAAAACCAAGCAAAATCATCATAAACATCATTAACTGTATAATACCTGTTAGCCCAAATTTGGAGACTCTAGGTGCGGCTGAGTGTAGAGCACCTCGGCTCGGCATATCCTTTCACACGCACTTTCTACGCTTGTTACTACTGCGTTATACTACACTAATTTAAACCCACTTTTGCAAATTACACTAGCTTCAAAAAATTACGAGATAAATCAGATTCTCAAATTTCACTCATAAAGCGGAAAACGAGCCTGTATCTCTCCAAGCCTCAGCATTCAAGCTGCTGAATACGCATGGCAAATACACGCCAGAGTAGCTCATATACCCGAAAGCAAACATATCGTGTGTGCCCTGAACAAGAAAAGAAGAAATTCTGGCTCATTCCGAAATCATAAAGTCTATATTTGACCTGAACCCGGCTCTATGTCTGTCGAAACCTATCCCATCTGCCTTTAGCAAACTTACTTCAACAGTCCTACGGTTGCCTCTTATAAATAGATTGGCGTCCTTTTCCGATTCCGTTAGTGATTTGATATCCGAGCAAAAGAATGCCACCACCTACAAACAGTGGTACGAGGTCTCGAGCCGATTGGATGAACTCACAGGTAACAACGAGTGGAAGCGACAACCGGAACTGCAAGACTATGACTACTTGCTTATCGAGAGCCTTCTCAAGGAGATGCAATCCGCACGTCTTGCAAAGGACTATAAGTTGCTTCTATATCTCATTCGGACAAAGTGGTCTCGAAATGTGGGGAATATTGGTGACTCGAACTTATATCGCCATTCCAATGTTGGAACCAAAGAACTCATCGAGGCTTACATTAACGAGTGCATTGAGTGTTTGAATTACTTGGTGGATGAGGAGAGTGTTGATCTTGATGACCGATACCTACTTGGAATGCTCATACAAACACGCAAAAACATCGGCCGCACGGCTTTGGTGCTTTCGGGTGGCTCGACTTTTGGAGTTTCCCATATCGGGGTCTTGATCTCGTTGCTAGAAAACAATCTCTTGCCACGAGTGATCTCTGGCTCTTCCGCAGGCTCGATTATTGCCAGTATTCTTTGCACGCATACCAATGAGGAGACTCTGGAGCTCTTAGGTTCCATACTCTCCCGGAAGTTTGATTTTTTTGGCACAATTCTGCAAGATCTGAGTGATTCCAAACTCAAGAACTTACTTGAAAAGATAAGTCATTTCCTTAAATACGGCACCATCTTTGATATCTCCGGAGTGAGGGAAACTGTCTATAGCTTCGTTGGCGACTTAACGTTCCGTGAAGCCTATAACCGGACCGGTAAAATTCTCAACATCACCGTGTCTCCCGCATCCAACCATGAGCAAACCAGACTTCTTAACTATTTGACTGCTCCACACTGTCTTATCTGGTCGGCCGTATGTGCGTCATGCTCAGTTCCAGGTATATTTGCATCCAACTCTATTTACGAGAAGATTCCAGAATCCAACAACATTCGTGAGTGGAATAATGACCAATCTTCGAAGTACGTGGACGGTTCTGTGGATGGCGACTTGCCTATTACAAAACTATCCGAAATGTTTAATGTCGATCATATAATCGCAGTGCAGGTTAACCCATATGTATCTCCAGTTCTTCAGGTAAGTGTTGGCCATATAAGCAACAATACCGGATCTTTCGAGTACTTGGACACTCTCCGCAATGTGATGAATGTTTGCTACGACTTTGTGTCTAGTGAAGTGATCCATTATCTCCACATTTTAAATGAGCTTAACATCCAGAATAACATCACTTCCAAATTGATTTCCATTCTAACTCAAAAGTATTCAGGTGATATAACTATCTTACCGAAACTTGATATTACAGACTTCAAATTCTTGTTTTCCAATCCAACGCCGGAGTTTCTCCTCAACTTCATATTGAAAGGCGCCAGAGCCTCTTGGCCCCAAATAACCATTATCAATAATCATTGTGGTGTCGAGTTTGCTCTTGACAAGCAGATAATGAATCTAAGAGGGCGCATTATTTCCAATTCTAATCAATGCCTTACCAATATGCCTCATAATTCTTTGAACGTGATGGCTAATACTCGCTCTGATGCTTATTTGGTCACAGCACCGGTACTCAACAGAACGAATAAAGGGAATACTTTAGAAAAGGGTACTACAGAAGCTGACCTGAGTCGCCTAAAGCAGCCACAAATAAGGAGGCACAATTCGACAGGCATAGCTGGCACAATGAGTAGCCGGGATTCCAATGGGCCATCGTCTGCTTCTGCTACACCTTCTAGGGAAATGGCGAAGGTGAACCGGATAAAGCGCAAGTCTACAGACGGAGCTATGTTGTCCAGTCCACGCAAGAGCCAGCTTAAATCTGATGGAAATTTGGTCCGGCATTTTCTGCAGTACGAAAAGTCGCCTTCCAAACTTGACTTCCTGTTGAAATCACTTGAAAGTTGCTCCTACTCTCCACTGCATTACAAGAACTCATTACAGGACCTGAAAAACTATGATACCTATAACGGCTCTTTTCATAGAGCTCATTCATCAGGCAACTTTCAAACAGAAAAGAAATCAACCAATCCATTCAGCTTTAAGTGCAGTCCGTCCAAGGAAGATTCAATGTACAATCAGTTTGATTATGCGAATTTTGAGTCAAGGTTCAATGAGAGCAAGCTGGACGGTCCCAGAGTTCTTCAGGATTCCAAGGAAAAAGCTAATTATCCGAAGTTATCAAAAAATAACTCATCCAGTAATTCGGGAGTGGGACTCAACATGTTGAAGAACAATGCTCAAAAAGCAGGAAATGGCAAGACATTCAGTGCTGCCTATAATAATTCTTACAACAGCTCATCTCACAACATGAACGACTTTTACGCTCAGCACGAGCAAACCTTGAAGAGTCTTTATTCGCCGGATTTGCGAAGATACTTACGGAAGGCCAAGTTGGACACTGACCTTCCCAGCCTTCTGGTTAAAAGCGAAAATGAGAAAACCGTGGAGCTGCCTTTAAATCGTTATATACTGAACGAGAGTTATAAAGACCACAGTGATGATTCGGAGTCCGCAGTTCCAGAGCAAACGAGCGCCCAATCTTTTGATAACTTCAGTGAAGCAAGAGACGAGAGCCCAACCGAAGACTTGCGGAAAACAATGTCGGAGGAAACCAAATCATCAAAAAGGAAACTTACTTAAATACTTCGGTAAGAAAGGTTCTTTAATATTATGTCATGTCTATGCTAGAGACCTAAATAGCTGCGACTTTTATATGAAAGCAGTAGGTTTATATGAAACTAGCATTCTCTAACTTGTTCTAGTTTGATTTTTCGAAGGGCTGCTTATCTTTGACAAGATCGAAGTGTAGCACTCATCGGTGTATATTTCCGATAAACATTCATTGAATGCAGCCTTAATAGTTGAAGCATGAGGATGGTGATGTCAATGCTCTCCAAATAGTGAGAACACCAATGGAATTAACATACCCGTGATCGAAAACAAGGGATCATAGTAGTCTGTCACTGCTTCTTCTTCGATTTCGAAAGATGTCAGTTGGAGGGACTCAATTCGTCTTGAGATGGGTTCAGAATCAGTGTCTTTCATCACGTGAATAACACTATACAAAAATGTGCCTGCACTTATTAATAATAATACAGCCATGCCGAAAGAAGTGTCGAGATGCAACATTCGGGAAATGACATAGGTAGGAAAAGACGAGAACGAGCTCAAGGAAAAGACAAGAAGGTGTATTTTGCAAAGAGATGAGCTCAAACCTTCTTTGAGAAGCACAACCATGAGACTGAAGGCCGTGGGGATCTTATGAACCACAAGCAGAAAGAAGATCTTGGCCCGGAAAGTGTCATCTGTTTTCATATAAGACACACCAAGAGCAACACCATCACTGAGGGAATGAAGCACAAGACTGAGGGTTATGTTGCAAGACAAGAGCGAGTAAATTGCCAGTGGGTTGTTCTGGGTATTCAGCGAGGATTGGGAGGAGGAGAAGCGCAGCTTGATGAAGAGATCCATGAGTCTCATGCAGATGAAGCCAAAAAGAATTGGCAAGCCGACCAGAAATGTGAATGGATAAGAACTCTCTTTCGTTATCAAGAGAGTTTCAAATGCCTCTGGGATGATCACGGCGAACGCAGACCCTATGAGGATTCCTGTGCCCAATGAGGATATTCGTTTAAGATGGTTGGAGGCTATGCTGAATTTCAAGGCTAGCATACCAGCAGCATATGACAATGCAGCCATAAGCACGTTGAGCACAAGGAGAGAGACGATTGCAATCATGATGGATATTCCGTCCTTCGACAAAAGAAGCCGAAGAGTCACGAGAATTCACTAGTGTTTATCATGCCCAGATAAGCATAAGCAGGCCGAGGAGACCCGTACATCCTGAATAATTAGACGAGAGAAAGACATTTCTACGCCACAACTCTAAGATCATCTTGGATCCATATATGTATTAGAAGAAGTTCGATGAAAGCTTTTAGATCGATCTTTGATAATTACAATATATATATATATTCATGTGTATTTGCAAAGTATGCATTTTACACGTGGTACTTAATGAGCGGTGTTGCTTCGTTGCTTCGTACGTGATTAGCCGAAAAAGTGGATGCTGATACTTGAGTTATTTTTTAAGTCTTGCGGGGTCATCAACAATGGTCCAGGTGAATAAAAATAGCCGGTTTGAGTGGTGCAGTCAGGACGCGGGCCGAAGTGTTCCAGTCTTTGTTTGAGCACCGTAAGCTCTAATACATGGGTAGCCTTGCTCATAGTGATAGTAAGCATAATAGATCTCACATATAAATTGACGTTTGAAGAAACCGGGAAAACAAAGGACTAGGTTTGATGGAAATTCCCGGTCTCAAGATCTTTTTTTTTGTAAAAAAAATCACTCAGCTCAAATCACCCTAACGCCTTAACGGCTGATTCATATTATAGGACTTGATTGAGACGAACGCGCTCATTATTAGCATGAAGGTAGACACATATACCAGTATAGTCTGACCTGGAGATGACTACTTTCACCCATCGAAATAAAAAAAAAACAGCAAAATGTTTAATAAAATAATACAAGCACAGCTATTCGTCTATTATGTCAATCTGACTACTTATCCGTTTCATTGACTTCATTTCTGATGCCCTTGATGAGCCTGGAAATGGCCTTGATAATACGCGTGAATGCGGTAGCGCGCGCACACGTCTTGCAGCTGGGTAAGATGGCATCGATCGCTAAACTTAGTCATGGATATGGCAAGGCACTAAGACTTGACCTTAGTTTTTTTGAAAACCTTTTGATAATTGCTAATACAAAAAGCGTTTATCGACTGGTAAACATCTAATTAAGGCGTTTGAAGACTTGGTGGCCTAAATTGGACCATTGGTGCACCATGTCCGCATACAATACGTCAACTATGGAAGTCTCCGAGGAAGTCGTGAAGGAAAAGATCGCCAAAGCTATTGATCTATTCAAAAAAAGGGAATACCATGCCAGCTTGGTGGTCTACAACGCAATTGTGACCCAGTTGAGTGAATTATCCGAGGAGTACTGTACTAAGTTACGGAGATACTATGACCTTCGCCAGCGCCCACTAGCGGGAAAACTATGCCATCCCAAGCTAACGAACATCCTCGACCAACGAGCTGCCACGTATGAGAAATTGGGGCAGTCCAAAAGGGCCCTCCAGGACGCCAGCAAAATCTTGGCTTTGGACCCTTTGGAATGTAAAGGTTACTTACGGCAGGGAAAACTTCTCTTAGCTAGCGAAGAACGCGTGAAAGCCTACAAATGCTATCAAAAAGGAATATTTCTAATTGAAAAGGCACTGAAGAGTATGGACTTTTCAGTGAACAAGAAGCTTTTGAAACAGTTGAACATGGCATACTCAAGCCTAAATAAATCCTTAAAGGACGAGAGGAGTAAAGAGTCCGTTAACTCAAAACCTGAGTTATCTGCTCCTGAATCTACATCAACCAGCAGATCTTCAAGCTATACTGATTCTACCCACAAAGATCATCAGTCCTCAAGTAAACCAAGGTCTCAAGGCCGTATAGATGATATGCTTTCAGTCAAGCGATCGAGTCTGCAGGATCGAAGGGTGACTAAGAAACAACGGAATCCAAAAGATCTCATGGATCGTCTACCGTTGGACTTGATTGGAGAAATCTACTCTTATCTTAAAGTGGAGCAAATCTTAAAGTCTCATCTCGTGTCCAAACTTTGGTACAATACATTATTGAAATTGCCGTGGTTGTATTTGAACTCGATCACTTTGAAAAACAGCATTATGTATTCCGAATTCAGCAATTGCATGATGCTTCTCAAAAAAGCCTTAAAACAGTCCAAATCTCGTTGCATCGGAAGACTAATCATCCCCATTACATTCAAAGAAAATCATTTGCAGCGAATTTTACAAGATTTGCTACAGACAGATTTAAAAATCAAGGCACTAGGACTAACCAGTGTGCATTTTTCTGTTGAGCTTCTACTACGAATGTTGGTTGGACTCAGCTGGGCTGGTCTTGACAAACTCCAATCTTTGGACCGTCTTCTTATAACTGTCAATTCGTCATTCACATTCAATGACCTTCTACCCAAGCTCTGTCCAACTCTCACCAGTCTTGAGATCCTTATCATCGACAGGGTGCAAAAAATACCTGCAGTGCAATTGGACATGCTCCGTCAGCTTTCAGAGAAAGTTGAGACCGGTCTAGCCAAACATGGAAAGTTACCAGACACTCCTGCAGAAACTCCAAAAGCACTGACACATCAGCAATTAAAGTCATTAATGCTTGTGAATCAAAGAGTTTCCTCCAAGTTTACTGGCTCAGATACCGATTCAGAAGGCATGTACAAAGTGAAGCCTGCCATGCTTGCGATAAGTATGCCTAATTTGACCAGTTTAACCTTGGCCTGTTTTGACTTTTCAGGATACTCTAATGTACTTACTCGGTTTCTCTCGAAAGCACACCATTTGAAGAGTCTAGATTTTGAGTCTAATCTGGCCCTTCCGCTAGATAAATTCTTGCGGATATTGATTCTGAGCGAAAATTCGTTTGAACTAGAGGTTTTAAGGTTTCGGGAACTGTCCCAAAGCGGCCCGCTTGATCTTGATGATATCAATCTACATGATGTGAAATGCCTATTCAATCTTCGTGAGCTAGATCTCTACGGATCATCGCTCTCGAACAAGGCGTTACTTAAAGTGTTGCATCTCAGCAAAAGCATCCGCACTCTCAACATTGGTAACTCCAAGTACATTTACTTCAAGAACACCCAGTTTGCAAGACATAGTCTCTTGAAGTGGACAGAGGTACTTGAGCTCTTACCCAAGCTAGAGAGGCTTTACATGCCAGAAATGGATTTCGACCATTTGACAATGACTCAGTTTAATCAAGCTATCGATAAGGTGTACAGGGCGGAAAACTTCAACTTGAATACACTTGACCTTTCGTTTTGTCATCAGGTTGATGGCATAAGCCTTCTATACCTTTTTGAATCTTCCAACAGGGGCAATGCTGGTAATTGTCCCAACGTTCGTCATTTGATTTTGAATGGACTAACAATTGCCAAGGAAACACTTCAACTATTGGAAAGAAGAAACTACGTTCAGAAAATAGAGAATGATCCATTCAGGACCAGTTGGCGAACCTGGGGCCTTAACTCCCATTGCATTGAAATCAAAAGCAATCACCAAGGGTCATGAGATAAATTTGGAAAGGTCTTTCTATGGTATTCTACATGCCAATGGAACACGATGCTGATGCACTCTTCGTCCTCTGAAAAATCACATTAGCGCACACGCTTATGAGTTTCGCACGACTGCTGTAGCGCGATGACATACATGAGGCTCATCAGAAAAAAACATTAGTGATAGAAGGTCGCTTGGTATATAGACAGATTGGTCAACCTCCTGGGAATTCCCCTCTTATTTCGCTCATTATTACGATTAGTCCACCAATACTACACAAGCTCTAATGGCTATTCTCAGAAGTGCAACTAATAAGAAGATCACCTTCACCGATGAAGGAGAGCTTCCAGAGAAGGAAGAGGTAATCAGTATTAGCACGCGAGAGTCTACACCTGTTCCTGCACCAGTAAGTGTGGAATCTGGATCGGACTCTGATGAAGCCCCAGAAGAAGAATCCACCTCTAAAGCCAAAGAAGAGGTGCTTGCGAAAGCCAAAGCAGAGCAGGACTTGCAAAGGGAAGCATTGAAGGCTGCAAAAGAAAAGAGAAAGCAAAGAGATTTGCAATTTAAAAAGCAGCAAGAGGCCAAGAGAGCCAAAGAGAGAAAGGAACAAGAACTTGCAGCACGAAAACTCGAAAAGGAAAGACTCGAAGCCTTGGCCCAAGCTGATGTGCTACCCGATCTTTTGCCTGAGGAATTATTGAGTAGCGTGGATACCACAGAGAAAAAGGGAGGTTCCAAGCATATACGTTCGGAAGACTTTGAGGCTGAGCACGCTGCAATGCGTAAGAAGATGAAGCTAGAAAAGTTGAAGGCCCTCAAGCAGAAGTCTGCCGTTAAGAAAGGGCCGATCTATGTGCAGGTACAAGAGTTTGGATCAGACAAGTCCCGTGTTCCCCGTGCGGAGCAAAGCATTCTAGACATCAAGAATCAATGGATGCAGAGAGAATCATTGAACAAGAAGGCATAATTGTTAGACATGGATACTTTTAACTACAGAAGGTCCTTGGACATATATTGAGGGCTGAAACAAACACTAGCATTTTGGAACTCTACTGACGTCTTCTTCCAGCGACCCATGATTCAAAGGAGCTAAAAAGAGCTAATAAACGAATACATAAGATTCCAATTTATTGAACGCACCAGGCGCATGATTATATAAAATGAACAAAATGCATGACGAAATACATAATCACCGTACGAAGCTTTCCCGTGTGCATACAGGCATTGCAAATTCTAGACAGAACGAAAGCATGACCATGTATTTGGATCACATTTGGGCCACATTTGGGTCACACCTCAATCACACCTCAGTCACACATTTTGCTCCCGGAAGTCCGAGATCAAGGGCTGGCTAATTGGAATATTGCCTTCTCTCGTTTTTATCCACTCCCATACGCTCGTTGCGGGACAGAGGCTCTTTAAATATTCCAAGAAGCTGCTTGGACAGCTCGTTTGCATCCGGTTGGTAGACAGAAGCTTCTGAGTTCAGCGAGACGGAATTATCGTATTCCATGATATCTTCAGGAGTTAAGCGTATTGCTGTTGCAGGACGTCTGAGCATATTTATTTATTATACTCCCACTTGAAATAGCAGAGAGGAGTGTTTGTTCTAGATCTGGGTGCGTCTACGGTGAGTGTTTGTGGTGGTGTATACAATGTTCTACCGCATCATCACCTACGCATTGGGGCCTCATCTGCGTGGATTGTCTAGAAGAGACAAAGGATCTGGCATACTATTTTAAGAAACCCATAGGTTTTTGTACTTCATGTGTGGTATCTACTTTTCTGCAGGACTATCTCCGTCGTGTACGCCGTCTTTCCTCTCGTTGAAAGACCACACTTTGTGTGGGGTTAAGGCTGCTCAAGTGGAACTCTCGAAAGAAGAGATATCAGACGTTGTTGAAAAATTTATTATCAACCAGACAATTGTCAAGCCCGAAGATGAGCTCAAAGTAGCAAATGCTAAAGAACTTCGGGAGGCCATCAATGATTTGGATAAGCTTCGAAATGGCAAGCTAAGCGTATCTGGCCGAGCCGAGGGTATCAAACAATTGGAGAGGCGTATTGACGAATTGAAACTAACGGAAAATAATAGTGAACCGGGAAATGCTATAGATATTTCCTCAGAAAAAACTCGGCCATCTATAGATGTAGCTCTGGCTGCGATCATTAATACTCTAGCGAGAGGACCTGATTATGCATCGTATACTGAGTTAACGCTCAACGACAAACACATACAAATGTTATCATCTGTTCTTTCTCTTCGACAGCCGTTTACTGCACAACCCATGGCTGCGAATTCACTCGTTCTTCAGTTCAATGGAGAGATTTATAACCTGGAGACTATTTCATCCAACGACACAAATTACATTTTATCTAGTCTAGAAAAAAACTTGGCAAATTCGAACCTTGAAGATGCCATAATCAAGACTTTTTCCGTGCTAGATGGTGAGTACGCCTTTGTGCTTCTCGATTTATCGAATAATAAGGTATACTTCGGTAAGGATTTCGTGGGAAAACGGTCTTTGCTTTGTTCTCTCACTGAACTGGGCTTGCAGCTTGGCTCGGTTTTGAACATTCCTTCTGCGGAAGAGTGTAAGGGCAACACTATCTCTGTGGTGGATCTTGAATCCTTAACCAGAAGAGATCTACAAGTTCGGGCACCCCAAATTGAAAAACAGGCTTTATCTATAAATGCTGTGGAAGAACTTTACGCTCGGTTGAAACAAGCTTGCAGTATTCGCCAGGATACCATAGTGCCCTTACAGACCAAGACTTTAGAAACCACGTCTTATGTTCCTTCAACTGTCGCAGTACTCTTTAGTGGTGGCTTGGACTGTACTGTTGTGGCAGCGCTCCTAGCAGAAAACTATATTTTGGCTGGAAATACTTGTGTGATCGATCTTCTCAGTGTTGGATTCGAGCATCCACGAACTGGAGTGACTGCATCGGATCTGCCAGACCGGAAACTAAGCGAGAAATCATGGCTTGAGCTAAGTAAACGTTTCGATGCTACTTGTGTCCGTTTCCGTTTGGTTCATGTTGATGTCACTTACCGTGAGTGGCTAGCTCATAAACAACGTGTGTTTCTGTTGATTTCGCCCTGTGCAACTGAGATGGATCTCTCTATTGCAATAGCTTTCTACTTTGCAGCCCGTTCCAGCAATTGTGTTGCCATAGAGAAGAAATTAGGGCTGCTGGCTTCAATCGCGGATCTGTTGCAGTTATTACATTCATTAAAGGCAACGTCTGAGAACAACAACGGCGTCTCAAAATCGGATACCTTTACTTTCATTAATGAGTACACATCGGCTCCGCGTGTTTTATTCTCAGGTTTAGGAGCTGATGAGCTCTATGGAGGATACTCAAGACATGAAAACCTTTTCAATGACTTGGTAGAAGAAGAGACAGAAGCAAGCAAATCTTCAACGAGCGCAGCATACGAAGCCCTTGCAGCCTCGTTGGCACACGACATAAATGTCATTTACGAAAGAAATCTTGGAAGGGACGATCGGGTAATGGCCAGTTGGGGTAAAGAGTTAAGGTACCTGTATTTAGATGAGGCAGTGGTTGAGTTTTCGTTAAAGGGCCTTGCACCCGAGTGCAAAATGAAGTTTTGGTGGGAAACTCGAACTACGAAAAATGGAACTAAGCGTGTGAAGCACTATGAGCGCAAACATGTTTTAAGAGAGGTTGCAAGGCTCATTGGCTTGTCTGAAGCAGCACTGGAGATCAAGCGAGCTATTCAGTTCGGAGCCCGGAGTGCAAAGTTAGAGTTGGGCCAAAGCAAAGTCAAGGGTACCGACCGTGCCACGTGATGCTTTGTGCCTTACGAGATTTTGCATTTATATTTACATGTCACATTTCCGGGTTTGTTCCAATGGATTCATCAAGATCTCAAAACAGAATAAATCATCTTGGGTAACAAAGAGTGCAAGTCTTTTATCTGTCCGTAAGGATTAAAGTCTTACCACGTGATTTAAGCTGATGCCCATTGTGTTCATGCAATGAATGTATCTATTATGAATTCTAGAAGAGGCAGTTCTTGCTACCCTCTCATCCTTGGTTACGTGGTGCGACGTTTCAGAGCCTGGTCACATGTATCGGCTTCACATACAATACCCTAAGTTTTTTTTCTTTTTTTTTTGGGAGGTCATCAACAAATAAAATTGCTCTTTACGCCAATTCAGAACATCTCAGAGCTTCTTACAATGTACTTTTTTTCAGTATCATGTTCTTGTGAGAAGGTTGACGTCAGTGCGTTTGTTGTTACGGTTATTGTACATAATGCATAAGTTCAAGCATGGCAATCTACATTAGTTTATGATGTTTAGAAGTAAGCGAACTCTCTGCTCTATCCTCGATATGCCTTCGATACAATACCAGGTACCCAAAAAAATATTGCTCCTAAGTTTATGGCCGCAAGATTCGATTTGCAAGAAAGAGCTTCCCACTTTTCGAAGCACGGCATTAATACAGGGATGCTTATGACAACGCACTATTTCAGCATATACATAGCAGAGTGATGAATGCACTAGTTTAGCTTACAAGATGAAAGATGCAAACCCCACTTCTGCATCATTCTTTTATGTCTTAATTGGGGTCAGGTGATCTCTCAAGCTCATAGTGTGCAGACAATCTAGTGCATTGCCACTCATTATGATTCTGGAGGTGTAAGGGAATTTTACTTACTGCATATAGGGGAATGAGCTGACCTTTACTCTCTCGTGAAATTAAGGTACGGAAGCTTGAGTCTTTGAGCGAAAATCAAGTAAATAATTAGATTTGTGAGCTTTCTCTTTTCAATCTTAGTCTTAGCCAATGCTCTGAAACAAAATGGAGCTGGTTACATTAATCTGAGAAAACAATTTCCGAAACAATTATTCTTTGGTTACGTACTTAGGGTAACTCTTTCCATGCCGGCCATCAAATTTGAGTTGTTTCAACTTGAGCTTGTGGCCAATTATGCATGAAAACAATGGAAGAGCTAAGAAAAAATTTCCTGCGGGGCATCTCCTATCTTCCGGTACCAAGACTCAAAAAAGGACTTCAGAATGACACAGGCGATGCATACAATGCTTTTTGAAGACAAAATTCTGAAAACCAAAAGCATGCCATTTCTTTTGGAAGCATAATTGATTATTTAAGGAGGGTATTTTCCCCCAAATGAAAAGATAATATCAAACATAACATATCAAAATGAAGATCTCATCAACCCTTGCCCTTTACGTTCTTGCAGTCAGTGCCAGTCCTCTCTACGTGCGGCCGGAATCCATGGAAGTGACAAATCATATCATTCCAAGTAATGAGAAGATGTACGTTCCATTTTCCAAAATTTCTAGGAACAGACCTTTGAAGCCTTATCCAAAAACTCCATTCTCCAAAGATGGTCACCTCTGTGTCGAGTACATAAACAGAAAACTCTCTGAGATTCCTCATGAGTGTATCTTTGATTATGTTTGTGTCAGTAGTGATAATGTTGTTCATGGACTCAAGCCTTGCTTTCTGAGTGATCATGACCCCAATACCATATTCAGCGTCGAAGAATTGGTAAAAATGGAACCTTATTGCAGACAGGAGGCTCTTTGCCCTGTGAATATGACTGGCAGTTACTACTCAGATGATGATGATGACGAGGAAGAGGAAGAGGAAGAGGAAAATGAAGATGCAAAAGACAAGAAAACTGAATTTCAAAGTGAAGACAGGTATCAAGGTGTTTTTGAGGGTGCAAGTCAAAGTATGAATGATGAGAGATATGCATATCAATTTGAGAAAAGAGCCATAGTGGCAGATGCCGATGCCCACACAGGAAAAAATCTCGACGGTTTCCCATCATCTGATATATTATTTGTTGATGATAATGGTTCAGAAAATACTCCAGGACATGCTACATTATCAACAAGAGACGTTAAAAAGAGCTCGAGCAAACATTCAAGAATACCCGAAATCAAAAACTTGTCTGAGTATTTTGGAAATGAATACTTAGGGTAAGGGTTTCTTCCAGAATTTTCGTTAGTGAAATAAGTCTGAGCTGAAGACGCTTTGAATTTTTTGTTTGAAATCTTTGTTTTTTCTTTTTTTTTTGCAAGGTGTCCATCGAGAATCGCAGCTTGTCACTATATGCACTCTTTTGCACCCAACTCACAACGTTATGATAAGTTGAAACCCAAGGTGTTATTGTGCGATACACACACACTGATGTCCACTGATTTTATTATCCGATCGAGAAGCTACTTCAACAAATGGTACACCAACAATGGAAATTTGCTTCGAGGTGATTGGTTCCCGCGGAGAGAATGCAGCCTGTTATATAGTGATCAATAACGAAAAATAAGGAAGCACATACCAAGTGTTCAAGCCTTGGACCCACCAATACTCTACTTATTTTAAGCCAAAAGACTCTACAAACATTTACCTGAAACTTATTTCTGATCGTCACCGGAGTATCAGAGGTATTGTTGTGGTCTGCAGTTGAGCAGAAGTCTTCTTCACACCGTTAAGGATAGCATAATGGGGATTTGAGTCTCTGTACTCAATGACTACCTCAAATTTATGCAAGCTAAAAAGGAGTATCTGAAATCTAATTTCTCTGGCCTTCATTATGCTATAAGCTTTCGACGTCAATGTCTTTTCATATATTGTGGGAGCACCATGTATCATATAGATCACTAACGGCCAAACATTGCTTATGAGATTTCATTATATACATGAAGAATATTTGAATTCTTCGTAACGCAAAATGATTTAGCTGTAACTGAACCGAGGAGAATGAACACTAAAGTTTATGGTCTTCGAATGGTCCAGTCTAGAACCTGGCTAATCCGTTTTACATAACCATTAATGATTTCGCAGGAGTTTCAGAAGTACTTTATCGCAACAAATTGCACTAACTTGCCTCATAATGCTATGTTTCAGTGTGGTATTAATGTATCTTGGCTATCTCAGACTTTTTTTTTTCGTATTCGCTAATATTTTCAAAAAGTGTTGTAGCAAGAAACGTAATTTTTGTTGGGCTTCTGGAAATCTAATTGCTTGTAGAAAATTGCTGAATTCTCCTTGCAGCTCTGGTCACATGAATTTCGGCTTTTGTTTTGAGTGGTGGGAACTAAGGAAGCACACAGTCAGCAGGCCTGCTTTTAAGTGTTGAAAAAAGGGAGGGGTTTACAATTTGAAATACATTCCGAACCCAACAATAAATACTTGGGCTACAATAGTATCTTGAATAAGGTTTTTTTTTGGTATTTATACCCTATCCACCTTTTTTCAGAGGGTACTGCCACTCTAGGCCTGTGTTTAGCAGGGCTAGTGCGCTATTGAGAGCTATGGTTGCGCGACGCAAAAACCTGTCTTCCGGTATGTGCTGTATTTGAGCTTCATAACATAGCGTAATGTTGCATTTCCAAATATGAAACCCGATACCCTTGAGACGTTGATTGTCTTTCCGCGGAAATAACCACAGTAGCAAGTCTTTTGCTGGGTACACCTTGTGCATAAGTACCCGCGGTGAATCTGCTGATATGAAGGATGATCTGGTAGCTCTGACAGGTTGCAATGTCTGTGGATGTTACCTGTTGCACCAATAATAAATGATCCCCCCTTTGGTGTGCCTGAGCAAGTGACGTTTCTTAGTAGTCACGCCAACTTGCCCGAAAGCTATATTCTTTGAATTTCTCTTGCTCTGTTCCATTTAAAATCAACTAATGCTCCAGAATAGCCCTCCTACCAGATTTTCCAGATCGAAGTAAACCAGTAGTACAGCGTTCAGTAATTTTGAGTTCGCATTACGTGGTTGCTATGAACCAAAGCTTCAGGACAAGTGACCACTTCAAAAGTCTAACTGTAACCTTGAAATACAACGCATTGCCTAGAAATATAGCGGAATGTACTCATGGTTTACAACTACAAACCCAGCAGATCGCATCATCTAGACATGAAACAAACGAGGCGGTCAAGAATATTGCCTTGTAAGGCGCTCACCGGTGGGGCGTTCGTGCAGAAGTGGAGTGCACAGTGCGCAAGGCCGGATTCGGCGATTCATGGAGTTAAGCCCTTCATTGAAGCGGCATTCAAATAAAGGGTTTCAGTCAAAATTCAAAATCCACCCCAACTCATTCGTTGCTCCTTCAAATTACTGTCTTCAAACTCGCTTGTATTGGTCACACGAGCAATAGGCCGTGGCCCCCTCATGCGCCAAGATAAGTCTGCGGCATCTGACCCTGTAGACGTGAGGATACCTTGCCCGCATTAAATATCAAGCATCTGATTTGCCATGCAACAGCCATGGGTATCCTTTGTTAGTGGGGTGGTGGCCGTAAATCGCATATTATCACCAAAGTGTTTATTTTTCTAAATTCTTCTATTGTGTAATATAGCAAGCCAGGTTCTGGTATTATTGGTAGACAACGAGAAGTATATCTAGTGAGCCTGGAATTGGAAGGCATGAAATGACCCGAATTCGGTACTTCAAGTACACAAAAAACACAGTAACCAAAGTCTTGTCATTTGGGCCTTTCACATACTAATACGAACCAGGGTATGCACCTTTTGAGGGTGCACCAAAGCGTTGTACGCCGTCTTTCCTTTTTGGTCTCTCTATCGACGCGTGTTCTGCAGACTGCCCCTCAGTTACCCCAGACAGTGATATATACCCCTAAATACAGCCACACCTCTGTACCACTTGTTTCAGATAAATATCAGGTACAAATAGTCACCTTGGACCAGTCCCGAAAGCATAAATTCTCCTCTGTCCCCAGAAGTCATTGTTTCGGTAAATGCAAGAAGAGTACAGCCAATACCTTCCTTCCTACCGGTCTCTCTTATCTCCTAGCTTCAAGTATGATTACCGGTCACATCTGACCATTCAGCTCACGCAGCTGGACATCAAAAACATCATAGCAAAGTTCAAGTCCGTGCAATCTCAGCCAAAGACTCCTTTCAATACAAAGTACCGCAGTTTACTTTCGGACGTCACCTTCCAGGCCCTGCGGATTTCGAAGAAGGTTCTGAGTCTCGGTGTTTCAAACCATGATTCCGCAACGTCACCCAAAAATGTTTCTGGTGGCTTTCGCCTGCTTCCACCCGAAATCCAAGTCATTATATTCACCCATCTCAACAACTTTGACCTGTACAGAAATTGTCTTTATGTATGCAAGCATTTCTACCAGTTGACCAAGCCATTTCTACTCAGCCATGTGAATCTTGACTCCACGTACCGTTTTGCTCAGTTTGTCACCATGCTCCGATTGAACCCGGCCCTGGGCCAGCATGTCATCTCCTTGGATTTATCCCAACTCAAGCCTGGTAACCACGACATCTCCTCGCTGGACGAGCTGCTGACGTGTGATTCTGATGAAGAAGCATATACGCAAATCTCTGCGGGCTGGAGAGACTGGAAGTTCAAGAATAATTTGCATGCACTACACCCAGCACTCGTGACGCCGCTGAAGGCCCTTGTTCCTGTGCCTGTGCCGAACCAACGCAAGCGAGTGAAAATTTCGAAGTATTTCAAGCTCCGTAAGTCTCAGATACCAGAGAGTACCGCTCCTATCCAGCTGATACGGTCACGCTTTCCTGTTCAAAATACTTCGAATACGGCCTCTGAGCATCCGAAAATAAATAAGTTTCTCATCAGCTATGCTTCTTCCAAAGATGTTCCAATTGGGTACATTCTTCATGTGATAAACCTCTGCCCCAACTTGCAGTCTCTCAACTTGGCCAATATTTCGTTGTCAAGCGACTATAGAGTGAGTCCTGCTGTCAAAAATAAGTATCACTCCTATGATCTTATGAACAACTACCAGAAAAATATCATGGAGATCCTTAATCGGATGAGACCATCATTTTGCGTCCGCGAGACTAACGGGACCATCAAGAGCTCGATTTTGGAACTTGCGTCCTCAAAGTCTTCGGTATTTTCCATGACTACCTTTTCGAAGCCTATTTGGAAGTACAATAGTCTTCTCCCGCCCATGAACATCCCTAACAAAGAGCTGATTGATTCTGGCGATGGAGACCTATTTCTCAGTGACCTTCATTTGAAGTCCATCAATACAACCCATCTTCAGATAATTCTGAATAAGGAGATTCTCTCAACTCTTCAAAGGAAACTGGAGGCATTGACGACTCTCAATTTGTCTTCCATTATTTGGATTGACCTCAAGATGGTTCGTCACTTTCTCCATGCGATATTTTCAGGTAGCTTGCAGGAACGTGTGGTGGAGGACAAGACCTATCAGCTCTATCGAAGGCCAGGGTCATCGAAACCTTCATTCAAGCGACAAGATAGCTTTGAATTGGACCTCAGAAACTCCGGAATGCAAAGAAACCTTCCGTGGGCGAAAGTCATTGATGCCAAGACCAAAGAGGGGGAAAGAGTTATCAATCGTATTCTCAACGATGAGCTTCTCAGCGATTTCGAAGAGCGCTTCATCTACGAACAGCAAAGAAGAGGAAGAGCAGGCGAGAACTACTTTGCCTAGAGAATTCTACGACTATGGCTCTATTCCAGGTCGCCACACCCAAGGGAATTGTGTGAAAATGTCCCAACATTCAGGTCATCACCGTTTCATGGATCAGCTCGGCTCCGAGAAGCGGCGACCTCCAACGGCAATGGTTTTAGAGTTGGCTCTTTATCTCTGGAAACCTGAACCAGCACTTGTCTAGGCGCAATGTTAATGCCTTGGCAACGAATGTGGCACAAGCCTCCATGAGGAAAAGAAGAGGTTGAAAAGTTGCGCGCATTTATATAGTCGCGAAGGTCATTGCGTCGCGCACGACCGTCCACCGGTGGCATGAGTCTAGCTGAAACAAATTGAAGTGATAGTGTAGTTTCAATGACAAAACAAGTCGTTACACATTAAGAAACATTCCTCTTCCGAAAGATTTAAAGTAACCTAAATGAAACATATATTGAGTGGGTTAATGATGTGAAGACTGATTTACACTTTCGCCATTAGAAGTCAAATATGTGACTAAAAGAGTGACAAGTGAACCCCGTCTAAAGCAATCATTTATAGAAATTATCAGTTTTCTCAACTTGGAAAATTAATACTTTCTTCAATTGTTAAATCAAAGCTTATTGGATGACAAGCTACACATTGATCCGGAACTGTATGCTGGCACCATTCATTGTTCATGGGTCGAGATGGTCTGGCTGAATTTTAATTGAAGACCTGTACAGAAGCAATATTGAATGAAGTACAACACTACTACTCTAGAGAATTATTTGGATGTGTGGAGGTTGAGTTCGTACGGCTGCGAAATGGAAGAATATGCTTGATATGGTTGCAGGTGAAATCAGCGGCGCGCTCTGATCAACCTCAGGCTTAGCATTGGCATACGAGTTCCAATCAAAAGTAATTGGACTTTATTATAAGCATTTGCAGAGGCCCAGGTATTTTGAAACCTGAAAAAAAATTGTTCAATCCATGCTGCTTGACGAAAAGTTCTCCAAGCAAAGGCTGAGGCAGAAGCAGAAGCAGAAGCAGAAGCTTACCACATAAACATAGATAAGCTTGGACCCTAAAACGACCCATGGCTAAGAAGTGAAATCAAGAGACAACACAGTAATATGATAATAATCACGTGCCATAGAACATAATATAGCATTTGTTTTAGATAGAGCTCTAGACTAATTCAAAATAATAAAAAAAAGTCCACTTTATTATAGAGTGTGTGCTAACAAAGACTTAGACCATATTTCCTTCAATCAATTAATGTAGCCCATAAATGACATACCTTACTTATGTTTCTGCTTCAGAGTCCAAAAAAGGCAATGTTTGAGAAAATTATCAGGAGTAGTTTTTTTGGTTCTCGATTTCTTTAAAATGATTCGGAAGCCCAAAGAACTAGTAGTCTCTTAGGTCTTTGCAGGTATAGACATGCCCTCCATAGTGCGTAGACAGAAGACTGGGCCTGACGTTATACAATACACCCGTGCACCTTTGATTCGCACTATTATCTACCTCACACCTCTCTAGTGTTTTACAGGGACTCACCTTCTCGGAACAGCCAGGAACACAGCCGGAATGTCTGATTTGTCGCTGCAACTCTCTGCTTTCAAAAACAGAATCCGTAACGGTCCATCCGTGGCTGTGCGGCGGACTGTGACCCCAAAACCTGTGACGCCTCTGAGCCAAGAGCAGCCCAAACGAAACGCCCCCTCAGACGCTGCCACCGAGGTGTTCAAGCGTCAGAAGTTGCAGGATGAGGCTAGCGGTGGGGTCGGTGGGTTTTCTGGAATCCACCTCTCCACGAGGCTTCACTTGGCTGTGGAGCACATCAAGAAACAGGATGCGCCTGTGTCCATACCACAATTAGAGGGCTACCTTTCCTTCGATATCCGCAACACATTATTGCCTCTCTTGAAGGAAATCGACCGTATCAAATATGATCCTGCAACCAACACTTTGGAATACATGTCGCTTCATAACATCAGAAGTGCTGAGGATCTTTTGAACTTTTTGCGGCTGCAGGCCACCTTCAAGGGAACGCCTGTCAAGGAGCTTCGGGACGGGTGGCCCGGATGTATGGAAGCCATAGCACAGTTGGAAGAAGAGAATAAAGTGTTGGTGTTGCGTAACAAGAAGGAGAACTCTCCCCGGCTTGTTTGGGCCAACTTGGGTGGTGAAATTGGAAATATCAGCGAGGAGTTCGTTGAGCAGTGGAACAGTATCAAGGTTCCGGATAGAGAAAACTTATACCAAGTGTTGGTGAGCAACTCGTTGAAGCCAACGGGAGTTGACCCTCATGAGGTCAAGAAGAAGCCTCAGCAACAAGAGAGGAAACAGAAGAAGGCCAGAAGAGGCAAGATTACCAATACCCACATGAAGGGTATTTTGAAGGACTACTCGCAAATTGTGTAAAAGCAACGGGGCCTTTTACATCTAAATTGAAACTCTGAAGATGACTCCGAGGAGTGTTACACTTAAGTTTTCGCGTATTGCGCAGACTACATTCCCACTCTGAACGTGATGTTCAATTGGACCTTATGTGGTAGAAATATGGAGGATATGTGCTTATGGCGGTCACAATAAGTACTTCGCAACAAAATACCTCCAACTACAAAGCTTGTGTTTAGAAAGTATTTGTCTGAGCCTTGAAGGTCATGGTGTGTGGTTGGGCTGAGAGACGAGAGAAAGACTATTCCAGTCTACACAATGATGAGTCTAGAGTAGTATTCTTTCATACCACACCAAAATCAAATAACAATAAAAAAAATAACTACTTTCATCTGACGTGCTACGTATTGATTGTTAGACTTCTAAGCAGAGCTCCAAAGCATTATGTCCTGCAGGCTACACCGCACCGCTAACGACAAGAAAAATTCACTCTCACCATCTAATTACTTTAAAAACATCCCTATCATGTCGTCTGGTATGTATTGAAAATGCTGCATTGCCGGCTTCTGCCACAGTTTCCATTCCGCTCACTCGCATTCATTCACCACTCGGTCTTTGGCAGCAATACGCGTTGCTTGATTCAACAGATCTCGATCTAGCACTTGGACCATGGTAACGTATCACCACTTATCGTACTAACAAGCAGTCGATTTCAACATGGTTGCCACCGAGTTCTGCAACTTTTACTACCAGCAATTTGATTCCGACAGGAAGCAATTGGGAAACTTGTACAGAGACCATTCCATGTTTACCTTTGAGGATACTAAGCTTCAAGGAGCCAAGCTCATCGTGGAGAAGTTGCTTAATTTGCCATTCAACAAAGTTGCCCACAGAATCTCGACTTTGGATGCCCAGCCCGCTTCGCCAGATGGTGATATCTTGGCCATGGTCACCGGTGAGTTGATCTTCGATGAGGAGCAGCGCCCCCTGCGTTACTCGCAAGTGTTTCTTTTGAAACCAGATGGAAACTCATACTATGTCTTCAACGACATCTTCAGATTGAACTACTCTTAGATCAATTTGGAAATACAGTAGTAATGAATGACCTGTTTTAATCAATGTAGAGTCTGTAGCTACTTCTATGTGGTCCACTAAAGAGTGCCTGAATAACTAAACGTACTTACGAGGATACATGCATAATGCTCATTATTTTACTGAAGAAACAATCATTTGTAATAAATCAATCACATAAATTTACAAATTCTAGTGTTGCACCTTATTGTCGCCATGGCCAACCTTATTGTCCCGAGGGTAGCCGTTGCTTGGTCCTTCAACCTCCTGGTATGCAGGGAGGAGGGGCTGGTCAGTTTCTTCAGATGGACTAAGGTGCTGAGAGACAGGAGCAGCAGGTTCCGGAGCAGCGGAAGTAGCGGAAGTAGCGGAAGCAACAGGGGCAGCAGCAGGAGCAGGATGGTTTTCAAGGTCACGGGCTCTGTAGTATCCTGCGCCATTTGGTGCAAGTCTAGCCTTAGGAAAAGTCACCAAAACAAAATGCAAGGAATAAATGAGGCCAAGCAAGTAGAAGTAGAAGGTCAAAGATAAGATGCAACATATCAAAAACTGCTTAGTCTTGACAGTATATTTTGGACCGGTTAAAATGTAAATAGGTAATGGTGGAATAAACACACCAAGAAGGCAAAGCAATATAGTTTGCGTTTGGTTGGGAAGCTCAGATCTGGAAAAGGCTGGAGATATCATCGCTGAGGAGGAAATATAGTGCTGCTTTGCTATTTAAGGAGGGTGTGGTATCTCGCACAAGATTTTGTATAGGGGCCATGTACAGGATGACTGACAAAAGTTCTAAAGTTAGAAACAAGTAGGTTTCAATAATTTGCTTCTCCAAGACTCTCTTTCTGGCAGTAGGAACCCCAATAGGAACCAATAAGTTCAATTAAGAAAAAGGCCCAGAATCTTATACTGGACTTGGTCTAGGACTGAGGTCGTGGTCAAATCCCTGGTGCGCACCGTTCGTCACATTTATGCACTTACAGTGTTTTTCAAAACTATTCAAACCAGCGCGGCAAAATGTTTCGAACCACACTAGCAAAATTAAACAAACCAATAATTCAAAAAGTTTCGTACCCCTTCGCACAGTCTTTCAAACCAAATTTTATACAGGATAACAAGGAAACCAGTTCAGTTCCGTCCGTTTTGACCCTTGATTGGAACTGCAAGACTCCCAAATGTAGTACATATGAGGTAATCCTCCAGATTTAAAATTTCAGAATATTGAATTTTAATGAAAATTGGTGTGAAACATTACGCCATTTGGTTTGAAAGACTGTGCGAAGGGGTACGAAACTTTTTGAATTATTGGTTTGTTTAATTTTGCTAGTGTGGTTTGAATCGTTTTGCCGCGCTGGTTTGAATAGTTTTGAAAAACACTGTAGTTATTTTCGGACCCCTTCCAGATGTACCGAGGTGACCGTCTCGAATTTTCCAATCTAAAGAGAGAGAGATCAACGCGCCCTAGCCGAAACTGCACATATCACATACAATACCTGGCTCCACCAACACACTTAACAAACAACAGTCACAGTATGGATTCCGTTCCTTTCATTCCCCAGAGACCCAAAAGAAGCAAGGATCTGGCGGAGAGAGCGGCAGATACCCCAGAACGCTCGATCCCGGAGGTCACAGCAATTGAGAGCAAGCCTGTAGCTTCCGACGCACGGCCTACGCTCTCCACTCCCCCCATTCCTTCCAGACCCCAGAAGAAGACGGCTGTGTCCACTGAATCAATTGATGAAGTCAATACTGAGGCTGACCTGAAGAAAAGTGAGCTATCTTATGCTCCGAAAGACATTTCCGTCCTAGATCAACAAGTGGATGACGATTCTCCTCCTGTGACGCCCACCGACATTATCAGTGGATACGAGTCGGACCCGGAAGACAATAGGTTGGAAAATTTGGAAGATGAATCTGGAAAAGCCACTTTATCGAATGTCGGGAAGAAGGAGTCAAACAAAATACCTCTTAACATCAGAGAAAAGGAGAGGGTGGATCTGGGCACTAGCTCGGATGAAGTAACTACGGCAGGAATTGTCTCAGAACCATCAAAAGATGACAACGATTTCGGTGCCGAAGAAACGGCCGAAGTTTCTAATAAACCTGAGGACAATCACTCTGTTTCAAGTCCCATAGAACTTCCCAATGACACCAAGGATACTGCACTGCCTTCAGGACATGTTAGTAGTGTCGGCCCAGAAGAGAATGAACTTAAGGAAAAAATTCCCATTATCCCAGTTAGACCTAGATCGTCTAAATCGGCGCACTTCGAAATTGATCTTTCAAAAGAAAATATTAAGGGCTTACCTTTGGAGCAGAATGAGTCTGACCTTACCAAATCACGGAACGAAGATGCTGACCCTGTTAGTTTAGAGTCACCAAACCCAACACCTTTAGAAGGAAAATCTAAGCTTCCGTCAGCTCATAACTCGTCCACAGACCTCCTTAGTACTCGAAGCGAGAATAAGAGCAATGCTGTTGAAGCCTCAGATGCAGCCCCGGATACCACAGAACAGAAAGAGATTTCAGATTCAGCCAAGCAGAGTCCCTCTATTCCTGCTCGTCCTCAACCAACTATACCTACACGTCCCACGAGAAAAAAGGAGGCACCCACAGAAACACGCCAATCAGGCGAGGAATCATCGATTGGATCTAACTTTCAACTGAGCGAGCTTTCAAGTACAGCTGCCACACCAAACTCTGAACCTACTGAGACAAACACTCTGCCAGGCATTAAAAAAGCACCTCCTCCAAAGCCAAAGAAACTCTCATCGAAGATTGCTGCATTCCAGCAAATGTTCAACCAGGAGCCACCCCAAAAACCAACTTTGACAAAAAAGCCTTCAGAAGAAAGAAGCAAGCTCTCTTCTGACAGAAGCGATTTTGCTGCAAGCTTACTGTCAATGATGGGGCGTGGGGTTGCACTCCCAGGCATGGCCAATCCTGAGTTGATGAAGAAGTTATCTGCAAGTGAAAATGCTGAGGATGAAGCAGAGAGTACTGAACAAAGTGCAGCCACTCCATCCACACCAGTCGCTCCTACACGGAGAGCTCGCGGACCAAGAGGAAAGAGGCTTCCAAAGCTGATTCAAGAGTCCCAAGTGGAGGTCAAATCTCGATTCACGATATATCTGGCTGACTTATGGGAGGTAGACATCAAAAGGAAAGAACTCGCAAAAGAAGCAGAAGAGTCGTCATCTGATGAGACTCTTGGTGTAACCGATGATTTCAAAGACTCGGTTGAGGAGCAACCTCCAACGAAGTTCGAAGCAGTTCAAGATTCGAATGAAGCAGTACACGATTCGAATGTCACCGAGGATAATGCAGCATCAGGAGCGGCTAAAGATGATCTCCCAGTGAGCACCGATAGCCTTCCTAAAGTTGAGGGTGATTCCGAAACCGATGAAGAAAGTGGGTTGGGAGATGTCCAACTACTGAATGCCCCAAAAGCATCTCTTGATGAACTTGATGTCAATGAAGACACTGGTGATAGGTCTGCAGGCGATGAAGTCACCAAGACGTTCGTGATTCCAAATGCTATTCCTGATGCACATGAATTAGTTGGAACACCAGTAGCTGAGGAGCAAAGTCTCAGCAGCCTATCCAACAATCATGAAAAAACTGAAGCATTGAGAGATGTTTCTCATTTAGAGAGTGAGCATGATGACCATATCTAGGAGGCTTCGAAAAAGCGACCATAAACTTTATTGCGGAGTCTTGGCTGTTCATGCTTCTAATTTTTGAAGAACACAATGATATGGAATATTCTTAGCGTTTTGAATATCTGGGTACATAACTGAAGACTGGCAGCTCTTCTTTCGGCTGGGAATTTTTCTCGTCAGATGTTGCATGGGTCTGCAGCAATGGAGCTTCCAGCATTGAAGTTTTATTCTCTGATTGAGGTTTTGTATTCGCTTCACTCAGCGTGATTGCATCAGTTTGGGATTTCTCGTTTTCCCTAGAGTCTTCAGACTCAACATCGTGAGGCTCATCATGAGACTTATCCCCCGGAGATTGATCCTCCAGAGACTTGTCATCAGACTTGTCATCTTTCTTTCGAGAGTCATCGGATTGTTTCAGGACACTCTCCTTGTTTTGTGTAGAGAGAGATTGCCTCAATAATTTGACCTTTACGTCAATTTCCAGGTCCAGTAGGTCTTGTTCTTCAAGGCTCTCACGTAGTTCCATACACTTGACTTCTATTTCCCGTTTCTGGTCGAAAGTCCTCAATTCAACCGAAGCCTCATATCGAGCTTGTGACATACGGGCTCTTTTCTCTCGTCTTTGTTGTTCTAGGGCCTCTCTATCTCGCTTTTCACGGAACCCCAGTAGTCTCTTTTCGGTAGCGCTTTTCTGTACATAACCTGAAGTTCCAGTGCCTCTTGGAGTTTGGAGCCCGAACCCACTCATAACTGAAGTACGAATATATTGGCAGATATGAGGTTTACAATTCTGGGAATATAGATTGCAAGCAATTTGTTTTAATTTAAGATACCATCATCTCATACGTGCGATATGATTACAGTAGTTATATGCACTCCATGTAGTCATGGAGACGAACAGAACCCAGATTGACTTAATATACAGAAGTATTGATTCAAATCGCAAGGGATGATTATTGATTACTACACTTTCGGAGCTTCATGGCTGTTTGAATGGGTGTGCACTTGTCAAGCTTGCAAACCTGTGCACCGAGTATATACGCAACTACAAGTACTACGCGTACCTCTTGCTCTTCACATGTCACTCAAGCAGCTCACGGCCCTCCCTAGGGACAGAGCTACAAACGATGTGCTCAAAATCGAGTATCTTGACGTGAACCTAAACAACTCCCGCCGCCTTATCAGTGCTATTGGCGATACACATGCTGCTAGCTCCGATTCCACGACCCAAGCTGCCAGTGTCAGAGAATGTTTAAGTCAGGTTAGGGGCTTACAGAAAGAGCTTTCCTGGCTCGACAATATAGAGTCCAAAGACAAGTAAAGGATGCAGCACGCTCATTTGTCTGTTCATCTGTTTATCTGTTTGCTTGGCGAAGAATGAGAACTACATCCATACAATTTCTTTTGTCTATTAAAAATCAGCCCCTCTAAGTTAAATTAAAGGGCAAGAAAAATTTGGCGATTTTCTGGGAAGATCCCTTCACTTTCTTTCAAATCGTGAAGCATGGAATATTCGATCTAGTCCCGTCTATCAGGTGATTTAGACCCGTCGGATTCATCATCCGAGATGATAAAGTCCAAATCAATATCGTCCGGCACGTCGTACTTGGCGACCATCTCGATATCGGTGGCTTTTGAGTCCTCTTCGGCAGCGGGCCTATACTTGATAATAATATAGGCGTTGGTAATGATGAGGCCTATTCCCAAAAGACTGAGAATTCCCGGGATGTGGCCCCAGAAAACAAAGTCCCAGATGAGTGCGAAGACCATGTTGGAATAGATCATCATGGACGACTTTCCAGCCTTTTCCCGCTGAAGGCCAGCTGCCAAGCAGAACTGCATGAAGAATCCCAGAAAGCCAATCAAGGAGAATAGAAACCATTGGCGGAAAGTTGTTGGCATCTGGAAGGTCACAGAAGGCATCACAATAGTGGCCACCAAGCACACAATACAGGTGGTCAACGCAAAGTAACTCACCGAGAGAAGTGGATGAGCAGACTTTCCAATCTTACGCAAAACAACGTAAACAGAGGAGGCGCCACACACACCCACTAATCCCATGATCGTGGCTAATATACGGAGGCGGGATGACAGTGACTCTGCAGAATCCCCCTCGGGCAATTCGGCCTCTGCCCGGCCACCAAATAGGAAATCTGGCTTTGCCACTAGTAAAATACCCACCAAAGACAATAAAGAGCATACTGCCTCCAACACCGAGTACTTCTCGCGCAAAAGTACCCAGGCGATAAAAGCGGTGACCATAGGAATCAAAAACGTAATTGACACTGCATCCGAGAGACTGAGGTACTGCAATGAATAGTACATACCAAACACCCCAAAAAAGCCTGTCACACCTCTTAAAATCAACAACCCACGCAAGTTCCGCGGGCCAAACGGCGCATCATCAACAGATTTAGTTATTAGCATGTATGCCACGCAGCAGACGTATGTAATAAACATCCGGGCTAGCAAGATCTGAGCGGGCTGAATGGGCTCGGAGAAGTCGGGGTCCGCCTCAAGGAGCTTGCAAGTGAGAATCATTATCGAATTGAGGAACTGCGATAGGAGTAGTAGGCTGACCCCGAGGTTCGGCGAGATCCTCTCCTCGTACAACGCATGAATGCGTCTTTTAATGGATTGAATCATTGAAGTTTCGACCTGGTGTTTGGCTAAGCCTTTAGATGGAGCTTAGGTGCGTCATTATCGGACGTAATTATACACGTGACTAATTAAGTGCAGTGGTTACGAGCCCCACTTGTCTGGCTCAACAAAGCCATCATTGAAATTTGGATTTTGGGGTATAAGATACCTTGAATCAACTTCCAAACTATATGAGATCAAATTTTTTAATTGTTTCAATGCTTTGAGAATGCCCGTGTCTCTTTGGTTGGGATCAGTGCTACTGTGGATGTCTTATCGTGGCGCATACCGCTTAAGTGCGCACACGAATGTGTCAAGGAGTCATTCTGCTGACTTTGACTGGGTAAGACTTCTCAGGTTCACCGCCACAGCTGCTGGAAATTTTTCCTCAGTTCCTTATATTTTCTTCTTCAAACGATTTTGAAGATGGCACTTTTTTGATTCAGGCAACTATCTGTGCCTTAATGCGGCGTCATGGGGGACTCCGAATCATCTCTAAAATAAGCACAGTCTAGAATCTTTGCGTATATATAGTGAGATACAAGTGTATTGAATTTTATTTGGGAGAATTGGTTAAAATCCCACTAAATTCCAATGTCTTATATGTTGGAAAACTTTCTTTAAAGATGGGAAAAAACAACCGTTCATAATTGGCTTTTGGATGGCAACAATAAACAAGGTCAGGCATGCGCTTATGTACAGGCCGATCACCATAGCAAGTTCTCACTTAAATTTTGGCCGGGGGCGAGGCACTCTATATTCAATTATCTATCATGGGTTACCCATCTCCAATCCAATTGATTACACGCAAATTAACCGATGACATTGTAGTATCAAGCGGCGCATTTACGCGTTTTGACCGTATCAATTTCGGTAGCCGTATGGCGCTTTTCAAGATTCAAAATTCCATTGTGGTTTGGTCAGCAATCCCTTACTGCGAGGATGTCAAAAAGGCCTTGAATCTCTTTTCGGAAACCCCCAATGTGACCCATCTTATCGTTCCGGACATGGAGCACACAATGGGAGCTCATTCCTTCAAGAAGGAGTTTCCTGAATTAAAGATCATTGCCATGGAAGGCGCCTTGACCGATGGGTCCACCACTGTGGATTACCGTATCACTAGCAAGCATGCTTATGAGGTCATAGATAGCGCTAAGCTTAAGGAGATTGGCGTGGTGGAGCCAGAAATCTTAGACAACTTCCAATTTGTCTACTTGCCCGCCTCTGGCAACAAGGAACTCGTGACTTACCACAAGCCATCGAAGTCGGTGTATGAAGCCGATTTGCTTTTCAACCTCCGGTCCGATCAACCCATGGAACAATTTTCGGTGAAGACTGGCTTCCCAGAAAACTATAACCCATTCACAGGATGGTCTTTTCTTGCTCGGTACTTGAATGCCGACAGTGCAATCGGACGTTTTTTGTTCCGTCGTTTGGCCTCCGTCAAGGTCTCCAAACCAGGTCTTCAAGCCATCAATTCGTGGGACTTCCTGACGCTTGTTATGTGCCATGGCAACATTCTCGATAAGGACGGAAAGACCGCCTTTCAAAAGGTGTTTGGCCTGGTTTTGTAATAAAGCCCCAAATTTGATGTGAGACGCTTTGAAGTTTGTATTTGATTTGTTTGAATTCCATTTGTGTGGAATATGTTTTCATGCTTAACGTTCAGCATGGATAAAGAAACGGTATCATTTTATTATTGAAGTGTGTGTACCTTAAGAAATTAATTATTGCAAGCGCCAGTATCAGAACAATTTTTCAGGGAAAACAAATAAAACCTTAAGCTATTTTGCCTGATACTTGTTAATAATTGTAAGCTTTAATAATGTAGTGGTTATGGGGGGTTCCTGCATGTCACACGCATTTTACGCAGCATTCAGCTTCTCCAATGCCCCACACATCCTCGGGTCACATCATCGCCACCGCCACCACTGATAAAATAACACAACATGGACTTTGACAAAGTTTATTCCCACTACAAAGAAATAGCGGCACAACATAATGCTAAGAATCCCATATGTGCTGCCATTGAGGAGAATCTTCACCCGCATTTGACCGGCGACGTTTTAAGTGGTTCAAAGCGTATAGAGTTTAGGTCGCCCACGTTTTTCCTTATTGATGATGAATTCCTCAATGGTTTCAACGACCTCAAGCCGGAAGATATTACCGGCAAGAATAACATTTCGTATACATTCTTCCGTTTGGGGTCTCACCTTTCGGGCTATCCGAACATAGTACATGGCGGATTATTGGCCACACTCTTGGATGAACTCACGTGCCGACTTGGATTCCAAAACTATCATCTGAAACGAGCAGTAACGGCAAATCTCAATATCAACTATTTCCAGCCTTGCATGACTGATCTGTATGTGATGATCAAATGTACTGTGGTAAGTAAAACCGGACGGAAGTGTGTAGTGCGCGGTGATGTCTATAAGGTCAAGACAGAAGTGTCGCTGGCTGAAGCGAAGGAAAATCTACTTACATCGTGTGAGTGTTTAATAATCGAGCCAAAGGTATGGTCATGAGGGTACTCCTTCCGCGCACGCGACTACGCACAACTTCCTGCTCAATTAAAAATATATTCTATTCAAAGGCGTAATATTTTACTGTTATGCAAAAGCGTTTAAGTATTTTTTAAGTCTTGTTGACCTTAGACCCGTCCCTACAACTCCTTATTCGACAATCTCACGCTGACGTGAAAGGAATCCTTTTCACAGGCAATGAATTTTGAAGTCGAAGTTTTGTTTTTAGAGATTTCGTCTGACCCGATCTGGGTTATCTGAGTGAAACGACACTCCAAAAGCTCCGAAATGTGTAGTAGTAGTATAAACATGATACATCTGTACATCCCGTGAGGGCTTGCATGATCATGTGCGAGGCACATGATGCATCAGTTCTATGCCAGAGCGCGGGTCCATCACAATGGCTGCGGCTCTAAATGAATAATGAGATATTAAAGCAACGTCCATTGAGAAGACGAACCATCTCCACATCGCTTACTAATTCCTCAAGAGAAAATAATCCTTAGAACCAAAGTTCGGAAAGATAATACCGGAAATCAGAATACATTATTCGTGGAATTTTATCACTCTATGAAAGGATATTGAATCGAGAAGTCAACTACTAAGCCTCTAATTCAGCGTATTTAGGGATTCACCTATAACCGAGGCAATGCTTACTTTATTCACACACTTGAAAGTAGCGTTTAAAGTCAGGTGACCTTACGCTCCTCGATATGCAGTCTTCTATTGTTCCATGCACATCAATGTGGGTGTAGTATACAGTCCTGCATGGCTGTCCGATCGATCTAGATCTCTAGGGCCAATTACGAAGGGTTGAACTTCGCGGGTGCATTGATCCCCGGAATCGAAGGCATTTTAGTAAAAGCCTTTTTTTTGAATATCTGTGTAATCTAAACAAAGAAAAATGAAGAATATTGGGGAGTATTTAGCCTACCTTGGCTTGTGGCGCCCGGTGTGCCCTCACCAAATAAATTAGAGTAATTTTACTTCTTCAGGCTTTTTAGCGAGTGGTGTTTTGAAGTAAATACATGTAGACTATTCTTCGTATATCAGATCATCAGATCATAGATTTTTGACGAATTCATCAATGTTTATGTTGTAGAGCATCTCGACACATTTCAGTACATGACCACTGCGGGTAAGAGCCGCTAGAACTGCATGTTGCGCACTTGCTTCAACTTGCATATATGGGACCTCGAGATAAATGTAATTCAAGCCCTTGAACCGAAGATTTTTGCGCCCCATACCTTAAATTCCGTTCCACACGCGTGTGTCAAAAGCTCATCTTCTGTAATAAGTGTCTGCACTTTTACGATGCAAGAACGGCTAAATGTAGTAGAAGTGTACCTTTCTCCTATAATAGAAGTAATCTGTAAAAAGATGGCTCATTCAATGACCAGAATCCCAGCGAATGGAAAGGCTTCAAAGTAAACGGAAGTTTTATATAAATGACTGCTGGAAATCTACAATCAGAGATTAAGGAAAGCGCGCGAGCAGAAAATTCCGCTCTTCATGAACAATGGGCACCACAGATTTGTTCTGCCCCCCTGCCCTTTTCGTTTGTATCTAACTTCTAAACTGTAATCTGTAGCTCACGAGGAAGGGGGAACCTAGCGAAAACATCAGTCATGAAGGCAAATCTCGAATCTGGGGTCTCCTGAAAGTCTTGATTCTCAGGTAGATCGGCAAATTTCTCCTACAACTGATAAGATTATCTAAAAGATCAATTGGTAATGGTCTATCTATGGCAAACTGTTTGATGTTGCAACTCGAAAGTATTTCCGCTTTCTTCAAAATCTTAACGTTGCCGGCTGTTGCATATTTCCGAGTGAGTGTCCGTTTTTTGCAGGAGAAAGAGAAAATCAACTATGGACTAAAAAGAAATTCCTCACTCGAACAATAGTTAGGGTTGCCCTGCCCTCCTGATGCAATATTAGTACATAGGTTAGGAGATGCTTCTTTTACTGTTTCACGGATACTGCACAAGCGTGTGATGCAGAAGCATTGCCGAGCCGCGTATGCGAGATGCAGGGTTCATCAAGGTATCTTTGAAAAGGCGCACTCCTCATGCATAATGAACAAAGGATAACCCCCATTGCATTGAATAGCGAATAGATTTAGTGAGCGCCGCTTGAATTGCCATAACAATCGATGAGATCCAGCTTCACCTGTATGGTGAATTTTTCGAATTTGTCAACTCTAGAACAATGCTACACGCGAATGTTATGACACGCAAAATTGATCTCGGGACGAGGAATGCGTATCAACGGTTTAGACTTCCTCGGTGATTACTACCGGTTCTAACACCATACAAACACGATATTTCGTGTTGCAAGTTTTTGCTCAAGCAAACTTCAGATCCCGATTTTGATTTATGATTTTGGTCGATGTGGTACTCTCTTATCATGTCGCTGACCAAACGAACTGTTGAGAAGCGAGAACAACGTACGCGGGCCAGAACGTACTGCAACTAACTCTTTTTCCACAACCCTGGAATCTATACTCATAGAAACTGATTTTCTATATAATCTATTAGTGACTCTTTTATTGACTTTGAGTAATTGTTTACTATTTGAAAGTAGTCACTGAAAACATTGAATTAAGGTTCGAAAAGGGCGCAATTTTAGGCTTTGAAAGCTCACTGTCATGTTAACGAACCTTCCATGAGTTTTGGCGCAATCGCATCTTTTCAAACTTTTAGCAATTTGTAATTGATATTCCGCCATAAGCGTTGCAAAGTCACTCAATCAAGTCTCTTTACTCTCTGTGTATTCTCTGATAATTATTATCTATGACTTTCACCTGGAATCTCGCCCCATCAAAACAGATTTTTTGAAAGTTGTTTCCTCGAGTGTGAAGTATTGATCCGTGCGCTTGCACACCAATGCGCAACCTACATTCTTTTACGTAGGATCGCACCGTTGTAATCTTCTGTTTGCTCCACCTACATGGCACCTCGAATATACCTGGAGTATATGAGGTGATGTGAAAAGGGCTGCACTTCTATAAAAAGATCTTACAGCAAGCACCATTACTAAAATCACCTCGAGATCTCGAGGTCATCGTAACTGTTTTCGAAGATTCATCATCTTTGATACGCACTGCAACGAAATGCTGACACCCAGGAAACTTGAGTATTGCTCAGTTTCCTGGGTGGGGCAGGAAGCTTTTTCGGTGTGGTTAGATGTTGCAACTGTATTTGTTATCGTGGAGGGAATTGTAGCGTGTATGCATGTATCTGCGACCCGGCATGAAATGCAACTGTGGGCCGGCATAATGATGCTGCGGCCCATACATCTGTGACTGTCGAGCGCGCGTTTTAAGCTTTCTTTTTTTTTAAAATATCTGCACTCAGTCGCCCAACGTGTAAGCATTATGTAGCACATCCTTTTAAATCCCACAACCGCTTCTACTTGACGTTCTTCATCAATTCTTAAGGATAAGTTCTCCAGTTTTGCTTCAAATAGCTGTGCCTCGAAACGCTTCCTTTATCCAGCATTGTGCCCTCCCTTCCCAAAAGACTACTTTCTAAGTATTCGTCTTATCTCACTAAAGCTTAAGCTTTCACGAAAGACTCAGAGCGCTCGTCGATTAACATCTTCAAGTTGCCTTGTGTTGACTAAGATACATCTTCAGAGATCCCAATTCTGCTCTTAGTCCTTCGAACCCAATTGATCTTGCGTCACAAGTTCCTTAGCTGTGGTTAGCCACCGACTTTCCCTAGCAAAATCCATTGCAGGTAAGGGGGCCATCAAAGACCCTGAGTGAAGCAATTTACTCACCTCAGCCTGCCTATATTTTCTTAACTCGACACCTCTCAGTGCTTTCACCAGATGACTTCACCGCTTGTGCCTACATACAAAGGGTTCGTGGGGTCAAATCTAGATGCCCTTCTTATCATCGAGGCATCTTTGAATAATGAGCTTCCTCTTGTTCTGCGTCGACCAGTTGAGCGTGAGAGAGGGTATTTGATAAAACTGGGAAGCGTGTTTGTCTTTGTGGAGAAGCTGTCAGAGATCAAAAGATGGACTGATGGAATTGCATGGTCTGCTTCTCGAATTTTGGGCCGCTTTTTGATTTATCGAGCCTTAGACAAGTTTTCTGACAAAGGAGAAAAGCGTAAGGGTCGAAAGAGTGCAAAGTGCAAAGAGGTTGTAATGAAAATGGAAAACAAACCGGCCAATCTTGGATATGTTGACAAATACTTGGGGTTCAACGATCGCTTTAGTTATGGCCAAGACATGCAGTTTTCGCAACATAAGGAGAACCTCCGACCCCACAAGAGCTTTGAGCACCCCAGCACTGACTTGAAACCTCACAGTCTCCTGAACCTTGCCTATGGCTCTTTTCATGGCAAAATTACGGAAATATCATCCACGCATCAATTACAGAAACAAACCCCATCAAGCCACAAGCTCGGATCTTTGAGTGTGGGTTCCAATTCAAACCCCCTCAACTCAAATGCATTATGGCCAGCAAATTCGGTGGGCTACGCGCCCTCCAATAATCAGCCACCAGCATCAGGGGATATGCCCAATACCCCAAATCAGGCGAATACCCAAGATGGGTTTATAGTTGACGAGGCTCTTATCAAAAAGACCATCTCCCTTACGATCTATTCTGATTCGTCAGATTCGGGAGACGATGAAAAGCAAACAGTTCATCTCATTCTGTACTTTTCGGCCCATGATGTGTTGACCGGAAAAATTCTTAGGCCGACTCAAACTGATTTGAAAAATGTCACCATTTCGTCGCGTGTATGGCAGGCATTGAAGCGGTCATCATTAGGTGGCAAGTTCCCACTTGAAAATGAAGCCAACTTCTTTTTGGACAGCAACTACCAACTCCAAAACATGTCCATTTTGAAATGTCCTAACCCCAGTGTCAAACGCGTTATCAATCGTCGTATCAACAGTGCTAGCCTTAATGAAACCTATGGAAATGGACCTGGTGATTACAATAGGCCAATGATATCGCAAGAGCCACACGCCATTGACAATTCACATCGAAACATGGTACAGCTCATGGATGGAACTAGGTCTTTTCACCTACCATCTACTATGACCCAGATTAGCACTTTGGAATACCCCCTGATGAATAAAGCGCTGAGCAGAAGAGACCACACGAATAGGAACTTCAAGAAACGCCGAGTATTTCATGAACTTGACCCTAGGTTGCCTTATACCGATGTTTCACTTCATTACCCAGAAACACTCATTGATCAGGGTTTCTACTCCTTCCCCAATTCAGATTTACGTGGTCAGAATTCTTCAGCTTCGTCTTCTCGCTTTCTGCAATATACCTTGTTTTCCCCAGATTCCAAAGCACCAACAGCCGGAGCCTTTTCCTTGGCACATCTGACTGGTAGCATTGAAAAGCCTGAAGGTAACGTTTCTCCAACTATGATGGGGACAGCAGGGCCTAAGTTTGAATTACCTGCATACGTAGGATCTTCCCTACCAATGTATACGGACAGTACGTACATTTCTGAACCGGGTTCCCCCAATCAGTACAACACTACCTTAAACCAGAGCCATGTGCATGGTAACCAAGGGTTCTTTCAAACTTCAAAGCCTTCCGTGGGTCAACATCACGACTTGGGTAACTCCCAAAACGCCCGTCAAAACCAGCCTCAGGAAATCAACCAAAACCACAACCAGTCTTCCGTTTCCCAATTCTATTCTGCTCGCTCGATTCCTTCCATGGACAACTCCCAAAGCTCATTACTGACTACTGAAAGCTTTCCGCCGCATAACCGCAACTTGACCAACCTGGCATCTGAGCAAACTTTAAGCAGTGGCAACTTGAACATTAGCAGCTCCGGTTTTGGAACAACCGAGCAAGCTCTTGCATCTTTGGACAGAAGATATTACTCGTGCAAGGATTCAAAAGATGAGCTTACTCTGCCTAAGTACGACCCTCTTGTCACAAACTTGGGCATAACCTCAGTGTCAAACGCGCCAAAGCCCAACATTCATGCTGATGATGGAGATTACTTTCAAAGCGGTAAAACATTTTAAGCAGTCAATGATATAACTAAATATTCACTCCATCTACTGCATAACTTACTCTTCTACGTAAAAAGAAGGGTATCACCACACACATAAAACGTTCTCGACTTTTGTTGACTGGCTAGTCTGCAAAAAAATCCCTCTCCAATCTGAATTACTTGGACTTCATGTTTTCTGAGCACTTATTTGCTTTCTCATTCTGCAATATATATTTCAATGCACACTTCGATATATCTTTTGGTTTTCGTAAGAGTTACTCTGGTTGATTAATTACACCGTAAAAAAAAGTGTAACACTTGGCGCGGAACATCTTCTAATACGGTACGGCCCTGCATGTAATGTATGCAGACAGATTTACGCATGGAGGCTTTATTTGAAAAGTGCGGGGGATTTTACCGACTAGACGAGGCAAAATCAAGTGCATAACACATTTGGTTACGAGCACCTTAATGGTTTGGGGCATAAACCCGTTTTTTGGATTTTTTGGGTAAGTCACACATTTTTAGTATGTTTGGTTTTTTTTTTGTTCTTTGTAAATCAAAAACTTCGCGGTCTGAGCTAATTTATTTAATGCAAGTAATTTTAGGTAACGGAGAGAAAATTACAAACTGAGATGACCAAAAAAATTTCAATCAGGGTTGGGTCTCCTTCAGGGTAACAAAATAATCCATTATAATGTATCATGCATATACGTTTGAAAATTATTACATTAAAAAAATTATGGACCAAGCAGGGGAACAATTCGTGGCTGAAAATACCACAATACCACAATCCCATGCGTGACTTGGCGTACGGCACACAAGAATGAAAGAGTCTAGTACTCAGGGGCTGGTGTACACTTCTCCGCTTTACAGCCAAAATTAGAATCGCTTCTCTTATTACGTTAAACTATATATATCCCGCATTTGAGCAAGATGATCCTGTAAATACAGGGTGACCTTCCGGCAGATGTCAGCCGTTGCTCCATGCTTGCATGGGTCTCAGTTGAAACCTGTCGATATGATGTTCTAGACGACAAAAATCTCGACATCGCTTAGATGCTTTGAGACAGTTGTCCTATGTATTCTTTTTCCACTCGAGCAAAGGAGCTAACTCTCTCACATCGCCAGCTTTGAACTCGATGAAAGAATGCTCCAAAAGCTCATCAGTAGATGCTCTGTACTTCACGTCAACGCAAAGACAAATCGACAAGAACTTCTTGATCGAATTACTCAACAATTCGGGTTTCTTGAGCTTGGGCGTTCCATTGGTTGCAATCAAATACAATGCCTTCAAGGGCTCCTCATTCAAGTAAGGTGGCTCGCCTTCGATCATTTCAATAGTCATGATTCCGAGGGACCAACAATCGACCTTCTCATCGTATTCTTTTTGTTTCACCACTTCAGGTGCCATCCAGTATGGAGTTCCAACCATAGTAGCTCTCTTGGATCTTTGATCTGTAAGTTTAGCGCAGAACCCGAAATCGGTGATCTTCACGTTTCCGCCTGCACTGAGCAAAACATTGTCTGATTTAATATCACGATGAATGATATGTTTCTTATGCAAGAACTGTAGCCCCTTCAAAGTCTCATTGCAAATAGTGGCAATTTGCCTTTCATTGAGCTTGTTCTCGTTACTCTCAATGACTTCCGTCAATGAACCTCCCTCCATGTACTCCATTATCACGAGCAAGTCATTTGTGCCTCTCAAATAAGAATCCAAAAAGTTCACGATATTGTCGTGTCTCGAATCCTTCATCACAAGAATCTCATTAATAATTAATTCTTTTCTCGGCTGTGCTTGCAAGTCCATTTGCTTGATCGCGACCTTCTGGCCTTGCTGTCCAGGAATTAATGATTCTGCAAGGTAAACCTCACCAGACGCACCCTGTCCAGCTTTCAGAATGATACGGAACAAGGATGAAGGGTCTTTGTTGTTGACCACAGTCTTCAATTTGGCAATGACTTGGCGGTCATTTATTTGCTCCCGTTCTTTCTTTGTCTGTTTAGCAGTCTTAGGAGCTTGAGGCTTCTTGACAGCATGAGAGGCTGATGCTTCAGGCTTTTGAGATTTGCCAAAGCCGTCTGCGTGATGGTTTTTCAGACTATTCAACACTAAAGGCTTGAGTGAGGGAATAGAATCATCATTATTCGGTTTAGTCATCGCACTGTTGATATTGTCAGTGTGGAGATTGACGCCAGGGTGGATATTGCGTGGGGCATGTGGAGGGGAGGTTCTGGGAACATCTGTTGAACCACCAAAACCGCTCTTTTTCGTCGACAAAGGAAGGGTCTGGTTGTGAGACACTGCGGTTTCATAAGGATTAAAGCTCGACAGCTGTTCGCTTTTGTAATTTGATGAGGGGCCATGATGTGATTGATCTTGCTGGAGTTCAGATGAGTAAGGTAGGTGCTGAGCTTTGGATGGCATATCATAAGGCAGAGTGGGCTTTTGGCCTTGATTCGGGTATGCGCCATATGATTGGGGAGGAGGTGGAGCTCGTCTCTCGGGCAACAACCCATCTTCTTTGCCATAATTGCTGTGTTCATTGGCAGAAAGAAGGTTATTCAAGGGCGACATCACTTCCTTGCTCTTTTGAGTCAAGTGGTAAGGAACAGGGGGTTTGGGAGCTTGACGCAGTGGTACCAAGTCATGATTGCTAGCACCACCCTCTAAGCGTGACAGTTGCTTTCCTTTTGGATGCTTGGTCCAGTCCTGTAGCGTATTAAGGGCGGGGGAGTTAATGGGGGTGTTGGCATTAGAGCCGTTGATATCAGAGTAGAACTCTAATACCTCTATCACAGCCACCGGGTCTTTTTTCCAGTCCTCGTTGGTAATTCTTGAATGTTGTAGCATCAGTTTCCATGCATCGGGCAACCCAGTAAAATTTCCGCTTGCTGGATCAAATCCCACATGCACTTTATGTGTGAAATTGATAGGACTAGAAACGCCGTTATTGCCCATGGACATGATCCCGCTTTGATTGATTGAAGATAATGGACACTTGCTGGAAAAGGCATCGAGCCAGTCCAAATACTCGTTGTGGGATTTAATAGACACCATCAAGGGCTTGTTACCATTCTTAGGAATGATTTCCATGGAGTATGACGTCTTGTTGTACCCTGAGTTAGGCTTGGTATTGATTGTTCCGATCAAGTTCAAGGGATAAGAAAGCTCGATGTCTTTGGCCGAGGAGTCCAGCAGATATGGCTCGACCTTGAAGAAGTTGAGAGCTCGATCACTGATGGACATGAAGCGTTTATTCCAGCGAAATGAAGTAAAAATACCATCGTCTTTCAAGTACACCCATCCGGCATGTTTCTTCGACGACGACATTTTAAATGAGGACACCTCGGCATTCGAGCCATGTGGAGACAGACTGTAGGGGCCACTGATGCCACTCATCTTCGAGGGGGTGGTGTTCACCAGGATTGCTCCCGGTGGAGGCGGAGCCCGTCTATGATTCTTGATGTCAGAATTGAAAATGATGGACATTATGGAAAATGAATCTTTAGAATGGAAAAGGAATAACTGCCAGGTTCATAAAATGGCTGGGTCAGAATCGGCAACGTAGATCGTCAAGAGGATCTTTGGCGGAGAAAACACGTGGAACGCTTTAGACAAGTAAACAGCGGCAGAGTGATCAGGATAAGGAGTCGGATCCGCACTTGAATACGTGGCGTAAAGGGATAAGGCCTAATGTAAGTAAAACCAAAGTTGACGAAAACGGCACAGTATTAGATGAAGTAGAATTGCAGACTTTGCCGAGATTACTAGCGTCAGAATTCGCAGAAAAGCGTGTTTTGCCAAACGAACTGCAGTTCGCGCCGGGACTTTCACGAGTGCTGTGTGAGGTAACAAGAATGCGAAAAAGATTCTGCCCACAACGCAGGATATATTCAGGGGCGAGGGTTCCCAACCACTGCGATTAACGCGTCACCTCCACCTATACATTCCCAAGGTTCCCCCTAAATTAGGGGCAACATTGACGCAAGGGAATTGCGGAAAAAACCTGGTTACTTGCAAGGTGCTTTCGCTCTGCGTGCGGTTCATAGCTTAATTCAGGCTATTTTTCCGGAGCCGGGGTCTAGGTTACAGTTGCTCTAACATACAGCTACAGAAAAAATTTATGACTTACGTGGCATAAACTGATTTTATTTTGGTCTTCCGAAACTAGATGTGGTACCCGATTGTTGTAGTTTCAGATATTAAAAATACATAGCGCTTTCCGAACACACGATGTCATCTCGCAAAGTATATGTGCAGTCAAATTTCGAGTTGCTACTTAGAAAATAATGCCTTCCTGCACAACCTTAGCATACGCATATTACACTTTTTATTCGTCTTGTTCGTATTGGTTCCTGGGAGTGGGGATATGCATATACTCAGGCGGTGGCTGGTTTATCGAGAGAGAAAAAACAAAATAGAAAGAAAATATACATCAGAGACGAAAGCAAGATGTTGACGGCCAAAATAGCCGGTAAGAAAAATCACATTCATGTGAAAAGAGAGTAAAATGCTTTCGGCTATTTCAGGCGGGCTTCTTATCATGTCATATCTTTGTGTTCCGATAAAAGTCTCCGCTTCCGAGTTTACACTGCGACTAGAACAAAAGTAAGCGAACATTTGGTCCGCATGCAATATGGGCGTTAATGTTAGGTGGTTCCGCCCCAATATTTCTGAAGAGCGCGCATCTCCACGCGTTCCCCATGACACATCCGTGCCCCTCGTATCATTAATTCTCTAGCACGTTCTCTTCCTGGCTCGCGTATGCAACCCGCTGCGCTTCTCCTGCGCTACATTGCATTTCACTGCGTCTTAAGACGTCTAAAGATACCTCGCAGAGGGGGAGTAGGTCCTCACGAAGCTCCCGTTAACACTTGGAGTCACATGACCCGTGTGGTATGGAGTGTTTTACCTCTTTTTCTTCCATGTTCGGATGCAGGCTTCTGCACTGGAATGTTCATTTTTCATTCCTAATGAAATAGCCCTCTTCACATGATCACCTTGGTTTCGATTGGACTACATTCTTCAACTCTGCAGGCAGAATGCATCTTTCCTCTTACTCGAGAAAATTCTTCCTGAATAGTCTGAAATGATCGGGACTTACATCTAGAGAACATCTCGATCAATGTGTGTTTCGAAGCCTAGTCTACCAATTGGTTGATGATTTAGAGAATATTCGCTCCAAAGATCATCCACAACTTCAACACATAACACAATGCCAAGCATCATGTTGGACAGGCTATTTCTTCACTGGTAATGCTGCTTCTGATTGGTAAGCCAATGGCCCGATTTTTTGAAGACATACCTGAAATTACACGAGTCTTCCAAGAATAGCTCTTCCAGCCCTGTGATACTTTCACTGTGGCTCTTAGAGATGGTGACTCGCGAAATGCGATTTCATCCATCACACTATAGAAGCTGAAACTGCGATGTTGCTGTGACCGGACGCGAACTTCACATCCAGCAATATTACATCTTCATGAATACACGATACTCGGGCATTCTCACCCTTCAAATATGAAAATCGGTGACTGAATCCAGATAACGAAAATTTTATAAAGCTTGCTGATGGCTTATATCACTGCATCAACCATTATGCTTGCCGTGGATCGCACTGTAACCTCTGCACCCGTGCACCGGGGTGCTCACTAAGCATCCATCCAGAGCCCGAACAGACAGTGTAACGTTCAGAAAAGTGCCAAATTCAGAGCAAAATCTGCTTTTGTGAAGGCATATTTTGAATGAACCATGGGCCTCTTCTCAAAGAAGCTGGCCAAGAAGAATAATGAAGCACCTAGCAAGCCACAAGGCGAAATCAAAGAGAAAGCCAAGGTCGCTCTGACTAATTCAAAGCATAGCACCACGGCACCGAAGCCAAATCTGGAAAAAAGTACTGAACAAAGCCCCAAGCAAAACTGTGTATCAAATAACTCGAAACAACCTGCCACTCTCGCCCCCGAGACGAAGGTTCCCAAACGACTAAGCACAATAGTCGACGATGACCAATTCTCCAGTTTCTCGAAAGACGACTACCATTCCTCGAACTCATGTAGCTCAGATTCCCAACTGGAGTCTGGTCTGGACTCGGACTATGAACACAAGCATGCTCTTTTCGATACAGACAAAAGCAATAATGTTTCCCAACTCTCCACTCTCATGGGTCTCTGTGGGCTCGGGACGCTGAAGGAAACACTCACCAAGATGGCCAATGAAGAGCTGAAGATGACTTTCTCGCTTATCACTCCTAACATCAAAATCCAGCGTCTTTCACCAACCATGCGCCATGCAGATCTCCATGAGTCCGTGATTGGTGAGTATCAGCTTAACCAGATCAATGTGCTCAAGAAACGGATTTCACAGGTGCTAGCCAATCCTGGGGCTATAAAGGAAACAAAGACCTTATATGAGAGATATGGGCGAGTAACGGACATAATCGGACGTGGGTCTTACGGAGTAATCAAGGTGATCGAGAGGCAGACCACGGAAGGAAAGGCCCAGCCGTTGTATGCCGTGAAAGAGCTATGCAAGAAAAATAGCACCGAGACCCCCGACCAGTTCATCGACCGGGCCATCCTGGAGTTTATCATTTCGTCTACGTTGAACAATAAGAATATTGTGCGTACGATCGATTTGATGGTGGCTACCTCACGCAATGTCCGGCTTTGCCAGGTCATGGATTGTTTCACTTCCGGCAACCTTTTCTCCTATTGCCGCAAGGCCATATCGAGCCACCAGTATATTGCCATCGATGAGGTGGATTGCATCGTCAAGCAAATTACAAAGGGTCTCTGGTATATGCATAACCATGGAGTTGCTCACTGCGATCTTAAGCTCGAAAACATCTTGATTGAAAGTGACCACAATGGCCGCATGGTGTTGAAGATCTCTGATTTCGGGAAATCAAGCGTGTTTCGTACTAAATGGGATACTCGTGAGCAGCTCTCGCCCGCTGCACCAATGGGAAGTGGGCCATACATGACTCCGGAAGAATACGATACGCAAAGAGAGATTTCCTTGGTTAAAAAAGATAGCTGGGCTTTGGGTGTTATTTGTCTAATGCTTTTCAACATTAGACGGTCTTATTTCCATGAGAGCAACCTTTGCACGCTAGAATATTACGATCATTGCTCTCAGGAACAGGATACCAAAAGTTATTCCAACGGATACTTGTGGCACTCTACAGAACCCAAAGGATCCAGTCGAAGCAAGCGTTACAAAGATTCTGTATTTGACGAGTATATGAAAAGCTCAATGATATCCAGTTACAACCCAACAACGAAGGATTGGGTTGTAAAACGGAAGGGTGAATTCCTTCCTATAGAAACCTTATTCGATGTTCCTAAAGGGTTCGAAGGCTACGGCAATGATGCTTGGCAAGATGACCTAGACGACTTCGAGGAAGGTGATTTCGAAATCCGGAAGTTCTGCATATACAAGTTGTTGGATCCCGACTTCTCTACGCGTATGACCCCGGAGAGCTTGTTGAAGAGTGATTGGTTAATAGATGTTGAATTGTGTTGTGACTAGTTGCATTGGAAAGTATGGGTGCTGGAGCGATGCGAACCTACTTCCCCGATGTTGGAAAAGGTATGTGAATTGTTTGGTTGATGATGTTCATTGGGAAATTTGAAGACTCTCGGCTTTATCATCCAAGACTGATGCAATTTCGCTCAAGTCACGCCCACGCTCGAGTGAGCGGCTTTTTTGTTGAACAAGTTTGCATGATTATCTTTATAATGAATTGAAATGAAATTATATGCGCCAAAGTGGGAGTCACATGCATGAAGATTTGCTTTCAGATGAGTAAGCGTAGAACTCGCTAGACCGAGGTGTCAGGTTGAAGACATATAAAATATCATGCCCAAAACGACTTCGGTTGAGAGATGCAGATAGACCTAAAGACAGAATACTGTAGAAGGTTCAGAGTCGAGTTGTTGAAAGTGACACTCTGCGTATGTATAGAGTTGTGCAGAAAGCCCTTCCTAGACGACACATGATCCAGTGAGCACTGCTATGCCTGAAAACAAACATGTCGAATGTGTGCCGGTAGTTAAAATTCCAGGAATGTCTCTGCGTATGGGTCATTGATGCCTGTGATACCATAGTCCAAGTCCTTGTCCTCGGGATATCTATCAAATTGGGAGGTGTCTCCTACTCCAGAAGTGATAGGTGGCTCGTATGGCGTTTCTATATCTCTCGATAGCAAACGCTCCCAGATGACTTCTTTGAACCAAGGGTGATTCTTCACATCATTGGACCCATTCTGCAAGTTTCCCAAGCGCTGGGTCAAATCCTTGACTATAAGCTTCTGTAACAAATCCAACAAGTCGGGAGGCAAATAGTCCGGATACGTGATAGTTCCGTTGAGGATGTTCTCGTAAGTCTTCATTTGGTTTGGGTCATAAAATGGCGTGTAGCCCGTCAACATCTCGAAAATAAGGATTCCAAACGACCACCAGTCCACGGATTTGTTGTACGGCTTCGTGGCCACAACCTCCGGCGCTATGTAGTCAGGGGTGCCGCAAAGCGTATATGTAACATCAGTAACCTCCTTAGCAAACCCGAAATCTGTCAATTTGACGTGGCCGTTCTTGTCTAAGAGAATATTCTCGGGCTTCAAGTCCCGGTAGATAATATTGTGGTTGTGCAAGTATTCGATGGCCAAAAACACCTCTGCAGCATAGAACTTTGCCACTGGCGTGGGGAACCGCTGTGATTTTCGAAGCAACAGAAACAACTCGCCACCCTCGATATAGTCCATAATCATGAACAAATTATTGCAATCTTGGAATGTGCCCCACATACGGATGATGAAGGGATGCTGCACGACTCGAAGCATGCACCGTTCATCGTTGGTGTGCTCGACCTGTTTCATTTGCACTACACGCTCCTTCTTAAGTGTCTTCATAGCATAGAATCGTCCATTGTGAACGGAACGGGCCAAGTGAACCCGCCCGAAGGACCCCGTACCAAGCGTCCGCAAAATTTGAAAGTCATTGAGCGAGTATTTGCCTCTGGTGCTTGTGTCTTTGCCTGATACTGTATTGCTATTGCTGTTGCTGCCTTTGTTGGAATTGGAAACTTGGCTGTTCACATCCTGACCTGTGGATGTGTTGCTGCTCAGGGGAGTAGCGGATGTGGATTTCGTCGATGAAGTAACTGTTGGGGCCAGCTCGGCGTTTTGTGTGTCCATAATATTGAAAAACGCTGGTGCCTGATGAGCTATTTAATTTGAAGGTGTTTGAGAAATTAAGAAATCTGTCGGGAGTGCGAAAACAAAAAGAAAACAAGAAAAAGAAATTTTTGGTCTTTTGGAACAATCGAAATACAAAAGCTGCAATATACAATGATTCTTATGCTTGGTAGGATCAAATGCTGGCCTCGCTCCTCAATTAGTATATTAATAAATACATTAAATAAGCTTTAGTTTCTGCAACGCAATTAGCTCTATTAGGCTCTGGAGCCTATCGCCAATGTGACTACAAGAATGTCCTATAAATAGAAGAGGCGTTTTAACATGTCACACGGGGAACTACCACTACAAGCGGCTTTGCGTCTGTCAGGGTAGCATAATCTGGGTTCAACGCCAAGTTTTGTCAAGCAAATAACGCCTTTGGTGGGCCGACCGAATATGCAATCACATCTCCCAGGTGCAGGTCGCCTGCACCTAGCGTCGGGCCGAATGGAACCGTGACCAGTCAATTAACTACTAACAACTGCTCTCCCAACTTGTGTATTGAATCCTTTTTAACCCTTCGCCGGTTTATGCGACTTGTGAATGACAATTGACAACCCGGAAAGTTAACGACATACGAGTTTCGTCATACCCGACGGACGCGTTGTGCTGGCCGCTATTTTGACACATCCGTTTTAATTTTCAACGACTCTCGACGCGCAGCACCAACTCACAACGTCCTGCACTGCCTAGAACTGCGAGACCGCGTGACGTCAGTGGTTCCTACATCATTTATGCTGCACATTCCTCGCAATAATCACATTCCTTAAAAGTCTCACATGTAAACTGCGTGGTAACCATTCATCGAATCCAGTACTCATCTATCTCTTCACTCTCGTTCTGGGCATCCTCCTCCTCACCCTCTTCTTCTTCTCCTTCGTCTTCATCTTCTTCTTCCGGTGCAGTTGAATTCTCTTCGGCGGCATGTTCTTCAACGGGATCTTCCTCTATCGCACTTCTCAAACTGTGACGGATGACGTCGCCACGAAAATTGTCAACGATGTTAGATGAGCGACGTAATGGATGATTGGCAACTCTCGGTGGTCTCTCGGTGTCCCCTGTCTTCGCAACCAATGAGATTATTTGGTAATGCGCTGCTTTAGCTTTTTCGTAAACATCGTTCGAGTTCAAGTGGTCGAACCGATCCATCTTCTTCTCCAATGCAGTCACCCGAGGTGCTGACATATCCAGTACTAGCTTCAGAAGAACTTCAGAAAATCCGTGCTTGTGAAGTAATCTTGCACGGCTTTCGGGGCCCAACACATCGTCACTCTGCAAATCCGGCTCTTCCTCGGGCTGAATTAGCAAGTTGACCGAGGTGGTGCCGCTTTCATTGGCCAGAATAGTGTCGACCAAACAGAAGCTTGACTTGTCGCCTTGAAAATCAAATTCACCGTCTTTCCATGTAAGATTGATCAAGATCCAGCTAATTGAGAGTTTGATTTCGCTTAGTTGGTTGGAGAGATGAACTTGCTCCGAAATAGTAGAGCACAAGCGACTCTCGTTCTGAGGCAGTATCCTTAATCCAAGAAGGCGCTTCCAGATCTGTATCAAGTTTGGATTCGGGAAGTCCAATCCGCTGAATTCCGCTATGTTGGTGTATCTGTGGTCTTCAATGTAGTTGACGGCCACGATCAACTTCACATACTCAGGATTCCTGATTAATTGTAGGAGAAAAAGATCATCGTTGAAAAACAGGTCTGCTGACGCATTTTCTCCAACATCCTCAAACAAGTAGAATGCCATAAGGTTTTTGACGAGATATAGGTTCCAAGTTTCCGGAATATCACGAATAAAGTCTTGTCTCAGCATCTCTTGTGCAGCAAAAGATTCGTAAGCACCAATCATTGATTCGCTGAAATGTGTAGATGCTGCAGTTAAATTCCGGAGGATTTCAAAGCATATGACCTTGTGTTGAAGCTGTTGAAGATGAAGCTCCTTGTAATGCTCAATGGGGGTGGCGATTCCGTATAGAGACTTCTCGAAAATCACTGAAAGCGGAATGTAGGCCCAAATCACTTTCCTGTTTTCCTCATTCTCATTGTACAAATAGTTTTTAATCACCTGGAACACAGCTAGCTGGATTCGCAATTGCTCGAAAGCAATCTCCCGGGTTTCTCTCAGTGCCAGAGGATCAACATCACATTTGGCTTTTGTGTGAATGGCTTTCCGGAACAAGGAAGCCAAGTCATTTAGAAATGCCGCCCGCTTGACAATTTCGTATCTGAAGGAACTGAAGTCTAGGATAAAGTTAGCCACAGAAGCAAGCGCAATCACTTTCTTTACGTAGAAGTCTTTGCGTGTTTTATGCTGCCTTGGCCTGTCTCCACATGACGTGAGGTACACCATGACGTGACCAGCCACTTCTAGCTTGCTGAGAATGTCAAGCATGCTGAATATCAAATTACCCCTGCGATCGAACGACACCTCGCGGTCATATCTCGCTTCCACTATTTCGACGATATTTTTAGCACGTTGGAGATTTTCTTCTTGATTGATTGTCTCGAAGGTGCTCCTGACAGAGTTGCAGTCCACGAAAAATGTCCGCAAAGTCGAAACAGATCGCGATAAAGACCTCATCAAGTAGAAAGTGTTTGTAAAGATCGGATGCTCGAGAAGAGTGATCAAAACACTGATATTGTTCGCAAGCCATTTAAAGTCTTGACGTCTTGTCTGTCTTAGAATCTCATAGTTTAGCAATATCTGATTGATTAAAAACTTGTAGGTTTCTGAAATATCAAAGACCATCAAGCAAATGAAATTCGGGCAATTCTTCTGCGCTTTTGTAGCAGAAAAAGAAGTAATTCTCCGACGGAAATCTTCATTGGCGCTTGTATACACGCTTAAAAGGAGAAGAAAATTTGCAATCACATCCAATTCCTTGAACCAGTCCTCTGGATTAATTTCATCTGCTCCATTTTTCAAGCTGGTGAGGTCTGCGACATGCTTTCCCTCTTTGATCGATAACTTGATCTGGTGCATCTTCAAAAATACGGTAGACTCTTCGAACAAAGTTTGTAAGTCTTTCATTATTTTGAGGTCAGTATTAGTGTTTCGCAAATGCACGCAAACACCCGAGTACTTAAGGCACAAGTCCAGGAGTACACTGATGGCAAAGTTCAAATGTTTCGGAATGTCCAAGGTATCCCGTTGCAAGAGTTCGGTGATGCGTGGATATAGCTTTTGGAATGTTTCATGAGTCGACCCCTCCTCGATTCCACCGTCCAGAGATGAGAGGAGTTGATGTTGAAAGAGATTCAATGTGGCAAGATTTAAAAGGTATGCATCTTCAATGAACAATAAGGACGTCATACAACTCTGCGTTTCGGGGCGTTCGAAGAAAGCTTCCATGATAGAATTAGCTTTTTTTGGGTCAATTGCCTTGACTCCGTTGAGTAATTGGGCAGTTGCAACCATCAAAGACTGGAGAAAGATCAAATCTTGCAGCTGAAGTCCTTGTTCCACATTGACAAAATTGTTGTAGGAATTTTGGAAAACCACCTCGAGCTCATGGAGGAGGTGAGAAATGATGATACTAGCATTTCCAATAGCATCAATTGAGGCATCTGTCATGTGCAGCAAAAGAAACGGCACAAATTTGAGGGCAGACGACACAATGCTTTTGTTGGACTCTGACAAAGATAAGGAGCATAGGAACCCCCAGAGTTTCTTGAAGTCCATATACGCAACAAACGTAGTCAGCGTATTTGCCAAGATAAGAAAAGTATCGAAAACGATACATAAGATTGTAGCCAAGGAACCCTCGGACTGGATGTCTGTGACCTGCACATACTCCACGATATTGAATAGGGCCGTTATTGACCCACCTAGCGCCGCATATAGTCCCGAAACAGGAACAGGCTTGGGTGTTACTAACAAGTGCTCGGAGAGAAGACGAAACACAACTACCAACTTGTGAAGCTCCTCGACCTGTGCAGATGGTCCGTCGCCATCAACATTCACGAACTTAATCGCAGGCTCGTGGCCTTTCTGGGTTAAAAGCTTTTTCGATTCCTTGGTCAATGCATCTCTAAGCCATATTGCAAAAGAAGCATCTTTCAAAAGACTCCCCTTGAGGTCGTTGTTACCGATTAACGCGAGACGGAGCTCATCGACCGAAACGGGGATTTGAGGGAGAACTGAAAGCTCGGAGCTTTGAGAAGTATCTAGTGGCATGTTTCAGTAGAGTTTCAAGTAGATTCAGACCTGAGTAGCCTTGGAATGAGACTATTTAAAAGGCGAACAACTGTCAAGTGCGGAGTATTAGATCGGGTTGTACGATTTTTCACCAGCGTCTTGTTTCCTCAGAGAGCAGTGAGCTGAATATGTATCTGAAGGAGAAGGCTGAAGTAAATAAGACCAAAATAGTGGATGACTTTTGTGTCGATCTGTGGATAAGTTGGTTGCATGTCAATTATACAAATCGATAGTGCGACCGCGGCACGTGACATGTGGGGCACCATGCAGATAACATTGTTGCGCGTTAGCGCGTACCTTCTGGTACAGAGGAACTGATACATGATTGGACTTCAATAACTCTATCAAATGAGG